>VYZM01003948.1:363958-462545 GCA_013398915.1 Dromas ardeola
CCCGCTGCCTCCCTGCCGCAGAGCCGCCTGCCTCCCGCCCCCGCGGGGCACCGGCTGTATCCGAGCGGCCGGCCGCGAGCAGGGCGATGCGCACCGCCGGGTGGGCAGGTGCGGCAGAGTCCGCGGAGCAGCGCTTTTGGGGATCGGTGTGTTGGTCTGTTTCTTTCTTGCCTTGTAACTTCTCCCTCTAATGCTTCATCTCCTAGGAACAGGCAGCTAACAGTGAGCAGTCCTTTCTGCGCAGTTTTACTTTCCGTCAGTGCTAGGATCTTTATCAGAGGAATTACTAGGTGTCTATAAAGAGATGTGCCTATAAAATTACACAAAGTAGATCCATTAAAGCACTGTATTTTATAAAAACAAACAAACATACAAAAAGAAACCACAACAACAAAAAAAAAAACACAAACAAAAAAAACAACCTCCGTTTTTCACCTGAAATACCCTATGGAAATTTAGTTTCCCACAGCCTACTGTTTGGATAGCCTGCCCGGGGAAAGAGCGGAGTGAGTCGGAGAGCTGGCCAGCAGTCATCCCGAGCTGGGACCGGTGGCTGATACCTTAGCACCTGCTACTGCTCTTTGTATTCCGAAGTGGGCTGTGCCTGGTAATACTGTATTTAAAATCACTTTAGTGTATGTTAAGTTTGGCTTGATCCTTTTGGGGAAGTTAGGAAACAAGGCAAAAATCTTCTCAGCGTTTGCATCCAGCTGACTGGCGCAATTCATTTAAAATGCATTTCTGCTCTCCAATAAATCTCACCCTGAGCAGAGTCCCCTTTTGTGTGTTTGCATGTTAATCAGTGTGTCACCTACGCAGGTTCTGTGGTGTCATCAGAGGTGGGAGTGAAGTAATTTTGCCTATTTCATTGCTTTTGTTTAAGAACACATTGTATCTAGTAAAATTAAAACAATTAAAACCAAACAAAACCCCACAATGATACTTTCTCCTCTTTCCTCATTACAGCTGTTTTTATCTGTCTTTCTGTCTCTTGTTTCCTGATATTCCATCTCTCCTTACACTCATTTCTTCTTCCTTTAATCCCCTGCTTCCAGCAGTTTCATTAAAATGAGACTTAGTATTGTTAATAGAAATTAATAATCTAACCATGTGATTTTCTTTTCCCCACTGGTGCTTCACTTGTGGCTGCTCCATTTTGAATTAAAAATAAACAAACAGTTTCTTAAGGGAAATGTATTCTGTATGCCGCCGGGAGTCTTTTAATATTAAAGCAAAAATAGAAAGTGCATTTACCTTCATTAACCAAAAAAAAAAAAAAAAAAAAAAAGAAAAAAAGCCACAATCAAAAGCTAGATCTTCAGCACTTACTATATTGTCTCTTAACTTTTTCGTTTTATTTTTTTCTACTTTTGGAATTGAGAAAAGGAACTCAAACTACGCGAAAATAGTAAGAAGTAACCTGTGTGTTGTATTACTCTTGACCCGTTTCACTTTTCTATGCGCTCTCAGTCTGCTCTCAGTAATGTCAAGTGCACCTTACCCATATTCACAACTCTCTGACTGCCGAGTAGACAGATGAAGGTGGCCCTCGGGGAAGTGCCACTGAGCCCCTACAGCTTTACAGTAGACAGAAAGTGTTGCTTTTTGAGAGGAGAAACTGTTGGAGAACTCTGTGTTTAGGGAAGTGCTTGGCTTGGTTCTGTGTGCCAACTAACCTCTTTAACATTGTTGATGTTGGGGAAGAGAGACAGAGAAATATCATTTAAAATATCTCAACCTCTATTTTTCAATCTCTTTATTAATTAATTTATTTTTTTAATTAAACGAGCACGATGATGTAGGGAAGTATGGCTAAGTCTGGAAAAACTTATTGAGAGAAGGAAAAGATGTGAGAAGTCTTAAAAATACAAAATATTTAAAGGTATAAGTACAGTGTGTCAGATACCGATTTGATTTGCATTCTGGTTTTATTAAGGTTAGATTTCAGGTTGCATTCCTGTAGCTGAGGATAAAAGTTGGGCCAATATATATCCCTTTAGCCGTTTTTTCCTCCCACTGTAACACAATTATGTTGTGAACATAAATGTAAATACAGGTATTGCACTTGTGCCTGTATCGCTACACAGCACATTCTCCTTATTGTACTGATTTACTTTTCTGACTGCTAGCCATTGAAAAGATTTTAATAGCTAAATTCCTTTTTTTAAAAAAATACTGCTTTTAATTATATGGCAATTTTTGTCAAATTAAACCTTAAGTGAATTTAAAAATACTGCGAACTGCCTCTTCTTGTTTAGTTGCTTGTTAAGCTATAGGAAAAAATAGGAGGAAAAGTGGAATGTAGGAAGAGAAGTGGATGCGGTCACTCAATACGTGATCCATACAGTTACCTGGAAACTGTATTTCACCTTGCAATTATTGAGAGAGGGAGGATGAACAAGGCAAAGGAGAGAAGAGGTGACACCCTTCACCTTGGAGTTTAAGGAGAACTTAATTTTTGTAACAATCAGACCCAAGAAGAGTCTGAATGAAAACTAAGCAAAGGAATTCATTGTACCTAATCCCACTCTTCAGGTTTTGGATTTGTCTTCCTCAAGCAGTGAAAGTTCCCTTTCCTCTGACTGCATGTGTTGATCCGAGTGATTACACCAGGAACCTGCGGAAGTTCTGGGCAGCGGGCTGTGCGGTTTCCCTCAGTGCAGGATCTTGCAGGGAGAGTAAGAAAATGCTTCTTCCTAATTTTGACCCTCTGTGCATGTGTCTGAAGGCAGCGTATGTATTTCATTTCTTGTGTAGGAATCAACTCTTTAGCAACCCCTTACTACCTTTTGGTACTGACCTTTGGGAGAATTATTCTTGGGGCAGGTGATGCAGCTCCAAGGAAGAAGCTTTTGTGTGAGTTCAAATTGGGAAACTAACAAAGACAATGATTTGTACCTGCAGTTTGTCTCTCAGGTGAGGGCATATGGTGAGAATACATTAGTTACACTGTACTGACAACGTCTGTCTGCAGTACAGCGGGAAGGGAACGCATGTGCAGACACCGCAAATGTACACCCTGACATATAAAAGATGTGATTATATTCACACACAAACACATGTGTGCATCTATAAATATTTATGTGTAGGAATATGCACATACATATGTATGCTCATACTGAATATTGGTGTTGCGTCTCCCTCATATGCAAACCTGAGGCTGTTTCAAAGGAGAGTGAAATACGGCATTTTTACTTTTCTGTATTAACTTCCCCATCCCAGAGAATTTTTTTCTGCCTAGTTATAGTTGCAACTAGAAATGTTGGTAGGACTACAAAATTGCCATTTCTGTTACTAATGAGTATTCTACATGACAGACAGAAACTGACCAAGGAACCATCATGAAGGGAAAATAAAAATCATTGGCAAATGAGGGCATCCTGGCAGATGCTATGTCTCTTACACTTTTTCCTCTGATGTACAAGACAGACACATGAGTCATTGATCTGATAAAAATGAAAATTATTTTATAAACAGAAGGAAAAAGTTAAAAGGAGTAAGTGACAAATTTGGTAGAGACGGAAAGGTATAACATTGGAATTTTAAGTCAATGAAGGACCAAATTCCAGACTCTGTGACACAGAATTAAGAAAGTTGTTGTCACTGACTCTAATGCCCAGACTGAGGAAATGTGACTTGATTTCAGAGGTTACTGGAAATCTCCATATTCCGTGAATGGGAGGAAATCTGAGTCAGAGAAGCTGAATGCAACTGTCTGCTCTGAGTATCTCTGAAAGTCTGGGATAGGGAGGAGTTGTTAATTGGGGAGAGTGCGGAGGGAGTTGTTTGTTTTATTGACAGAATAAATTGAAAAGCCTCTGTAAGGGAAATGGCCTAGTTACTGTGTTCCTAATGAGGTTCCTATCATAGAATGGGGTCTTGGTATACTAAGCTTACTGAGCCCAAGGCTGATGAGGAACTCGTACCTTTAAAGTATTTTTATTAACTTTTCCCTCCTCTTCCAATTCCACTTGTAAAAGTAAAGATGATCTAATCATTATCAATTATTGAGAAATATGGAAAGATCGATATATTTAAAAAATAGGATTTTTTTTTCATTGTATTGATTTGAAGTAATCAATAAATATTGCATTTAGCCTGAGAGGGGAAAGACTTTGGAGAGATTGCATCAGAGAAAGTTGCTGTGACAGAGATTTCACATCCCGTTTTCTTCTTCTCCAGGAGAACGTTGTGCTACTCTCTGTGCTCTTTCCACTGTTATTCCCCAGCCCCGTTTCTGCACTGTTACTACTGTTCAGAATTTCATGTCATTTGAAAACACCTGTGTTCTTCAAGTAATTTTAGTCCAATAAGAAGTTTTGTGCATTGTGTCAGTGGTTCTCTTTACCAAATTTTCCTGGGCTGAAAGGGATACAAGCTCTCTTAGGGAATGGAAGAAGGGAGAAGGTAAAATGTTTAAACCTGAGACTAGATGAACTTCACAGGTTCTGTTGGGAGCATGGTAGAATTTCTCCAAAGAGTGTGAAATGTCTAAAAGAGATTTAATTGAGGAAAGAAATAGTAAAAGTAGAAAAAGATGGTGACAAAGCTTGGATATAAAAGCCAAAATCCTTTCCTCAACTACTTCTAACTCACGCTCCCCGGTTCAGGAGTTGGGGGTCATAGCGGCAGCTAGTTTTGCGTGTCAACGATTCTGCTGTAGATTGCAGAGACTGGGAAATTCTTCCCAGTAAGACCTGTTCTTTATTCCATGGAGCTACCCATGGTAACTTTACAGCCAGGGAGCACAACAGAATTTTTAGTTTGTGTAGTGTGAGCAAGTAAATTTAGCATCTGTCCAGTACCCAGCAGCGAGGTTCCTAGGTAATGCTGCTATAGAAACTGGGGGGAAAAAAAGGAAAGATCAGAGCTTCCATGGCAAACTATGAATCAGAGGGTTGGTTGTTTAGTGAAGGGACTTAACAAAGAAGATATTAGCAGTAGTCAGCCGTAGTGGCCTTGCCAAAAATAAGAAAATCTTGATTTCTTTCTGTCTTCCCGGTATCGGCTGCATTTGAGTCGTGAGTGTAGTCATCTCTATGTAGCTTGCATGTGTAAAGTGCTTTGTTCCTGTCATCAGGAACAGAACATAATTTAGTATTATTTATTAGTAATAGCTATTGATCTGGTGAGTTTTACTTCTTAGGAACTAAATTGTAGTAACTTATTCTCTGTGTTTGTTTCCATCCTTGCTGTGTTGCCTCTCTCTAAAGCTTTGCCCTGTCTCTTCAGAGCAATAGAGATGCCCACAAAATGATCCTTGCAGCTGGAGCACAGTGCACTTTGATTCCTCCAGTGCTTGAGAGTCTGGCTCCTGGCAGTGACTGTCCGTGAGGAGAAACATGCCTG
Organism: Dromas ardeola; assembly: GCA_013398915.1. Taxonomy (NCBI): domain Eukaryota; kingdom Metazoa; phylum Chordata; class Aves; order Charadriiformes; family Dromadidae; genus Dromas; species Dromas ardeola. The sequence goes on from VYZM01003948.1 coordinate 369,308, forward strand.
CTCAAGGTGGAATGCACTGTATAATAATATATTTGTCATGTTTGTAATTGCAAATGTAATTAGCAAACAAGCTCTGGGGGATTGAGGACTTGAAACTTTCACTGCACATCATTTGACCCTATCTTGACTGGACCGGAGCTTGTATGCCACTGGTAACCCTTGCTGTTCTTGCAAAGAAACGCTCCTTGTAGTCTCACTGCTGCTAAGTTCACATCTTTTTTTTTTTTTTTTCTTCCCCCCCTCTTTTTTTTTTTTTTTTGCTATGAGCAGCATTGTACCTGTATTTGCTTATACCTTCTTTTATTGTGATGGCAAGTGCTTATGTTCCTCCTGCGACACACGCACTAATATTTCCTCTCCTAGCACTTCTGATACAGCCTGGAAAGCATTCTGCAATGCCCTTTGTGAAGAGCACTGTGTACCAGTAAGTGCTTTTGCATACTGAGCTGTTCAGTGCATTCCTATCACCGCAGGCAACGTTACTATTCAGTGCCCCTTGCACTTCGCAAAGACAACTTGCGAAAAGCAGGTGGCAAGCTGTTATCACACAACCTGCGATGGCTCTGTGTCCCTGCTGAGCTGGAATTTTCTTGCATTGCCTTTCTGAATGGGGGAGGAATAAATATGTAAGAAATCCTATTCATTTTGTGGGATCCTTGCAAATCTCAGTCTAGTCACCCTTAGGATGACTTTGTCGTCCTGCAAAGAATATTCCTTATCCATAAGGATTTAACAAACAACACAGAATCTCTTCATAAAGTCGCGAACTTATGTGTGCATAGGAAGCACGGAGGGCTACTTTGCTTTTTCATGTGAATATTGTCTTTTATTTGTTTTCTTTTTTGTTTTTAAGATAGGACTTAAATGGCAGTAAAATTTGGGATAGGACTGTTCTTGTTTCGGACAGAGTTTCATTTAGTCTGGCATTTTTGTGTATGTGAAAGGAAATGGCTTAAATGTAGAGAGGGGTAACCATTTTCATACAATTTTTGTCATGACTGCAAGGACATCTTACAAATATTGCATCCTGTTGAAGGCTTGGAAGGAAAAGGAAGCCTATTCTAGTTTCTTTTTGGTAGGGTAAGAGCCTTTGATGAGAACCCCTTCCTTCAGTCCAGATTTTTCTTTTCCATTCCCGGAAATTATGTTGGATTTACCATACATTTTAAGGGCCATATATTTTTCTTAAATTAGAGTAGCCCGTAATGTGGGTGATGGAAGTGGGACCTCCAGCTTAGAGTATCCTGTGTAACAGGAGACAAATTCTCACAGCACCTTTTGTTTTGAATTGATTGTCTGTGTGTTACTGCAGCTGTTTTCAGATGAAGATTTCTTGTTGCTCTGTGTCTACTGTTCTGAAAGGCTTTTTGTACATACAGTATATGTAGGAGTGTTATTTTCTGATTTTCCCCCCTTTTTTCTCCTGGCGCTTTAAAGTTCCCTTTAGTAATAATGGCCCTCAATCTCCGGTGATGGAGCCGTCACTGTGAACAATGCTGGTGAGTGTATTGTCTCACTGTCCTTTTACTCAAGAGAAAGGTCAAAAGAACAGCTTTAAAAAAATGTTCAATTCTCCTGTTATGATTTTGCATATGGAGATGATAATTTTAAGAATGTGTAAGCACTTGGGTGAAAATAAGACAGAAATACCATTTTCCATCAGTTGCCGCAAGTACATTTTTTTTAAATGTGCTGACATGAACGATTGCAAACCAAATTTCTCACTGAGATTTACACCACTTCATACATTAAAAAATTAAACAGCTGAAAATAAGGACACTGAAGAATTATTCTTAAACAAATTTTATTTTTCCAAAGTCTTCTGTGTTTTTTTTGTTTTTATTCAGTCAATCTGACAAGTTTCTCATTTTCAAACATATTATTTGTTTCCTGATTTAAGAAATTATACTTATCTGGATGAGTTTTTCACAGATGTGGCAACATAGCAGTGGGGAATACAGGGTGTTACTGATTTCAGGGATTTGGTTTAGAATTTTTTGCAGTGCACATAACCAGAATTAGCTGATATGCATTTTCAATGTGTACATTTTCTTCATACTTTGCTTTTTATTTTTTTAAAACAATCTTTGATTTATATAGCAATTTTGAAGAGTTGCTGTCATTTTATTTTTGTTTCTGGACCGTGTATGGCATGTGATCATTATCTAGTTTTAACAGTTCAGAAAGTGCTGTGGAGGAAGAAGAGCAATTTAATTCTTCAGAACACACAAGTTCACTCCTTCTTCAGCTCCTTTTCAGACATACGTGATGGTGCTTCTACTTTAATCTTTAAGAGCTTAATTCAGTTTCTTCAGGGTGTTTGTATTTCTGTTGATGAGGGTTTTTTTGGTCATTTTTGTAGACTAAGGGGGTAATGGTATAGGGAGATATTGAAAACATTCTCCTATGAAACTGAAAACGTTGGTGCCTATTGCCTGACACTCTTTAGTAGGCAATTTTTGTTATCAGATTCACCGGTCGTGCAAAGGTATCTGGCTGGATCGGGGCTCTCCGTACACCTAACTGTATTAAGCAGCGACTTCCAAGCGACGATGTGCAGCCTGCAATGCAGCCTAAGCAGGGACTGGGGCAGGGAGGGGGCCACAGCTGTCTGATACAATTGAGACTCACTTTTAAAGCCAAGGGAAATCCTGACACGGGAACTTGCATTTTGGTGCTTGGGCTTCGTGAGGGATGTTGACTTTACTTATTGTGGGTTCTTTTTGCCTTAATAGATTGCAGCAAATATGACCTTTTGAAAATGATGGTTACGCCTATCGATATGTCCACATGTATTACTTTACATAGATGATGCCAGACGGGTCTCCATCGGAATAATTGATACAAGTTGCGTAGTGGCACCAGGCATGCTGTAGAGGACTAGAATGAGTCAAAGTACGAGAGAAACAATGTTCTTGCATACAGAGATCTGTAAGTGCATGGATGGATATATATCAGGTGTGTGTGTACACACTTCTTTTTAAATACATGTACACACACTATAAATTATGCACATGTATATGAAATACATAATTTTATATATAACCACACGTTAATTCGATATTGCATAGTGTACTGTTTTACTGAAACAGTTATCCATACAATATCTCTTTGTACGCATATGCAAACCTTTCTGCGTATGGTTGCGTATCTCTGTGTGTGTATAAATGTATTAAAAAAATAAGGATAGGTGTGCCTGTCTTCATCACAAGGTTCTTCTGAGTCTTTGTTAATTAAAGTTTGTAGATCTGTTGATAGCCTTGCATAGAAGGTGTTCTATAAATGTAGAATGCTGTACAAATATACCATATGTAACATTTGTGCTTAAAAAAAAATTGGTGTTTCTCTCAGAACATATATAATTATGGGTTATATACGGTTAGGTGCTACTAAACAACTGCAGTTAGATCTTCTGTTTATAAATCAATGCATATTGGAATTTGTGATTTTTAAAGAGGAACAGGATTTTCTTTAAATAAAGTATCAGAGAGGAATTTGAAAAACGATGTGCAGAACATAAATCCAGCTATAACATTGTCCAGATACAGCTTGGCTCGTGTGCCATAGCCAGAAAAGTCAGTGGTTTGGAATTTCTTTCTTCTTTTTGTTTAATTTTTGGTTATTTTGGAAAATTTTATTTCTTCTTTTTTTTTTTTTCTTTCTGATGTGATTTTGGTTTTGGAAGGCACAAAATATTGTGTGCTTCCTCTTATGAAAACTCTTGCTTAGAAAGTTATTTGACAATGAGATAGGGTTTTTTTATTATTATTATTTCCACACCTATAGTGTTTCTGACCATTCTCTTTTTATTCTTTTAGAAGTGTTTTTTTAAAACAAAAAAATACCACCAAACCAAACCCAAAACAACAGAGCAGTTCCTTTTCTTCTAGCAATTACAGCTTCGGAACTGTGTCATTGCAGAGGATTCTATAAGCCCTAATCACTGCCCATGATCATTACTTCTATAATAATACAGACCATCTCTGTTAAATTTCCCCTCTTGAGTTCCTATTCTAACATGGACTTATTTTTTAAAATAAGAAAAAATTAAATTCCACATCCTTTTTAAAATAACATAATTATGAAACAAAAAGCAATAGCTCTCACAGTACAGGGATTTGGTATTTATACATGTTTTAATATACTAATTTTCCTCAGAATTTCCCCCCCAGGTGTTTAGAGAAAAACAGATGCAACCCTCCGCTCCCGCCCCTTTAATCGTTGGTTGAAAGAAGAAAAAATACCTGGTTTTGGCTGGTCTGCTTTTTCAAAATACTATTACTTTGCTTCAGTCTCTGAAAAATGTTACAGATTCAATTCCCTTGTTGGACCAAGAGTTAAAAATTAATTCATGAATAATAAAAGCCAATCAGTCTTGTTGAGTTTAAGAAGGATTAGAAGAAAGGTTTTTGTACAGAAGCCGTTATATATCTTGGTGGTGATGTTGTTGGACTAATAGATATTGTACTAGGTCCCGTTGGTTATCTGATAAAGGTAGCTGATTTGCAAATAGGATTGTTATCCTGATGACTAACGAGTCTAATATTGGATGGATTAAAAGAGGCTGGCGGCTGGTGTCTATTATAAGTTCTTGACTCCCTCTTAGGAGATAATTTATTTGTTTCAGATGTGTAGATTGGAAAGAGACCAGGTAAATACATACCATAAAGGACCGGTTCATGCTACCTTACTGCAGCTGGGATTTTCAAGGAAGGCGATGTGACTTGGGCACAGAATTCCACCAAGCGCCAGTGTGCCTGTGGTGCGGAGCTGTCTGTAGCGCGGTGAGGGGCCGGTACAGACACCAGGCTATCCTCTGCTCAGAGCATGTAACTCGTAGAAGGCGGACACAGAAAAACTCATGATCCCCCTGAGACAAGAGGAAGGATTTGCACCCAAAATTTCGTGATGCAAAACTTGACCCTGTCCCTACCTAGATGTGCTGTATAACCCTAGAGAGGGGGAGAAGGAAGTAGGATACATGGCTTTGGGGGAACGAGAGCATCCGGAGTGATGGAGATCTCAATTTTTTTAAAAAGGGTTCAGAGCTAAAGCTAGAGTGGAAGCCGGTGGACAAAGGTGGTTTGTTTCAGGGATAGTGCTTAAGCTTGACGTGGGGTATAGGCAGAAGGCTGCTCTTCTGCACCAGACAGCCATGCAGCACAGTTAGATGGAGGTCTGGGGAAAGGAGGAAGAGGATATGGCTGCCATGGGCAAGAGGAGGAATGGATAAATCTTTTCAAAAATTCTGCTCTATAAGAGCTTTTTAGTACTACAGAGCCTTGGTGAGAAAAGCATCTTGAGCAACAAATTCTCCTCCTGCAAGAGGAGTTCGCTGTCATGTTTAAGAGCTGCAGCATCTCTGTCTTTCAGCTGTCGTTGTAGGAAAACTTGCAAACGCAGGATCTTGGGGAGGTTAAAGACAGTGATATTCAGCCTGCAGGCGACTGGCTGTTAGATTTGGGTAGAAATAAAGGCAGCATAGAGAGAAAGAATTTTCTTTGAAAGAAGAATAGTTTTGCTTCCTTCAGTGGGGCACTGGCCAGTGGCTTTGCCTCCACCTGTCCATTGCTCCAGCGCAGGTAGGAGCTGGAAGAGCTCTGCAGCCATCTGCAGGGCTCCGCCGACAGTGCGCCGGGCACCTCACTGCTGTGAAAGGGGCTGCAGGGCCTGCCTGGAGAGCAGCCATCGCACCTTCCTTTTCACAGGCCAGCTCTTTGGAAAGTTTCAAATTACTTTGTCCTCTAAAAAGTACATGCGGGTTTCTCCTGGGCATCTTGGCAGTGCTCTCATTACTGCATTAAGAGAGAGTTCCCATGTTTATGGACCTTGTGGAGCCTCCAGGGAGGCTCTCTGTCATCCTTGACGGGTCCTGCCCTGCACACTCTTTTCTGCATCTTACTAGTATGTTTGGATGCTGTCACCACATCCCCTGAAGAGCGATTCCACCGTCCGTGGAGATCTCATGGTAAAGAAGCTTGATGAGGAAAGAGAAACTTTGGTGTTTCCCGTATGAGTTTCTTTCAGTCTTTGAGAAATACATAATAGTCTTTATGAGTGCATCTTTTGTGTATTTGCACACTATTTCCTAAATGAAGCAATCTCTTGCTTTCTCATAGAGTCACAGAATGGTTGAGGTTGGAAGGGACCTCTGGAGGTCATCTGGTCCAACTCCCCTGCTCAAGCAGGGCCACCTACAGCCGGTTGCCCAGGACCACATCCAGATGGCTTTTGAATATCTCCAGGACAGGAAATTCCACAACCTCTCTGGGCAAACTGTGCAAGTGCTCATTCACCCTCACAGTGAAAAAGTGTTTCCTAGTGTTCAGACTATACACTTCAGTTCATGCCTTCACGTTGCGCCTCTTGAGTTTTTTTCCTCACACTTGAGTTTACCCAGTCATGGTGTCTTAAAACTCTACCTAGTTTGTAAAACTCTTCCTAATAAAGTGACACACAGAAATTTTAGGTACATTTAGGTTAAACGTATGTTGAAGAGTAGTATCCCCTACCTGGTTCCCTGGCAGTGTATCTTTGATGTCACTTGTGTAGGTGATTGACAGCTGGAAGTATAACTGTGTCATTGGGATCTGAATCGCTGGGCTCTTGCAGCCTGAGTTAAGAATGACAAGTACATTGTCTTAAATTCACAATTGGTTCATCAAGAGCATCTATTGTGCCTCATCAGGAGATACAGGAGTTTCTCATCTAGTCTAGAGTATAGTTTGTCCCATCACAATACGATGAATATGTAGAGATATTTGTTTCAAATATCCTCTTTATCTTTTTCTTAGTCATTAGCTGGTTTATCAGGGTTCTTTTCTTAACAGATTAAATGAATAGCAGTGAGCAACAATTTAATGCAGATTTAACAGGGAACAATCCATTAATTTGGGTGTTGCCATTATTCTGACCCCTGTCCTCAATCCTCACTGTCTCTGGTTTCTTATGGGAGAATGACATCTGAGTGGTGTCACTCTATCTTTGGTACATCACCAATATGAGAGATAGGATAAAGATTTGACGCTTTCATGATGTGGACTATTGAACCAGGGAAAAAAAACCTTTAATAGCCATAGAGGAAAATCTTTGAGGAGGATGCTATATTAAAATGACTTCTACTGTGATAGAAAACCTTCTGCCTGTAATAATGTAGTCAGTACTTGCTGCCTTTCAGGAGCAACTACGGTGCTAACAGGTTCTGTTTCACTCGCAGCAATAGGTAATTTTTATCAGGTTACTTCATCTTCTGAGAGCAACTAACAACCATGAAATGCTGTCACTGTTGTTGAAGGAAGAGGCTGGTTTTAAGAATTTATATGGGAAACTAGACAAGCAGAAGCCACAAGATGAAGTAGCCATCTACAAGCTTTGAGCATGTTTGGGAACTTGCTTTTTAAAACTGTCTTCTAAGGTACTTTGGATCTGAATCTGCTGTCATTTTTACTTGCGCAAAAGACAAGTAACTGTGAAAATCAGATGGGATACACCAATGTAAAACTGGCATAAGATTAATATTAGGCCATTCAGCTCAACGTCACAGTAGAGGAAGATATACCTGGAACGAATATAAGAAATCACATTGAAGTGGGGAAAGAAAAAACAAAAGTACTAAAGCTTTGTATGGGAAGGGTGGAAACTACGGATTTCCCTTCCGTAAAACTGTGCCAGGTGTTGTTAATGGCTCAGATCACCAGCTGCTTCTTTCCGAGTTCAGGTTTCATGCTTCTAATGCATGAAATGATTCTTTCAGCCCTTTGGGAATAATTTGGAGTATGTTGGAGAAGGCTACATAGGGGTAATTGGGGAGCAGTTTGATGCATTGCTAAAATGCACAGAGGACAAAATGCCAAATGAGGTGTGAGAGGAGGTGAAGTGTGAACTCGCTGAAGTTGCAAAGAGTATTATCAGGATAAAAGCACAGCAGAGGTGAGTAAAGCAGGACTCCAAAGCAGCACTCCAGCACGTGGAGAATTCCAGAGAGCTCCAGATGAGAATGTCCTTTGCCAAATTTATGAGGATGGAACCAGTGGAAGAAGAAGGTCTGTGCAAAGGAGAAGGAAGGCCAGAACAAGACAGCTAGGAAGAAGAGACCTGACTCTGGTTCCAAGCACCTTTTTAAGGTATCTATATAATGCCATCAAGCTGAGCAGCAATTGCATCTTTATAGCAATAGATAAAATCAAGAGAAAGTGGAAGACAAATGTAACAAATTGTGCCTTAAGCAAAATCTCCCCGATATTCCCCTGTAGGTAGGAAATCCAAGTTTAGCACACTCTGATTCTGAGACCTCCAATGCTGCAAGGAAATGCAAAAAGCAATGCCAGGCAATACTCTACTGCTCCAGACAAGAGATCCAAAGGAGAGTTGATGGTTCAGAATGATCATGAGCATTCTGGATTGTAAACAGTGTACTTCCACTGGACACTGTTGGATTGGATTGTCAGTGTTTGATTGGACACGGTGAGCTGGAGGAAAGACAAACAAGGGTAGAACCTGTGTCATGGAGCTTGAGATCAAACTGTGACCAAGCAATGGTGACTGAAAAGCCGAGGACAACAGTCCAGTCACTGTGGCTGCGTCGTGCTGTGTGACTAAGGTTTCTGTCTGAAGCACAGTAGGAAACATCTATTTCTCGTCACTTTTCTCATTTAACTTACTGAACATACACTGAAAACACAACCATTTCTTCCTACAGAAAGCTGGAATTTAAATACAACAGCTTTAGGAGAAGGAGAGATCTCAGAAGAGGAAGAAAGATTTTGCTAGCACATGCAGAGGTTTCTCTTTCTAAAATTGAACGAGAATTTTCTTAAAAATTGGGGTCAAACCTTGCAAAGCTACTGCTTTATTTCTCTCCCAGCTTTTAAATTCACTATGCACTGTATGGCCACTGGACTGGAAATGGGCTTTCCTTCAAATTTCTAGGCTGTCTTGTTTTGTCTCTCTTCTACAAGGTGAAAGTTGTCAGCAACACCTTTGTGAGGCGAGGAAGAGGCACATATGTAAAGCCTGCCCAGACAAACACACAGGTCCCTTCCACCTGACAGTCCTACCGTGGCTTCCTGTCACTGCCTGAAAGCAGAGCCTGCCTCCTGCACTCATTATGGGGAACCTGAAAGCCAGGTGGTGCTAGGAGCAAATTGCACTGGAGACAGGTGATGAGACGTAGGGCAGCAGCATATTTCAGAGGGCAGAGGAGCTTTGAAATGGAGCTTTTGACATTGGAAAGAGCTGCTGTGTGTAATGTCATGGGGCCTGAAGAAAGAGAACTGTTCCCTTGGGATGAGGAGATTTATTACAGTGTATTTAGCATCTCTGCAAGTAGATGCACATTAGCAGCTGGTAGGAGGCCTGTGCTGCACTTCTGCTCCAAGGGAACGGAGAAGGCAGGAATGACGCATTGCTGTAAGGTGGGATGGGAGTGGAGTCCTGTGCATTGGCTGGGGCAAGTTAGAGAAAGACTGGCTTGGCGTGGAATAAGGAAAAACTCAGCTGACCCTTTTCATTGTGATAGAGATATTATAGAATATCCCTGGGAGAAAAAGCTCTCAGTCAGTTAGCTGGAAGAAGAGGGAACTGGGGACTACCAACCAATTTTAATTTTTTTTCTGGCTTGTTCTAATGGCTGCTGCTGGCTATTACTATGGTTTCAAGTCTTTGTGCTGTGTTGCAGGATAACAGGATTTGCCTCCTTGTTAGCTCTTGGCAGTGTGGTGTGGGAGACGGTTTCACTTTCTTCCAGCTTTTATATTTATCTGAAGTCCTTACAGCTGAGTGGGAGGGAGGGAACAGAGAACAGCGCATGGCAACACCTCTTTTGCTTGAGAAGTTCATGGGCTGATGGCATTGCTTTGTAGTCCCTGTTCTGGTGGCTCTTTACATTTGTGTAGTGCTTACTCTACCAGGTGTACATGGAGATGGGGAAGGAAAGGAAGGCTCTGTGTTTTACGTGTTTTTGAGGAATACTTTCATTGATATTTCATATAAATACTTTATATGCCAATGAACATAAGGAGAGTTACATGGTGTCTGCCTCCTACTTCTTGGTGTAAATGGATTTGTTACCTCACTTATGTGTCTTATGCACACCTCTTCTCCTGTGAAGCTCCTTCTTGGTTGCAGGATGTGCTTCTTGCTGAACTAAGTCTCAGAGCACCTCCTTGGCCTGAGGAGGGTGCTGTTAGGACTCCTCCTGGAAAGTAATACATAAAACAACCCAACAGGAGTGTAGTCTTGCTGAATGAGCATATTAAATCCCTGAGAGAATTCCTGATTCCAGCAGGAAATGTAGATTTGGGATTGGGGTCATTGAGCCAACACTTATTTAAAGTATCATCAAGACTGAAAGGTATTTTGTGGAGGTGGGTTGAACAGCATTTGCTCTGAGGAGCTACAATTTTAATGGACAGGGAGCAATGTAGTGCTGGACATGAGTGTCTAGCATGTCAGAAACTAGTTTTGGGAAAGCCAGCCCATGATGTTGCTTAAACAAGGTTGTTGCCTATCCCCTGCTTTCTGCAGGGATTTAAATGTGCAAAGTGAAAGATCTTCACACGAATAGGAGATGGAAGGTGAACCATGTTTCCATGAAGTGATGCTGAACCTCTGTCAGATGTGTCCTTTCCCTGATGTGAATTCTGATATTTGCTTATCACTCGGGGAGCAAGGATGCATCTTTTGCCTTCAGCAGCCCAGCTGCCGGGATGGAGTAAATATTGTTTTGTGGCCAAAGGGGCCCGTTAGCCTCCAGGAGACACAAAACAGCAGCACTCAGAAAAATTAGCACCAGTAAAAGTACATTATACAATTCATCAATCTTTTGTTTTCAACACTGAAGCAATGCTACTTGGGGCACGCGGGTTACACTAGGGTCAGCACTTTCATTAGGAGATCCCTGGTCCCCCACCCTCAGCCTACCATCCGTCCCCAGGGGTGCAGCAGAATTGCTTCCAGCAGTAGGTGCAGGCAGCTGCCTGGCATGGCTAAGTGAGGCTGGGAGCAGCCATTCAGTTCTAGGCAGCGTGAAAAATCAGAGGCAGTTAGGTACGAGTGAAAATATTATAAGTTTCCCTGGTGTCAGCATAGGCCAGTTCTGATTTTAAAAATGAAATATGGCAGCTAATTAATCTAGATCACAGCTTAATCGCCTGTGGTGGGTTTTAAAAAAAACATTTTTGTGTGAATTTAGCACTCATGAAAGTGAGAGGCTGAGATTACTGCATAGACCAAAGCACAGCACGGATAAGCTGTCTCCCGCTGGCTCTGTTCATACTCCTCCGTGGTGGCCTGCAGCAGTCACTGCTATTACCTCTGGAGCTTGCCTTTTGTACCCTCCTCTGCAGCAGCATCCACACACCCGGTGTGGCACACACCTCCCCAGCACCTGTGCATCTCCTTTTGGGAGCAGTCACAGAGGTTCAGATGCACAGAGCAGCAGATTTGCAGGTTCACCCCAGGACGATGTTGGGAATGCCTCTTGCTAGGGCCCAGGTAGTGGTGTGCTGTTAGAGGTGTGGTGAAACACAGAGATCAGAAAGCCGAGAAGACGAAGAATTTGCTAGTTCTGTTCTTCCCCTCTGACCAGCAGCAGGCCAGCAGTGGGGAAAAGAAAAACAATCTGTCCAAATTTATAGACTGTGAGTGCATTTATGATTTGTAAAAATTTTGAAAAGACGGAGCATGAGTCCTTCGTTGCACATCTAACCCATCATTAGTGAGTTGCTTTCTGCCAGTGTTTTCAGTTGATGTAGGTCTTGCCAAAGGGATGTATCACAGGCACTGGCTGAGAGACAGTGTCAGCCAGTTGGTTGACCGAAGTGAGGGATGGCATGGGGGAAGGCGTGTGCGCGTTTGAAAGTTGGGCAAAAACAGATGTACCACGCTGAGTGCATGTGATAGATCATACAAAGGGCCAGGACAATGTGAGAAGAAACTGTCTATTAAATTTTGTGGAATGGCTTTAAAATAATCTATCATCAAAGCGACAGCTTTCTACTCTGTTTAATCAACTTTTTTAGTAAGAGTTTCTACAGTTAGGAGCAAAGCATTTACATTCTCCTTTCTCTTTCATTCATGCTCATGCTAAATTGTGGTCCTGACTGTTCTTACAGGTTAGCAAAGCTGAGCAGGAGGCAAGCAATCAAATGTGGAAGGCAGGGCAAGAGCTGGTCTTGCTGATGAAAAATTCTTTGCGCTGAGAGCTGGCACCTCAACCTGGCACTGGGGTTGTCTCTGCGTCCCTGGCACCCATTGTGGCATTGCAGTACTGGTCATTTGCTGTTCTGATTAAATTTCAGCTCAGACATTTGCATTATTCCGTATTTTCCATCATAGTTTCAATAGGACAGACGATTCTTTTTTTCACTTCTTGAACTCTGGCTGTACACTGCAGAAGAGCTGCTGCATTAGGCTTTAGAGATGAGTGAAATGATCCCTTAATGTGCATACAATTTTGAGTAGCAGTTTGAAGTCCTTGTGATTGAAAGATGCTGCACGTTGCTTCTTATTCGCTGTAAATCATCATTTTTTAATATATTTTTTACAGTGACCTGAGTGGATAAAAAAGGAACTCTTCCATTTCGTGAAGTAATAACTGTATCCTAGGTGAAATAAAATACAAAGCCAAAAGCTTTAAACAAAATCAGGTTGTTAATATTAATAAAACACAATAGTACTGTTTTATATCTGTAACCTTCAGTGGTTATACTGACCTATGTAGGAGGAAATACTTGGTGCTTAATTTGAATAAAAACATTATTTCTTATTTTGTCATTTAGATGACTTGAGAAGATGAAGCAGTCACATTTACTGAGGGCGTGGGGATAGTGAGGCCAGAGGGCAATAGAGATCTGACGAATACAGTTCCCATTCAGAGAGCGTTATGACCGGCAAAGAAAGTCCTGTGTCAGCATAGCAGCTGGGGAACAGACATGATTTTCAACTTGAAAACACAGTATTAATGGGTTGTATTTTGTTGTGCAATATTTGATCCATGAGGGCCCTGTGGCCAGGAACTCGTAAAGCAATTTGAAAAATGTAAGGTATGTGTAACAAGGTAAGAACTCAGAGAAGAGACAAAGAATTCACAGCAACGTGGTATGGGTTGTAGTGAAAAAACAGGAGAGTTGCACACATCAAAAGGCACTTTTGAATGAATGATTCGAGATATGGATGCGTCTGCTAGGTCAGAAACAAGGAGAATCTAGCTTGTCCTCTTCAATTTACCTTTGTTATTACACAGCACATATCCTCACAGCATCTCAAATCTTGCTGTTTTGTCTGAGGAAGAAAAACATATACATGAGTTTTTGGAATAACTGTGATTTGTTCTTGCAAAACAGGGCTTTGAGAACCCTGTGGGCACACAATTAACTTTCATTTTAATTCAGCCCTGTGGGAAGGGGTCAGGGTCTCTCACTCTGTCTCTTTGAAATTGCTTTGTAAAGGAGATGGTTAGTTAGCATCGACTGAGCATCTGCCGTTGAGGCTCAGTGAATAATCATCCGATCCCGCTCTGGATTAGAAGCAGAGAGAAGGAGGAGAGAGAAATCAGGCGGCTAAACACCAGTGATTAGTTAGCTTTACTGCAGCCTGGGAATATATATGGACTAGGCAGGACTTATTTGGCTTTCCCAGTTTTAATTTCCGTGATTCTTCATGAGCTAAGTAAGACAAGGCAACCAGCAATCTTGGAGGGAAAAGAGCAGACCAGATAGCTCCTTTTTCTCTTTCTTATTTCTTGTGGAATTCTCCCCTTTTCCTTCTTTTGTGATTTCGGGTCACAGAAAGATGAGAGCATCCCTGAAGATGGCAGCACAGACTCCCCAAACCCTAGCTGCGGTGCTCACAGCGTGCGGAGTTAATGCTTTCTGGCCTGACAGAGGGAACCTTTCCCTATTTCCTTCCTTCTCCTGCAGACCCTCAAGCAGATGTTTCTCCTCTCCAGACTCCATTCTGCTGTCTGGTTAGTGTTCCCAGTGAGTGGGGACTATCTCTAGGACTTTTTTTTTTGTTGTTTTTTTCAAGGAAGTGGTAAAATTTTAACTTGAGAAAATTGATGTTATTTTTTTCCTAGCTGTGCTGAAATGAAAGGGAGTTGTCCTTGCATAGTTGTCATTTCTGAGAGAAAATGATCTTTCTCTTAAAAGAAATGAAACAAAATCAAAGCAAACATGTATCATGAAGGAAGAAAAATCCTGAAAACTCTTCAAATGTACTTATAGTATGAGTTCTGGAACAAATTGAAAATATTTTGCATATGTGAACAGTGTTTTTTGGTGGTGGTGTTTTTTGTTAAAAAGAGATTGTTTTTTCTGTGGTATTATGTCGCTACTAATAAATGAAGTACATCCATAGCTCTTGGAAGCACGCAAAGTAACTCCTGTGATTAAGCCACTCTTCCATTTTCTGTTTCTTAAGGATGCTGGATGGTCTAAAGCTGGGATCAGGATTGAAACCCAGTTCCCAGCTCTTCTATAACCCCCCTAGGTGAACTGAGCAAACACTTCAAGTCTCTGATTCTCTCCTCTGCCTGTAAATTGTGCATCGAAACATTTTCTTTCTTTTAGTCTGTCTCTGGAATGCAAGTTATTACGGAAAAAGACAGATCTTTAATACGTAGTACACTGCCTAACACTTTGGGTCTGTGAAGTGCTTTTGTAATGAGAATAATGGCATTAGTAATACCTGTCCCTGTCCCAGTCACCATCCCACAAATTAGTTTGTTCTCCATTTTTGATTTGGTGAGCAGGAAGTTCTTGAAGATGGGTGTCATGTGCTGAGCCCTTTAGCTTAAATTTCTGGAGTCAAGATGAAAGCTTATGTGCGGTGCAAATGCATCAGTGCTACCTTGACACAGACTTTTTGGCTGAATGGCCAAGACTTCTTTGCCTCTTTTCCAAGCACGTTCCTATAAGTGTATATATAAACTTACACTGCACATGGCAGTCCTCATTTGCACACTCAGGTATTGGAGATAAGCACATTTTATAGATCTGGAAAATATCCTCCTTTGAGAGGAGGTATTGCATTGCATGCATAAGCACTAATTTCGGAGACCTTTTTGCCCTGGCAGCATCTATATCACACTGTCTGTGCCCTGCCTCTATTCATACTCTGTGCAAAAGTCATAAAGGACAAAGTGTTTTTCTTGCTTCTCCTGCTTACCTGTTGACCGTCTCCTTTTGAGGCAGATCTGCTGCAGTCTGATCCAGATTACCTTTGATTTACAGTTATCAGAACCTATTTTTCTGTTTTTCTTTTCTGCCACCTTTTGGAGTGTTCAGAGAGTCAATTTCTCATCTGCCCCATCTCTCATTGTTCCCATCTTCTTCAGTGTTGGCTCTGTGTCATTACTAAAATGTGGGGCTTCCCAGGACTGCATCATGTGCCTTTTTGAGCTACTGAAGGTTCATTTCTCCTCTCGCCTTAGCCAGGCCTCCCTCTGATCTAGTGTTGCTTTGCCCCAGATTGGCTGAGCTAAAGCTTTTGAATTCTACCAATGTGAATGCTATGTGCCTCTGCTATTCTGGGGAGCTTTGTAACTTGAAGAAGGGCAATATTGATGGGTTAATTACTTCCCAGGTCAGTAAGTAGGGCAAAGCTACTTACTGTCGGGTTTATCTCCTGGGCAATTCTGCAGTATCATCCTTTACTTCGCAAATTTAGGACCTAAGCGGCCAAAGGTTCTGTAAAAAGAAGGTTCCAATACAGAACTTTCCTTGGCACCAGTGCCAGAGAAGAAGGCCTGTGGATGGCTGACACTGGAAATTTCTGTTCTGGGAGTCTTCAGCTAGTCTCTCTGTTCACCATATATTTGTCTGATGTGCTCTGCAATTGTATGGCTCTGTTCAGACCCAAGCAAAGCTTAGTGGTATCTGCAACAGAAATTTTACTTCCTTCTTCCCTCTTTCACCACCTAGTGGCTGTGATTTCAACACTGACATAGTATCTTCACCTGTCTGGAAACTGCCACCACCAGCAGCACCTACCTTTATTGTGAAAGAGCACCAATGAGCAGCCTTACCTCAATGTCCTGGGCAAATAGGACCACACATCACTGACCTTGAAGTGCAACACTAACTGTATGAAGTGTTTTGGCAGAGCTTATAGAAGATCCTTTTCCCTGTGTTGGATTCATTTCTAGCCACCCTGAAACACCCACTAGAGCAAAAATGTGACGGTCTGTTTCTGTAATGGTAGGGGGGGGAAATGTTCTTTGAAAGTTGAGACATCACAGAACATGCCAGATGAGAGAAGACTTTTTGTCTTTTCACATGCAGAGCCGAGGTTTCTTCAACTCCTCTTTCTTATAGACAAAAGTTCAAAAAACCTCAGTGATTTCCATCCAAAGATTGTCATCTTGTATAATGGTAGGCTCCAGACGGACCTCCTGGTGAAGTAGGTATCACTGGATGTCATGTAGAATATGCATAGCCCAGCGTTGTTGAAGATGTTAACAAGAATTAAATTTCTTCACAATGAGTTTTCCACATGTATGTTCTGTCCCCTGCCCCTCTGCTTTTGAATATTGTGGTTCTGTGGGAAGCGTATGCTGCTCCATCAGGTCTACGCACAAAGCAAGAAAGTCTCCCGGTGGGAGGTGCACATGGACAACACACCTGAAAGCTGGTTGGTAGCTCGTCTTCCCTTTCTTTATTTTTCAACGAGTGAGTATATAAAAATGAACTAGAGTTTCATGTAGGGCATGGAGCTGAGTCCTGAATGTGTCCTGGCTATATCTTTATCACACTGGAACATAGAAAACACTTCTGGGATTATGTGGGTTTTGAAGTTTGAGCCAGATCTGTGTTTGAAAGATACAATGGGTATTTGAAAAATATAGCAATGGTTTGTAAAAAAGGATGAGGAAGGTGTGTGAAAATAATGATGCTTCACAGTGCAAGTGAAAGCAAGCTTTATTGAAAGAGGAAAGGCAACAAAGATGGAGAAAGGAGGAGTCTGTAGTCTTGCAATATTTGATGAGGCCTCTTTTTTGAAGTGATGCACCAGTTATGATTTTGTTTCTTAATGCAAATTTCTTGCCCTCAGAATTGCAGAAGGAAGTTTGATATCGTGGCTTGAGAGCATGCAAGTAACCCAGAAAGCTGAAACAGATACAGAAAACAAACAATATTTTTTTATTTGCAGAATTTCCTGATTTTTAAAGCCATTTTAATAATTTTTTCAAGGGTGTAATTTAGGTTCTAGAATTTGGGGTGCTTGAGTTTGACACGTCTGTGGCAGGTTTGAAATTAAAGAAGTGGGATGGACTGAGCACTGCAGGGCAAACCTCAACAGAGACTGTTAAAGTCACAGGCAAATGTGAGTCAGGTTTGAACTTCTCCAGAACTCCAAGACTGAAATCAACGTGGTCTGTATTGACAGGATGGCTTGATGTGGGAGGCAAAGGTACCTGTCACTTTCTCTCTCCCTCTCTGCAGGCAGTGCATGTTTGGGCTCTTATCACTTAATATCAGATTTGGACCATACCACCACCGCTTCCCAAAGCTCAACAGCTAGAAAGGAGGAAAGTGATTCAAAAGTGTCACCCCTCAGGGTACAGTAGTTGTCCCCCACCCCTGGGAGGGCTGTTGTGCCTGTCTTATTCTAGCTAAGGAGAATAAAACAGCACAAAAGCCTGAGGCTCCATTCCAGATTTCATTCTTCCTAAGCCACAGGGCAGTTTGCTGCGTTTCTATAACCTCTGGGGTAGCCCTTATGCTTTCGCATCTGAGGAATTTTCCCCTTTCTCCCGGCTGTATGCTTCTGCTGCCCAGGGTACATTCCTGGAAGAACGCTGCCTGTGACACACCAGATCAATGGGCACAGACCCAAGTCCCCTCTCCTAGGGATCAATATGATGTTGGAGTACGATGCTGGGGCTGGCATTGCCTACTCCTTTCAGGTCTGGCATTGATTAGCTGCAGCCTGCAAATAGACGTGGAGCAGTAATGCTCTGCAACCTCGATAACCCATCCCCAGGAGCCTGCCAAAGTCAAGGGGCTCCTTGCTGCCACCGCAGCCAATAGAGCCATTTCATTAGGCTGGAAAGGTTAATTGCATTGAAAACTGACGTCATCCTCAGCACATGACCATTGTAAAACTCCACAGTGGTGCGAGGCCTGAAGCCGTCTCAGGGCAAGAGGAGATCATCTGAGAAATTTTGCTCAGGAAGGCTTCTGTGTGGGGCAGTCAGACCCCATATCTGCCACAGTTCTCTTGCTGAGGTCCCCTTACTTCATTTAGAGAAAGCTGGTGAGGATGTGACTGCTAGGAGTGGTGGTTGTGGTCAGAAGGGCACTTGCTGGTTTTATACAGCTTTTGGATGGCATCCTGCATGCATGCAGTAAATATGGAGTAGCAGCTCATACAAACTATGGCCTTATGGTCTTAGGCCGAGCCACGCAGATGAAGGAGCATAGCAGGCTGGGAGTCATGGTCTCTGCACTGCAGCTCTGCACTGAAAAGGCACCTATGATCCTCTCTGTTCTGTGCTAACAGTGAGCAGAGCTCAAGTTCCTGGAAATTGTTGCTGCAGCCCCTTAAAAGGTATAGTTGGGGTCTTCTCTGCTGCAGGAGGCCACTTGTGTCCTTCCAAGTTCTAGGAACTGTCACCTGTCCAAAAACCAAGGGGAAGGTTCCCTCTGCTGAAGGCTGGCCCTGTGAAAGTTCAAGTGGTTTCTTCTAGTGCATTGTTAGGCTTGTGTGTGTTTGCTAGTTGTTGGTCAGAGAAATTTATTTTGTAATTGATGTATTTTTGTCGGGATTTTCAGGGGAGTCTGCTGCATATGCAGAATGTCACAATTCAATTTGCCAACCAGAGTTTCAGAAACGAAGACCGTTCTGATTGTCTGAGAACTTTTGAGGATCTAAGCAGGGTATTTCCGCATAGCTAAAGAGGAATTTCAATTTTTGAAGTGATTTTTGTTAAGACACAGATGTTCTCTCGTCCTTCTGTTAGAAACAGTGTCTTAGAAAGCAAATAGTTATAAAGACTGATGCTGGGTTCTGAGATTTGGCTTTCTAATGTGTGTGAAATGTTTTGAGGTGCTTTTACTGAAAATATGAAAACAGAGCAGAAGATTGCTCCCCAGTCTGACACCTTCTGTGGGCAATCTTACCTAACATTTTTTTCTTATGTTTTCTTGCTTTTCTTTTCCTGGGTGCCACATTGCAAACCAGAACGTTGGTTTCAGGGCGGGAAAAGTGCTGCCACAGATGAGAACTTCCACTGCTAAACAGAGAGACATTAGGACAGAAGGATGTGAAGATGCCAGGTGTGCGCAGCTGCTGCTTTCTAAAGGGAGCCATTTACCATACACTCAGTCACATCTCTGTCAGCATGTGGCTGTTGTGGCATCCCAGTTATATGTGCCAAGCACCAGGGCAGTGCTTAGCACCTTGTGTGTGACGGCAGGGCACACGTGTTGAAGTAAGACCTCCCCTTGAACCTGGTCAGCTGATCATCCACCTTGCCCACTTCTTATAGATTCATGGGACAGGCCTAAAAGGGTTCACATGTTCTCATTATGTCAAATTCCTAACACATCCCAGGACTTTGTAGCTCTCCTGTGTCCTCTGCCCTCTGTGCAGGGACCTTCTACTGCAGCTTGACAGGAAGCAAATGAAAGAAAGCACTTAAAGTTCTGGATGAGGAAGACAAGAGAGGAGGACAGGAGGGAACATCTTAGGTTCAGGAGAGCTGTTTTGTGTTTTGAGGTGCTCTTGCAATGTGCACGGGGTTCTTGGTGGGAAGGGCACAGTGAAGAGCTTTCTCTTTAATACAGTGTGCGTTTTATCTCCGCAGACTTCTTGCAGACTTAGTTTAAAGATCTTAGCTCAATACCATTAGTGTATCTCTGCTGAAGGCCCTTTATAAAATTGATTAGAAAGTGGGCTTTTGCATGTGTGTGTGTGGGCTCTAATCTGATTTGAGTCCGAGATGGTATCTTTAATTCAGTGCATCGCGGCAACTAACTCACGAACTTCACCGAGAGTCAGAGCCCCTAATTTGGTTTGAGAATACATTAGCAAAACGAGCTCAGAAGGCCCCTTTTCGGGGAGAGGGGGAGGGGGTGTCTTGAGGGGGGCCTTGCGGGAGGATGGGAGGAATTGACTTGACAGAGAAGAATCGTGGATTTAAGCAAGATCCTGGCCATGATATTCCTGCAGTGGTTCCCAGGAAAAAAAAGGAGGAAAAAGAGAAGACTGATTGATTGCTGGTCTTACACAAACCATGGAGAACAAAGTGAACCTCAAAGCAGGCTTAACACTTTCTTCCCACACAAACTTGAGGTGCTCTTTATCCAGAACTGTTTTTCCTCTTACCATTCCTTCATCCTGCTCCGTGGGCTGGTGCCTAAAGCAGACACTACATTGCAGAAGTAATAGTATGCTTTTGCCCTGGTGAATGATCCACACTATCAAAACTTTTCAGGACTGATTCAACTCAAAGCAAAATATTAAACCACGTGTATCTCCTCCTTTCCTCATTACTTCCTGAAATAGCAAAAAAAAATGTTAGAAAGAAATAAATAGACCAATACAGCTGCTGTTTGCAGTGGGACAGTGAAAGCAGTGTTTTGCTGCAGGTGATATGTAAAAGCCTACCCTGGGGATCGTTAGACTTAGCGGAGTAGACATGTATGTACACTGCCTGCTTTATAGATAACCTTCACTCTTCAGATCCCTTATTCCTGTATGGTATGTATTGAGGGTTGTGTAGCATTCTGCATGATCCAACAGTTGAGGGGGGGAAGGGGGAAGAAAGGCTCCAGGTTCCCCACAGGGCCTTTTAAATAAAGGATTATTTTAATTTAATAAATTGTTAAGTAAATGGGGGAGTAACTCATCTTGGATTCTTTTGGGTGCTATAGAAATGCTCAAGATAGAAGTAAATATTTAATTTGAAAAAGCAATTAGTAAGCTGTTAAACACAAAATGTTTGCTGTGTTAATTCAGTTTTATAGCTGAGGTCTTGCACACACAGATGTCAGAAAACTCCAAGTTTTCCCTCCTTCAGTAGCAGTATTGTATTCCCCTTGAAGCTGGGTAGTATTTCCACTTGCCAGGAGTATGGTGTTCTAGGACTTGCTGCCTAAATTTTGTAAATAGGTGCAACTCCATTTATTGCCAGGGAGCCTTACTGGTTTATACCCAGTTTGGCCATTAATATAATGTCTGACTTACATTTTCAAATGGAGGCTCCTAAATCATGTTTGCAAAGTACTTACAAGGTGCACATGTGATTGCATAGACAAGGCACTCGTGGACACAAATGACTAATATAGTTGCACCTATGTATTTAGGATGAAGTTGGCTGAGCCATTGTTTTTGTAGTAAAAGTGCGTGTTTTGTAGTTGCAATTTAGTATTTGTGTTTGAGAATATGACTGTCTCTGCAATGCCACGTTATGGTTGTTTCAGGCAGAGTAACATCAAATTTCCTGACTTGAATACATTGCAAAATGTTCAGTATAGTGGTCCTTTATGATACATGTTTCCATTCCATTGCTTGAGTATAAAATCAGCCAAGACCACAGCTGCATGGAGGGCTCACCATATTCAGAGAAAATCTGAACCCCTCCTTCTCAAGCAGTGCATTTTGGAAGAGGGAGCTTACTATACTTTCAGGAATGAGGAGTCACAAAACCAGATACCTCAGAAATTTAAAGCTTTGGCAGGAGGTCTTACTACTGTCATTCGGATATACAACAGGATATATGACTTGATTCAAATGTATAAGCTCAGCCACCTTCCAATAATTATTTTTGTTAGCCTTCATTCTCTGCAGATAGTATACCGTATGCTTAGTTGAGGTTCCTTTTTCCACGTTCTCTGATGAACTGCTGAGGTCAGCAATTTTATTTCAGTAGCTTGCTCTGATGAACTTTATTTCTACACCAGCTTCCCCATCCAGACAACACTGCAGTGCAGAGAAATAATCCAATTTTACTTGATTATTAATAATTACTCTCAGCTGCTATTTTTTCAGTTGATTGATTAGAATAAACACTGCTCTGACGGGATACACCAGAATCCATAACTCCCCTTCCTCCTCTACTGCTACTTCAGCTCCTGCTTCTCCAGGCACAATGTGAAGTGGGGGGTTATAATGCAGAATGGCTTTTTAAAATATGCCTTTTTGCTGGTTTTTAACCAGCTGTGACCAAAATTCATTTATCTGGATTGGTGGACATCCACAAGCCCTGAATAATGTCTCTGGTTCGCCAGCCAGTGCTTTTGCTAAACAGATACCTTTTTCACTGTTCAGGGCTGAAGCTGGACAAAACAACTTCAGACTTTGTTTTAGCCTTCCAAACTGATCAAAGACTATAGGTTTGCAGGGCATGTGCTTCATATTTACAGCCTTGACCCGTGTCTGACTGGTTGTGTATCCCTCCAGCAGGGTTTCAGGCCATGAGTCACTTTGGAGGGATCTCATGTTGTAGTTGTGTGAGGTTTTTGCTGTACCAAATTTGACAGTTTCTTTTTAATATTTGGAAAGAGCATAGCAAAAGGCACACTCTCAACAACTCGTGGCCTGAAACACTATCCAGCAGTTCTGCAGGGACAGAGGAACTTTAAAGCGTTTGCAGATTTGTCAGGAACTTAAACACCTCAGCTAAATTATGCACAAAAAAAAAAGGAAATTGAACATTGATGTTCATGCTTGCACCAGTTTTGTGCACGGTCAGGAACAATCTCTCCCAGCACTACAATCCAGTCTCTGCGGCTCCCTTGCTGATCCAGCCTATTTTGGACCAGATTTGCTGTGAATGCCAAGTGGTGAGCGGCACTGCAGCCAGTGCCCCAGGAAACCACAACAGGCAGTTCAGGTGTAGCTGGAATGAGTAGTGATTTTCTTACAAAGTAGCTGCTGTTAACCCTGTGGACTGGAATTCGTTTTGAGGAGGTGGTCAGTGCAGCACGGGAGACAATTTTGCTACTTGTAGCTGTTTTCATTTGCAGCTTGGGTTCCTTAAATTCATCCTCTTTTGAGAATAATGCTATTTCCAGGGAGGGAAGGTGGGAAGTGAGAAAATAGCTTGAACATGGACAGAATTTACCTCCTCTTTGCAAACAGGATAGTTGTCAGAGGTACCTAGAGCTTGGACTGTTCATCTGCTTAGGATGAATCCATGGAAATAAATGAATCCCTATTAGAGAGTTCTTTTTAGGGAGCCTGTTGTTGCTGAATTTCTTCTCTGGAGTGAAGTGCACAGGGTGGAAAAGCCTGTCACAGCTGGCAGAAAAGTAGCTTCCAAGGGATGCTCAGGCTAGTGAATGTCACCTGGAGATGGAGATGTGTGAATGGATTCGCTGTACCCCATGATTTGCAATGGTTGATTACGGCCATCGATCTATGCAGTGTGACTGGCAGAAGAAGAGCGTTTATTAGTGTAAGTGGGGATTTCTGAGAAAAACTTCTACTGGGAAAGATTTGTTCATCTTGCTTTCCTTCCAAAGAATGTTTGAAATAAAAGTGTGTTTGAAGAAGCAGTTTAACACTAGAAGACAAGTCTCCAGAAATGCAGTGAAGGGCATGGGGTAGCTGCAGTGTTTAACATTCAGATGACTCTTCAGATCCTGAGGTCCAGTTCCTATTCAGATCAATAGAAATCATGATTTAATTTCAATAGTAGTTGAATCAAAGCTTAAATGAAGAGATAGGAACCTGTCCTAACTACTTGTGATTTGTTTCCACTGTAGCTACAAAATGCTGGGTTGGGTTCAGGCAGCAGGTAAGATATTTATACTCAATTCCAAGAATTTTGAAGTATTGTTTTGTGGCTCACAGAGGTGCTAAGAAGTAGCACTCCTTACCATGAGTGAATGAGAAGAAGTTTCATTCAAGCTCTCATTAAAGTGGATAAAATGTCCAGGTCAATTTTTGTAAGTTGATAGGGAGCCAAGGTTTCAGAGGCTTCTGATCACATGCCAGCAGTGATTTCATTGTGATGCGGAAGGAATGGGGTAAAGCTTAAAGCTCTGGTGCCATTAAAACTTAAATGGCACCAGATGGAAAAGCAGAGCTGGGTTTCTCCAGCAGCACTCACCTTTCAAAACAGAGAGGTTGATTTTTGGCTGCAGGATGCTCCTTGACACATGGTTAATCACTACCATGTAAAAGGACTGAGTAATACAGAATGACCATTTTATATGAGTTAATAGCACAGCTTCCATGGTACTCCTGAATTTCCAGAACTTTATGTAGAGTTCCAGCTTTTCAGATGATTTAGGTGTAGTTTATTTGCCAGTATCTGTGTCTCTACGCTGCCGGGCTATAGAAGATAGCATGAAGTGTCAAAACATTTCTGTGTACATTAGAACATGCATGTTTCTGAATGTATGTAAATAGAGAAAAGAGACCTGCTGAGTGAAGCGCAAGCAGGGGGCTGTGTGGAAGATACAGGAAGTGGAGCCGCATGAAAATTAGAATCTTGTTTCTTAGGATATTTTATGTTTCAAAATGTTATTTCATCCCAAACCTGGCTGAAATCTGAAATTTTAAGCAGAGTGGAAATGCCAATAAAATTTATTTTGAGGAAGCTTCCAATATTTTTTTTCATTATGTTCTTGAAACAATGCACGCTCGGTCAGTCAAAGAACATGAAGCAGCACATGACAGGCTAAACAAAGTGCTAGGAACAAAACAAAAGTAAACATCTCATTTTCTTTAGAGTTGTTTTGGAAATCTTACAGTACAAAACATTGCCAAAATTGACCTAGTTCTGTAATGAAACAGAATAGCATTTTTTAACAAAATTAATTTTTGATGAAAAACTTGTATTGAAGTGTAACTGCGAAGGAGAATGGAAAAATGGGCTGTATGGTGGTGTGTTTAGGAGGCAGCTGGGATGTGAAATAGCACCTAGGAAGATGGAGATAGGATTAGGCAGCATTAGAGATAAGGTTATTGTGTAGACTGGGTCACCAGGGACTGGGCTTAAAGTATGGTCAGATGTAGGAGGAGGTCAGAATTGGTCTGTATAATACAGACAGATTTGAGAAGCCAATGTTTTATTCCTCTGTCTAGCTTGCATGCAGGAAAACACTAACTACTCACACTACTTAGACAAATCTCTAAGCTGCAGTGCTGAAGAAAGAGGTTCAAATTCTGCTGATAATCTGGGGCGGAGGCCATTTTGTGAGCACAGGTCTTATCTGTCCATCGTCCTGTTTAGCACACTTGTCTGCACGCTCTGTTCGCTCAGTCGTAGTTGCCGATTAACTCTCACGATGTTCCTGAGAGGTAGGTCATTCAGGACTACATCCCTGCTTCTCAGTTGGGGAAGCAGCGTCTTCGAGAGCAGCAATGACTTGCTGAAATCTACGAGAAGATTAGTATTGAGGCTGCAATTAGACTTCGAGACATTTTGGCTGCATTTTAAGGGCTCAGTATGCTGTGCTTCACTGCCCCATGTCATACACACAGAGCTAGTGACTAGGAGTCATAACACGTTTATTGGTCTTAAGGCTGTCATTGGAGCATGCATGCTAGTGGTTGGGGAGAGATGTGATCCAGGTGTAGAATGGTTCCCAGACACTCTGCTCCCAAGAGTGAACTCAGAGAAAGGATGGGCACAGAGACAGATCTGGGAGAGCAAGGTCTACAGCATAGACCTGGCCAGAGAGAGATGGGTGTGGGACACAGGCTTAGTTTGCCAGGGGCAGAGGGAACTGGGAATCTGGGCACACAGAGCAGCTGAAGTGTGAGTCTGTGGAGTTATAGATCCTGTCTTTATGCATCACATTGATCTCATTCAGTGTGTTATACTTAGCATTTCGTTTATATAATGTCAGGGTGTTACACGGGTTTGTTTATTTTTAACTCATGGATGACTGGCAGTTTCAGTCTGTATCCTGTCTGGTAATGAAATGGGAGAAATTGGTCCAGGTCTGGCAAAAGATCTTTGTCAAAGGGTCTCTGGAAATTGAGATAAATGCATTTTCTTTACTATTTATATTACCTCGTCACTTGGGAGCCAAGTCCAACACCCTCCCGCAGACACACTATGCAGGGGGTGGTGAAAGCACTGACCACCATTTGCATGCGTTGGTAAACGGTTGTGTCATGTTGTGATACATGTTACATTTCATTTAGGGAATTTACGTAGGAAAAAGAAAAGGGGCCAAGGTGCATTCTGCATCGTGCAGTAGGAGTCTGGTGCAAAACCAGCCACCTGGTGAAGTACATCAGTTGACCAGAAGAGCTTGGGACTAGAAGCTGTCTCATAACCATTTAGTCATGCCTGACCTCACTGCTTGTAGTCACTCACAGACTTGCTATTTGTGCCGTGTTTCCCATTGTAGACAGGGTTTGAGTGAAACCAGTTTGGAGATTTGGGAAAGGATTCCCTGATGTAAACAGAGTGTTGAATCAATAGAGACCAACACCTGCCAAAGATCTATCTCTTACCAGCACCTCTGGATGCCCCTTTCTTGCTGTACCACCACCAGATTCTCCAAAGGCAGTCACATTTCCTACTATACTGAAGAATCCAGCAAGGACTAAGAGGTTTTCCTCCCTGCAGGTTTACACACGGCATTCTGCATCCAGCTCTACTGGACCCCTACTGAAGCCCGGTGGAGCTAGGCTGCAGAATCTGCTTTAGAAATGACCCTGCTTGCCCTGATGGATTTGCAATGCTCACTGCTGGCTTGTCACCAGACATTGATTTCCGTTTCCCATTGCTCTGAACTCTTGTTATGGCTCGCATACAGTGAGCTCAGTCTGTCTGCTATGAGCTGCCTGGGTTGTCCACTGGTCTGAATGTCTCTAGCTTCCAAGACCTCCCACTGTCAAAATATTTGGCAAAGCTGTATTGTAAATGGATTTGGGCTTCTGCCTATCCCTACCCCTTGTCCAGGTCGCTCACACCTTCTGTTCTGCACACGTCTGTTCCCCTTCAGCCCAGTACTGTCTGTCCATATCCTTCTCTTTCTATGCACCTAATGGAGGTTGGTAATCCCGTTAGGTGCTTGCAGCAGGCGCTGCCGAATTTGCTTGCAAACGCCTGTGCCAGGTCGAGTGTCATTGCCAGCAGCGCTCTTGGCGGGATGAAGGTTGCATTAGTGAACAGTAATTGAAATGCAAAATAACATTTTGATCGAGCGAGCAGGCTGTTTATTTATCAGATCAATAGCCAAAATGCCCCATCTGGAGAAGTCAGCGTGATAATAAGTGATGGCATTCCAAGGGCAAAGGGAACAAGCGCAGCGGGGAGGACATGCCGGCAGGGTGGGCTGGGCTGGGCTGGGTCACACCGGGCCGTCGGTTGCTGAAACTTGCTTCTTTTGGGGTCCCTTCTTTGAAGAGGGCAGCGCCCCTCCTAGTAGCATCTGCGAAGAGTTCCAGACCTCTGGACAGAGAACAAACAGTTCTTAAATACAAGATCAGACAGAGTGCAGACGTATGTAAAATCATGTAGGTCTTCTCCTTCTCATGCTCTGGTAGACATGGCTGTGACTGAAGGTGCAGACTGCCGATGATGTAGCTCAGTTAAGCAGTGTTTTTTTGATTGTTTGTGTTTGCTTTAGTGCATTATGTTTGCTATAAAGGTCTGAACACTCACGGTGATGGTCTGGAAATATGAAGTCATAGTTTGGCTTCTATAGTGAACCTGCTGGAATGGTGAGGGAAGGAGAGATGTGGGAGGGTGTATGTGAGGAAGGGGTTTGTGTATATTTGCACAATAAATTTATTATGTGTATGCATACCTGCTATACAGAGGTGCCCTACAGAATAATACGTAACTTTTAAGCCTAACTCAGGAAGGTACTATATGAAAGTGTAGAAGCATCTGTATATCTTCTTTGTGAGTCCCTGACTGCCTCTCTGCTTTGTTGTGTCTGTCTGTTGGCTTCTGCTTGTCCATGAGTAGGGACACTAAAGACAGGGAACAGGAAGTGAAACTGAGGTTGAAGATCTTGCAAGTTAGTGTTTTGCTTTTTTCTCATGTCCCAAAATAATAACAGGGAAAAGTGAAAACTTCCTGGGATAAGGCGGTAATTATTCATCATGACAGAAAGAAATATTTTGTGAGTTTTTTTATAATCACATTTAGTGAAATTCTCAAAAAGTTATGCCAATTTAGGAGGAAAATGGAGGTAATTTAAAAGTATTTTTCTTTAAAATTTGTTTGGGGTGGGTTGTTGTTTTTTTATCTAGAGACTTGCACATTCTAGAGAATGTGCAAGTTAGAGTGTTGGGGAAAATGATGTTTTGTTACACAGTTTTCTGTCTAAAGAGTGGTTTGTTGGCCATGGTCTCCTCCTTATCTCTTGGTTTAGGCAAGTAAGAAAGCAGGACACCGTGGGGCCTCAGGTAGGGCTCGACTTGAGTGGACTGGAATCTACTTTGTCAGTCAAAGGAAATGGGGACAAACAGTCTGGAAGATGGATGAATGAAGTGGATTTAGAACAAGTCATTAGGGTTTGAAGCTGGAATTTGGGTCAGCTACCACGGGCTACTTAATACATGCAGTGTGTGGTAAGAGATCTGCTAAATACCTATCAAAGGTGGGGTTTTAAAGACTCAGCAAAACTGAACCTTGAGGTTATCTTAAATAGGTAGCTACAAGATAATCTTGTATGTTACAGCAGTCTAAAGTGGGCAGAAGGAAACTGGGTGTTTCCATGTATCACCTATTCTCCTCAAACCTGTGGTGCTCACCAGCTTGAGAGGAGCCTGGTCTATAGTTACCTCTGTCATGCACCCCCTTTCTCTGCGTGTTCAAGTGCTGTATCTCAGCCTCACTGTGTAGCACAGGTTTCTTGTCTGTCCTTGACTCCTCTTGTACCTCCGTCCTCACTGACAGCCCAACTCACTCCCACTTCCACACTTTTCTAGTGGTTCTGGGACATCTACCCTATATCAGATCCAGTGTTTCCTCTCACACTATTATCTTGCTTTGCTACTGTATCATCTTAGAAATGTTTTCCGGAGAGTCAGGGATAAAAAAGATTTGAAACTGAAAAACACTAATTGCCCATTGTTATTTTCCATGTTGTAATTTATGTGGAACTAATTTCAGTCAGTTTTTCAGGATCTGTCTGATTTTGAGTAATGTTTCTAATGATGAGGCACTTAATTATAGATTTCTTCGAGAGCTACAAGTGGAATCTAGGCAAAGCCCATCTATTCTGTCTGGATTGTGTTGGTAAGGGTGGAAGGAGGAGGCAGGGTCCCACTACAACTGTAAGTTTTGAAGTGTAAGAAACAGAAACGCTCAGAAAAAAAGTAACAGGTCCATCTTGGAGAATTCCCAAATGCATCCAGGTTGGAGAAACACGCAAGTTATATTTTATCTGAATAAACCTAGAGTCCCCTTTCAGTAAACTAGTATTCATAAAGAAATGTTAAATCTTCAGTCTCTTTTCGCGTTTGTTTCTAGGATGATGTCCTTGATTTGTAAGTATCTCCCATCCTAACTCCTTCCTCAAACAACTAGAGGAATTAAGCAATACCTCTGGGTCTCTCTTTTTTTCCTGCCATTGTTCATCATGAATTGCAGGCAAGGTTGAAGGGAGGGGTGCATTCAATGGATATCTTGAAATGCAAGGAAGTGCAGGCTGAAGAATTTGCACTGGTGGCAATTTTCTCTCAGAAATGCTAAGAGGGTACTGAGTGAAAGAAAAGGTCTATGTGAGATGAGACGAGGGATCAGGCTGGGATGCAAAAATTCATGTGATATGAATGGCAGTGCTGGAGGTTTTCCTTTCCTTGCCCAGCTGAAAAGGTGGAAGCAAAATTCTGACATACAAGTGTTTGAAGTGTGCTTTACTGAATATGTTGTTGTATGGGTCTCATTCACAAGTGTCTGGAGGACACTGAAGGTACGAAGAGAGATATAGATTATAAGTGCCCTAGATAAGCAGAGTATAAAGAAAGACATTCAAGAAGAAATGAAGGTCTAGCTGAGCATTTCAACAGGGATTGAGTTGCAGCTTTGCTGTATGCAAGCAAAATTGTTGAACTGGTGTGAGGAGTCTGACAGATGTAGAAATAGTGGGGGAAGAGGTGGAAATGTGAAACACAGAATGATAACATGGGGGGAAAAGGGTGCTGGTAGAATTTGGATACACAGTGAACAGCAAGTCAGTCCTGGTCCTTGTTTTGCTGTGATATCAACGTTAAGTATAAGCAAGAAGCATTAGTTCAAGTGCTTGAAGCAATTCACCCTGGAGGGAGTGCCATTAGTACGTGAGAGGGCAAGGTACCTTCAAAAGGCAATGTGTTAATAAGAGAGTGAACTGATAATATATGTCACACCTCCAGATTAATTGTCACTTCATCTGTTTAATACTTCTTACCATTTACTAACAACAGTGTCATCCTAAGGGTAGAGAGAAATTACAAGAATGGGGAGAGGGATGAAGGCTAGTAGGAAATCCATAATGTATTCTGCCCATGAGAAGCCTTTTTTATGTATTAAGCAGCCTCCAGACAGTTTGCTGCAGCAGCTTTCATCAGTGTGAGCTAACTTGAGCTAGAGAAGATCTACCGATATGTAACTGGTCCCTGGTTATGCAATGGGTCAAACGGATAAAATGTCTCCTGGGCATTAGACAAGCAAATACTATTTGTGTAAGAGCCAGAATATGAGCGCTTGCTGTCTCCATCTCCTTAGCTTGCAGAAGAGCCTAGCCTGGGCTTCCATCTCCCCTGCTGCACAAGGAACATGTTCCTTCAGTCTACATGGCAGAACTGGTCTCATCTAGCGACATACTTCAGTAGATCTCATACAACCCAGTTTTCTTCAGGAATACCAGGGGAACTGACCCCTGGAGACAGGTATCTAGATAGGCTTTTTCAGCTGGGGAGCTGTGGGACTTTGCTGGCTTCCTTACATGTTTTCATTTTAGCTTCTTCAGCCTCCTCACTCAAAAGTTCTTCCCCTGACCCACTGTGAAATTATAAAACAAATATAAAATAATCTATATCTCTCCTCAGAGCAAGGGTGAAAGGCAGGCCAAGTGTGATGCATTTTTACAAAATAAGCGAGGTCCACATGCCCAGCAAAGCCAAAGGCAACAGAAAATGGTTGTAATTGGAATTAGGATGGTGTAGCTCTTTTAGAATGAAATGCTTGACAGTTGGATCTTGTTACAACCTGGCAGTCCAGGTCTGTGAACTACAGCTTGGTATTCATGCTATGGAGTAGAACTCACACAATGCTTTCCACTCCAAATTAGAGAGCAAGTTCCTCAGCCTTTTGCTAAGCTATGGTTTATGTTTGTTCCAAAGACAAGTATGCAGTATTTGTGTGGGTGTATTATGGACAAATGCCTTGCAAACAAGCTGTCTGGGGCTTGCCATACTCCGCAGAATAGAAGCATAACCCACGCAAGCCAAAGGGAGCTGCCACTAGCAAACATGACAGAACTCTTAGAAATCATACCTGCACTCCAGAGAAAAATATTTAGATTGATCTGAGGTTCTTACTCTCTTGTCCTTTAGAGCACTGCAAAATACTGTGATTTAAACAAAAAACCTCTAAAGCCTATGCACTGGTAACTTGGCGATTTATGTTTATGATCATGCCCATCACACATTTACTACCCAAGCTCTTGCGTACCCCCAGAGAGAAATGAAGTTTGCTCTGGGGACAGGATATGTCCCTGTATGATAGAATAATCCCAGAAAAGCTTCCTGGACTGTGGCTGGTATGGCTGAGTTATCCACAGTTGTCCACTGTACAGGAGTAAAGTGGCGCGTTGGCAGATCCCATTATTCTTGGACTGTTGTGTGGAGAAGGGATGTCAGTAAAAGCAAGGAGTGTCTAGATGATGTCCCTCTCTCTCATCTGAAGTCCAAACTGAGTGGAAGAGCAGGAGAAACCAGTGGGTGTGCCGACCCCTTGCCTCCCTCGCGCCACGGTGGGTGGGTGTCCTCAAAGCAGAGAGCCATGGGTGGGAGCACGTGTGTGAGCTGTCCATGGTAAGAGCAGGTCGCCCAACAGCTGTGGCCATCTCAGCTCCATGACATTAACTCTTTGCATATGTGACCTAAAATTACACTGCCTGTTATTGCAGCTGTCACATCTAGCCTGCCACTTGGAAAACATTATTTATTTCTGTCTCCTGTATCTAAAAAAAAAAAAACACCTGGCAAAATTTGGGTTGTTACTGGAGTTGCGGCCAGCGTTTGAGAAGCTGATCTATATTGTTTGTCAGCCAGGTGTGGGTTGCAAAGCTCTCTCATGTGGCCCACAAAGGACACAAAGTCTGTGTTGCCCAAGTGGCATCATGGCATGATATGCACATCTCCTTTACACATGCAGTGTAGGTTTATGTCATCTGGGCTAACAAATACTGATAGCAAAAATAGGCCTGTACCTGAGAAGAGGTTGGATGTTTTATCTCTGTTTAAATTGTTGGTGTTTCCGCAGATTAAAACTTTGGTCTTTCATGGTTGGTTTAAAAATGTCTGTGCAGTCCAAAGTGCGCTTTTGTCACAAGCTGGGGCCTGAAGTGAGAAACTTTATAATGGCAGTCTTCTCAGGTTTTGTCAGTAAAGCCTGAATCTACTGTGAGGACTCCCTGTTTGTGGGCGTCAGGGCCGAAGTGCAGTTCCATAAGCACAGCCACAGGGCATCTGGAATTTACAAACTGTACAGGCATCTCGCCTGCAGGGCTTTTCAGTTTTATGGTAGATCTTAGAGGACTTTAAAAAAATCAAGATTTTATTCTGTCTGGAATCCACATCCAGCTGTAAGAACCACCCAAAAAAGCCCATTTCTGACCCTTTACATTGCTCCTTGTGCCCAGAATAGAGAAGGTTTTGCTTGAGGAGGGCCTGAGTGTTCTCTGGCTCTCCTCTTCCCTCAGCTGATACTAGTCCTACAGCCATATTTCAGCATTAATTTTAATGACAATTTCAGTCTTGCTGTTGAAAGTCTCCAACATCTTGGGTTGGTGAGTGTGATTTTATCAGAAAATACTGGTGAAGGTACTGGCCTAAATGGCAGAACAACTGATGCCCATTCCTTACCTTCCTCCAGGAAACTGGAGTATAACACTGAGTCACCCTTGCCTTTCCTAGTGAAGATCACATAATGAGGACCAGCCACTAGAGAAGCTCAGCAGTGTTGCCTCTAAACTTTCCTTGATCCAGTTTGGAATAGGGAGTGCTGCATGGAGAAGGTACAGGGTCAAATACTTGGGTTTGCCTCAGCACTTAGATGCTCAGATAGAATTAAGTTACTGAATTGTGGATACATTTGTCTGATAGAGAATTCTTCTGGTGGGGAAAAGTTACCTTCTGTTACAAAGCCGGATATTGTTCTGGCTGTCTTTCTAAGCAGGTGTGAGTGTTTTCTCTTGAGTCAGGTGAAGGCTTGTAGATAAGGAGCACTGAATTCCTGTAATTTTCATATCCAGAAGTGGGGGTAAAGAGGTGAACATAGCTACAAATTACTATTTCTGGCAAAAATAACCTCAAAGGATGTGCAATAAAATAGCCTTATCTGCATGGATCCCAAACTTATAATCCTTGAAGTTTAAAAGAAAAAAAAAACTGGGGGCAATATTTACTGCCTTAATTTTATAAGACTAAGCTTTTGTCACTTTCTGGTTCTGTCCATCTAGCAGTCTTTCCCTCTCTTATTATTACTGTTGTTCTCAAGAGAGCACTAAAGTCATAAGCAGTCCAGCAATTATAGACAAATAGCAAAAGATGAAAGGCTGGAGAAGAATTGGAGAAACTTGTAACATTAACCCAACATCACTGCCCCAGGGAGATAACACTAATGGATAAAAACCTAAAGCACAATCTCGACTTGGTCTAAACCTGAGTGTTTACATCCAGAATCACTGAGACCGGAGCATGCTTGTCTGAGGGCAGTTACAGGCACATAAAGGCTAACAACAGTGTTAATGATAAACAGCAGTGGGTTTATGAAACAGGAGTATAGCAGACAATAACCTTTCTTGATACAATTAGATAATTAGTGGGGAAAAGGAATGCAGTGGATACACTGTCTCTGAACCATGCATGGGCTTTTGACACAAAGCTGTGCAAGATCTTATTAGGGAAATTAGATCAAATTGGTTTTGATACAAATCCTGTGAAATGAATCATGGATTAGCTGACAGAGTGTAAACAAAAGGGTTAGAGACATTCTTTATCCTTCTGTGAAGGTGGTGTCCAAAAGGGCAGTGTTTTGGTTTTAAATATTCATTAGTGACCTGGAGGAAAATGTAAAAGGAGTAGCTCTCAAATTTACAGTTGACACAACTGAAAGATCCTAGAAAAAAAAAATCAGAGTAGAAAAAAGAAAAGCTAGGATGAAAAAAAAAGAGCATTATTAACAGGCTTTGGTAAAACAAGTGGCAATTAGCAGTGTGTGGTTTAGAGATGATACTGGATCTACTTTGGAACAAGGAGAATCTCCAAATTTCAAGTTGTACAGAGCACAGTGGTGAAAGCAGCTTATGTTCAGAGAGGTCCCAGTGAGACAGTGGCTATCAAATGATGTGAGCTGATGTGCAACCTGATGGCTGGCAAAGGTACTGCTCAGTTGGTCCATATGTCCGCCTGGCTGTGTGCTTTCCAGAGTGACTCTCCCCGGTAGTGCTGTGCATTGCACTGTGCGATTTGAGGCACCTTGCTGCAAGAGAGACCCAGGCAAGTTGGAACAAACCCAGAGAAGGGCCACAAAGATGCTAAAGGGATTAGATGGAATGACCTATGATGAGGAAAGGTGAAAAGAACGAAATGTTTAGAACCTCTAAGCCTGTTACATGGACACAGAAATAGTAACGGAGTTTCCTGTGCCAGCACGGAGGAGAGTTGGATCAAGTCTCTCTCCTTTTACATTCCTATTAAGGTAACTAGAGCTGAGCAAAATGGCTGTTCATCACTTTGAACTCTTTGCAAAAAACATTTAGCTGTTCTTCTTGAAGTTCAAGATGTTGTATTTCATTGCCAGGGGACACTCTGAGTCTGTTTAAAAATCACCACGGGATCTCCCTGAGACTTGCAGAAAGTCAGAGCTGGTGAGGCTTAACTCAGCGTGTCTGCGCAGCAACAATCAAGTATGCAAGTTGTTCCAGAGACCAGAAAAGAAAAACACAAGCTCTGGAATGGCTGGAGTCACCTTAACTATGATCTTTGATCTGTCTTGGTGTTAAGGACTTTTGCCCCTAAAGCATGCGTTCACATCTAACCATAACTTGCTATGTATTACTGTCTCCTGGAAGGGAACAGGGGCATCCTCAGCTGTAAGTATGTGGGGGGTGGGTGGGTGGTGCTGCTATCCTTGATTTGCCATCAGACAGTCACTGTTTGCCTGCCTTGGGCAGAAGGGCTCCTTAATTGAGGTTGTGAGTTGAGAAGTGAGCTAGATCTAGGAGACTGATCTCCCCTCTTTTTTTTTCCTTTTTTTTTTTTTTTTTCCCAGCAGAGGGAAATACCTCAGTGGGTCCTCTTGAGGTCTTCTGAATTTGTGGCTTTTTAAGAGACAGAACCTGGGATTTGAACTCCGCTGACTGAATCTGACAGTACAGCTCACCTTCTTGTTATGCCTTTTCCATATTGTTGTCCTCTGTCTGCCCTTAACATTACAACTCCAACTCCTTTTACTGTGGAGTTCCTCAGTGCAGAACAGTTTTATGGTGGTTTTGCCTTCCATTTTGACCCTAATCTCACATTATTGTGCCCAATGATTTTCAGGTTTTTACTACAAACACACTTCTCGGGTAGGGAAAGGTTCCAGAATCTGAGCAGCACAGCAGCTTTCAGCTTTGCTGTGAGATGCTAAGCTCTGGTCTCAGCTAGCAAAGCTTCATCTTCCTCCACACAGTCAGCTGGCATTACACCAGGAGATCTACAATCTGTCTAGGTGCCCTGCGGGATTAAAGATGAATGCACCTGCAGCAATTATTCCTGTAACTGCTTCATGGCCTCTAGTCCAGTGTGACCCTCTGGGCAAAGCATAGGCATTCATCAACTCATCACGCTGTCTGAGAGGGACCAAACTCTGGATTCCTCTCAAGTAACACCAGGCAAAGCAGCCGAGGAACGTGAGATGCCTGCCCATACTCTCAAGGTCAACAGTCTTGCCAAATAACAAACTTGGCTGATCGATCCCAGAGATAGGAGATGAGGTCAAACATTGAGGACGAAACAGAGAAGGGAAAATTAAGAGATACTAGGGTCAAACGAGATCACAGGATGCAGGACTGTGAAGTTGCTGCATGTCAAACGTACATTCATATCAACAGATGGGATATATATACACGTGCAGGCCAGCCTTGCTGTATCACAGAATGTTTTGTCCTGTCCCCTGACAGGTTTGACCACTTGGCAGAAGGAGTTGCCACAAATACCAGGTAAATAGGCTGAAACTGAAATAGAAATAGAAATTACCCACATGACCGTGGTATGGTAACTTTAAACCAGCACAGCATCCAAGAAGAAAAGTCAAGCATCCCCAGTCAGTCAGAATTCTTTGGACATTTCATCAGGAAAATGCATGTATTTAGGTTTTCTTAAAAGCCTTTGACAAATTATCTTGCTGAAGGGAAAATTTAACCTCTCAGGTTAATACTATTATCAATTAAAAAGTGTCTAAGACAGAAAAGAAAGGGTAGACATACCCTACCCAGAAAAGAAAGAGAAGTCAATTTTCAGCATGATAAAGGTTAACACGAATCACCCACAAAGATCAGTGTTGTGGTGTTTGATCCGTGTGTTAATGATCTGGGAAGTGGATGAACAATGAGACTCTGCAGAGGACATCAAATTATCAAGGAAGACTGAAGAACTCCAGAGGATCCTAATAAAGCTGGGTGCATGGGCAGCACAGTGGTAGATGAAATACACTGTTGACTATTGCAAAACACTGCACACCAGAAGGCATTAATTTGATTTTTCGTACATCTTAATGGATTTTAAATTAACTGTCACAACTCAGGAAAAGATCTGAGGATTGCAGTAAGCAACTTGGTGATATTCTCTGTTGAAGAAATGGTAACAATTTAGATTTTAATTCGAAGAGAAAAAAAGCAGACGATGTAAGGGGTTATATAATAGATAGGCTGAAAATAACATTGAAAATATGGTAACGTCAGTAGGTAATTGATGGCGTGCCTTTGTCTTGACTACTGTCCAGACCTTCAGCTGGGGAAGTGATGGAGCAGTGCCAGTTTCATGCTGCTCAGGAGCTGGCTCATTGAACTCTGTTCTGGACTGAACAGAAATAGCCAGACTAGAGGAAGTTCAGAGATGGATGATGAAGCAGATAAGAGGTCTGCAAAAACTTCTGCGTGAAGAACAATTATATAGATAATGAGGAGCTGAATGAGGAGAACATGGCAAAAGTACATTTCCTGAGAAGGAGAGTCAGGAGATGTTCAGGGAGCCTGAAAGGCTGCAAAAATAGTATGGGCAAATAAAAGTGGGATTTTTTTGTTTGTTCACACACCGCACAAGTAATTGCTGGAACTGTTTGCCATAAGATACCATAAAAATTAGCAGTGTTCTAAAAAAAGAGTGAACGTTTATATAAGGAGTAAGACTATCTGTGACTACAATAAATAAGAACTTCTTGCAAATTTGGTAACGATGCAGTCTTTTCCTTACACTTAAGAGCATAACCCTTTCTCTAAAAAGTGGTAATTTAAGAGAAGTGTCTCCATGCAAAAGCCTTATACTAGTAAATAGAAGAAAGACGAAGATTTAAGCTTAAGCTGGAGGAAACTTTTGATCAGATGATTTTCCTTCAGTTTCTAAGCTCCCCTTTTAGTGATGATAGGGAAGCGAGGGGGAGGGAATCCAACGTGAAAAATAATCAAAGATTTCTGTATTACAAGTGAAAATCTGAGCAGGTCCTTCCTGTGGGGTCTGCTAGTGAACTTTTTGCTTAGAGCCTGGGCAGTGCATCCTGAACTAACCAAACATCTTTTTCAGATGGCCTGCCACAGACAGGCTCATTTCTTTCTGCTGTCCCAGGGGTAGATTGTGCTCTGGGTAGATTGTGCCTCACCAGCACTGATGCCCCTTCCCAGCACTGCAGCCTGTGAACAGCCTGAAATTGTGATCTACGTGAATAGCCTTGACTTTATTCTAGTGTGAGTTTGTGGGGAGTAGGCAAACTGTTTTTAGTGAGTTGTACTGATATTCCTGAAGAAGTACCAGGGTGGGGGGGGTTGGGGGTTGAACTCTCTGGGCCAACTGGAGTTGGACTGAGGTAGGAAAAGGAAGGCTCTCTTATGACCAACCTGGAGCTGGGTTCGGCCAGGAGGCCACTGAGTGCCTTTGCTCTCTTCCTGCAGGCTGCTTGGCAGAATGGCCACGGAGGAGCGGCACCTCTCCTCCAGCTGTGGGTCCTTCATCAAGACCGAGCCCTCCAGCCCATCCTCTGGCATCGACGCCATCAGCCACCACAGCCCGAGCGGCTCCTCCGATGCTAGCGGCGGCTACGGCATCGCCATGGGTGGCCACCCCAATGGCCTAGACTCACCACCCATGTTCAATGGCACAGGGATTGGCGGTGGGTCCTGCCGTAAGCGTTACGATGACTGCGCCAGCGCCATCATGGAGGACTCACCCACCAAGTGCGAGTACATGCTCAATGCAATCCCCAAGCGGCTGTGCCTGGTGTGTGGGGACATTGCTTCTGGGTACCACTACGGCGTGGCTTCCTGTGAGGCATGCAAAGCCTTCTTCAAGAGGACTATTCAAGGTATGGTGGGAAAGGAGGGAAACTGAGACATTAATTCCATAGCAAAAAAGGGAGGCAGCCCCAGATATTGCTGAGGCTGCAGTGTTTACATGTCATAAGAAGGGGGCAAGAGAGGGTGAATGTAATGCACCTAACCCTCCATCCTTTTGTATGCCTCTTCTCTCCTTCTGCCCAGCTCTGGTCCTTCCAAATCAACCTGGACATGAAGTTAGGCTTTGCAGTGGTAGGAACCTTTGCCAAGTTCCTAGTCTGGCTGGCTACCAGCTCTGGGTATCTGGCCGAGTGGATCTTCCTGCATCTGCTAGTGGCACTGATGCCCTGATAATGTGGCTGCTAGTGGACTGAGGCCTGGAAAGGGAATGCTTTGCACTCTAAAGGTGGTTTTAAGGCCCATTTGAAGAGTGGATTCCCCTGCCTAGAGATGGCATCTCTTTAGAGATGTTTGCACCTTGAGGTGAAAGCTCCAGCATTACACGAGTAGAAAGGTTCTCACTCTGTCCTGCCAGTCTTAATTTGTGGCCATGGATTCCATACAAACCTCACCACAAGGATGGACAGGGCACTTGGATGAGAGCCAATCCTGTATTCCTCCTTTTTCAGCTCCACCAACCCTTTTCCTTAAGATGCAACTTCTTTGCATATAAAGAATTTAGGCACTGAGGAGATAGAGATACCCAGTTTTTGTCAGTCTTACTAAGGATGAGAAATTCCTCAGGTGATTTTGAAAACCAGCGCGTGTATGTGTAGATGAAATGCAGTGCATGCTCCTGCACGTACAATTCACATGAGATGTATGGCTGTGTCCTGACTGCCAAAGGTATGCTGCAGATATGCACACGCGGGTACAACAGTATAGCCAGAAGTGGAAGTGCATCCAGGCAAGCTCCAACATCCATGGAAGCTTGGGTGTACTTACACAAGCAGGCCCCGTGTAAGCAAACATGCCTGGACATACAGATACTCCCTTTATTTCCTACACTCTCTAACTGGAAAAAGGACAGAATCATTCACCTTCCAGTGGAAAATGTATTGAGTTTACCCAACCATGGTGGGGACAGATGCCTAGTGAGCAAGCAGCTCTGCGTGTACTTGGCTGTTGGCTGGGGTCAATCCACCACACCAACACTTTCTTGTCTCCTGTGAAATGAAAGAAATGCACACATGGGGAGAGCACTCGTTTTTGTTCACTGAATAGGCCTGATTATACTCTGTCACTGGGGATGTTGTCAATGACAATGTCAGTGACATGTTATCAATTGACGATGTCAATGACATAGGCAGTGGGACCGAGTGCACCCTCAGCAAGTTTGCAGATGACACCAAGCTGAGTGGTGCGCTTGACACACCTGAGGGACAGGGTGCCATTCAGAGGGACCTGGACAGGCTCAGGAAGTGAACCCGTGTGAACCTCATGAGGTTCAACAAGGCCAAGTGCAAGGTCCTGCACCTGGGCCGGGGCAATCCCCAGTATCAGTACAGGCTGGGGGATGAAGCAATTGAAAGCAGCCCTGCCGAGAAGGACTTGGGGGTACTGGTGGATGAAAAGCTAGACATGAGCTGGCGATGTGCGCTCGCAGCCCAGAAAGCCAACTGTATCCTGGGCTGCATCAAAATAAGTGTGGCCAGCAGGTCGAGGGAGGTGATTCTGCCCCTCTACTCTGCGCTCGTGAGACCCCACCTGGAGTATTGCATCAGCCTCTGGAGCCCTCAGCACAGGAAAGACATGGACCTGTTGGAGCAGGTCTAGAGGGGGGCCACACTCATGATCAGAGGGATGGAACACCTCTCCTATGAGGACAGGCCGAGAGAGTTGGGGTCATTCAGCCTGGAGAAGAGAAGGCTCTGGGGAGAGCTGATTGCAGCCTTTCAGTACTTAAAAGGGGGCCTACAAGGAAAGATGGGAACAAACCCCTGCTATCAGGGGTATGGCTTTAAACTAAAAGAGCGTGGATTTAGACTAGATATAAGGAAGAAATTTTTTACAATGAGGGTGGTGAAACACAGGCACGGGTTGCCCAGAGAGGTGATACATGCCCCATCCCTGGAAACATTCAAGGTCAGGTTGGATGGGGCTCTGAGCAGCCTGATCTAGTTGAAGATGTCCCTGTTCGTTGCAGGGGAGGTTGGACTCGATGACCTTTAAAGATCCCTTCAAATCCAAACTATCCTGTAATTCTATGATTCTATGTTCAACTCTGGAGTGAAAACAGGGTGTAGTTTGGCCCAGGTCTCTGCAGAATTCACTATTTCTAGCTTAATTTCTTAGATTCTACATGTCTCTCCTTACTGTTATCCAGCTGAGGAAATAATCACTCTGGCCATCTCTAGGACACTGGCCTGTTCCCTGGCAGCATTTCTGTGATTTGTCATTGCTGAATCTCCTGTGATTGAATGGGAACTTTTACTTGGACTTCTGACTGTCAACACTGACTCTGTCCCTCCTCCAGCACTTGGACACATTCCCAGTGTTTCTTTTTGGCACATTCAGGTGCTAAAGGAGGGACAGGGTAGTATTTTGAAGCAAAGCCCTAGGGGTTCCCTATATAGGAAGAGACTGAAAAACTAACCCCTTGTGGGAGCGATACTGGAGCATCTCTGTGGCAGAGCAGAAGAGAGACCTAACCTGGAGACATAGAAAAAGACCTAGCAACTTTTGAAGAGTTTTCAGAGAAAATCAAAAGACGATGCAGTGTGGCAGTAACTAGAGCCTGTATCAGCCTGGGTGATACGTCAGCTGACTTAATCCCAAGAAGGAAGAGTGCTTCTTTCCAACCCCCTCTCCAGAACACAGCCATATTCTCCCTGTGGTTCCCTAATTGATTGCCTGTTAACGTGTAACAGATGGGGGAAAGGAATAACCAGAGATTTCTC
Source organism: Dromas ardeola (assembly GCA_013398915.1). Classification (NCBI taxonomy): domain Eukaryota; kingdom Metazoa; phylum Chordata; class Aves; order Charadriiformes; family Dromadidae; genus Dromas; species Dromas ardeola. The sequence goes on from VYZM01003948.1 coordinate 410,874, forward strand.
TCACCCTGTCATCAGCTTGGGCTGGCGACTGAGGTACAAAAATGCTTTTATTCCCAAGAGGGGGAGAGTCGAGTGTGCTGTACCCAAGGGTGAGCAATTTCAGCTACAGAGCTGAAGGCTGAGCCCAGGGGAGTAGGCAGCAAATAGGGCTGCAGAGTTTGGTTGAGTCAAGAAAATGCGCTGTTCCCAGGGCTCTGCTGCAGTGCATGCGATATCCAAGCACAGCCCTGGGTATGCAGGGGAAAAGGGTTTAAGGATCACGTAAAAGAGATGGTGAGTGGCAAAGCCATTTCCAAAATGTGTTCAGCCTGCAACTTTATTACGTTCAGTAGATGTGTTAAGCATCTAACTGAAGGAGTGGGAAAAATACCCATCCAGGCTGCATAACATCGATATAAGGTGTGCAGAAAGTATACAGATGGGTATGCTATACAATTGCATTCCCTGCTAGTATCAAAAGACCTGCCGTGATTCTAGTATCTGCGAGTGGCATTGTCTCAATGGTTTGATTACAGAGATGAAGCTATGACCCCAGGATTTCCCAAGTGCTCAGGAGCTGCAGTACGTAAATTCATCATCAGGCTTTTGTGGTCTTGGACCAGCCACTTCACTTCTCTCTGCTTGCGTATTGAAAGATTAAAAACTAATGACTCTTATGAGAGTACTTAATCTGGTGGCCCTACATTTAGTAACTTTATTAAGTAATAAGTGTGCATGCTGCTATAAAACGGGTCTAAATCTATCCTGGATGATTAGACTACTGCAGCCCTATCTAGATAGCCCTGATCATGAAGCAGAGCTTCATTCTAAGTCCCCCCTCCAACTACCCCCCTCCCCTGCTACAAATGACCCCAGTCTGCCTATTGTTTTGGTTTTTTTTTTGCTGCATTAATGCATGTAAAACCTGCACACCTTGAGGCAGGAGGATCTTGCGATAGCCTCTCTGCTCCCCCTGCTGCTGCCACAGCAGTGGGAAGAACAGATACCCAACTGCAGACCTTCTTTGAGCTTGACAGCTCTGCAACTCACTTTCCCCCTTAGCCAGGTGAGGCCATGCTATCCTGGACAACACGAGTGGTGTTGCTTTTCAAGCGATGGGGAGAAGATAGGCTAAAAGCCAGCATGGACATGGCTGGTTATCTCTGAGGTCTGTAGCTATGTGGGAGTTTTCCATTAGTAGGATTTTTCCAAAGAAAAGCAGAATTTTTACCAAGTCCAATTTCCCCAAGGAAAATTTTGATCATAGGAGAAAAAAAGAAGTCAGGAAAATCCAAACTGTTTATTCACTTCAAGCTGAATTGGAGTGGTTGGTTTTGCTGAACTAAGCTAGGCTCATGCAACACTTCCTAACCTGTCCCACAGGTTATGGGGGGGGTCACACCTGTGACCTCTCTCATGTTGTGTTACATGGCCCAAGGGAAGCATCAAGGCCTGGAAACCTGTGTGTCATTTCCACTTTGCAGCACTGGCGATGCTTAGGATGGAAAAGTGAAAACCTGAGACGAGATGACAGCATGCGCCACTGGGCTACAGGCCTTTCTCTCTGAACACATTATTTTGAACTCCAGGGCTGGACTATCCACACTTTGAGGCAGAGTCAGAAATTCTGAACTGACTTGAAGAATCTTCAGTCATCTAGGCTGTCTGGCAAAATTTTAATCCTATTTCTCTACCGTTGTATTGCTTTATGGGAACTGTGCTTTGGGTCCCCGTTATATTCTAGCAGCATTTACCTCCATGTGTGCATTTACCTCCATGATGCAAGTGTCCACCATAAAAACATGTGCCATGGGCATCACCTGACTTTGTGAATATTGTGGAAGATGCAATCTAGCAAAGATAGGTGAGAATCTGAATTTCAGGCATGTTGGAGTATGCTGCTATTGGGGCTTAAGAGAGATCTGATTGGAAACCAAGGATTTCATATTAGTTGAATGTAATGGAACGGGTCTGTTACATGAAAGATAATGTGTTTTGGATGTTTCTGAATTAATTTTTTTTTTTTATTTCTATTCCATGGAAATCCTAACTAACCCTTTCATCCAAATTTAGGACAAAGGCATATGCTGTATTTCTTACGGGGTACAAATTCTTAATCTAACTCTACTCTATTCATTCTTTTAATAGTTTGCTCAGTAGATACAGTATTATACATCGATCAAATATATTGTCGTTATCTTTTGTTCATCAGTCGTTACAACTGGTATATAGTTATGCCTATTCTGAATATTAATTAATAACAGTGCTGTGCAAATATATGAGCCCTTTATTATTCAACGTATTCATGACTGTGACTACCCCTCATGTATTTTTCATTTTCAAATAGTGACAATTAAGGCTATTTCTAAAAGGACTTATTAATATAAAATAAAAATAAAATAAAATAAAAGCTTAAAGCTGATCAAAAGAAATCTGAATTAAGAAATTTCCCTCTCTGATCTTTGTGAGCTTGGAACTCGTACCCATAAGGTGATACGACAGGACTTGCAAGGAGTGATATTGGGGAGGACTGATTATTGGGCAGTTAGAGAGGAAACACGTTTACCATCATCTTCTGAATAGGCAGGTTATGTATCAGGCAAAGTGCTTGCATGTGTGGATTCCCTGCTTGAGTCTTGCAAGCTTCAAACTCAGTGTGTGTAGCAATACAACTGCTGTGCTGGGATGCCCTTACACCAATAAGGGGCTTAAAATGTGGATTATGCAGCTCAGAAGATTTGTAGGGATTTATAACAAGCTTGTAACAAAATCCATAGTCTTCTAGGGCTCCGTGGTTGTCATTATGGTGGTTAGAGTGGCTCTAAGGAGGGAGGAGCAGCTGAGAGAGTTTGCTCATTTTCCTGAGCAGAATAGCATTACCATCCACAAGATCAGCAAAGGGCCTGTGAGATGCAGAAAGGAGGGTTTGTGTCCCCACAGTAGCGGTCACAGCAGCCAGGCACTGTCCTATCCTTCTGTCCTTCTCAGAAAATGTGCCTGCTAGTTCTCAGGTGGGAGTTCACAGCCGAAAACCAGACGTTCTGAGCTTTCCAAAAACTTCTGAAGCATAACCAGGGAAAGTAAAGTGCTCCCTGGATCTAGTTCCTGAATGCTGCTTATTATTCACAGCTCTAACACTTAGATTCAGAAAACCATCTCCAGTGCAACTCAACTCTGTAAGTCTTGTGTTTTCTTTTTGCCTCAGTGCGTCTGTACAGAGAACTCTGTGCAGAATGATCTCCTCTGTGGAACTTTACAGTAAAGTATTTCTGTGTCAGAAACCCTACAGACAAACTTGCTGCCAGTAGGTAGCCCCAGGGTCCATCTCTGTCCTCATGCAAGCAGGGGGCTGATTTGAGTGAGGTTGTGCAAAATGTCCTCGTACTCTTTCATGGAGCAGGATCGAGGTGTGCCATCCTGAGAAGGCCAACAGTGCTGGTGTTACACATATTGCTACCTCCTTTTCTTCTCATGGCATCAAGAGTCCAGAAGTCTTGGTTCTCACATTTCTGTTTTCTTTACTGTATCAGCCACATGAAGTAAAATTTTGGTTAATCCAAGCACCAGGGCTTATCTCACTTGCTTTTCCAAAGTCTCGTTTTCCTGCAAGTGATAAACATGTGTATTAGGGTGCAGAGTTTTGGGGCGTTGGATTTTGTGTTGGTTTTTTTTTGGGGGGTGGGATGGGGGTTTTTTTTGTGTTTTTTTTTTATTATTGGTTTGGTCATTTTTGGTTTTTTTTTTCTTTTCAAAAATAGGAGCCTCTACTGATGTGTGTATATACTCAGGCACCTAGATCATGGACATGTCACTGGAAGCATAGGACAGCCCTGCTGAAAATCAGATCACTTACTCAAGTGCCTAAATACAGATTTACAGGTCCAATATTTGAATCACTTCCTTTGAAAACTGTGGCTTGAAAAATAACCCTCTTACCTCACACAGATCATTGGAGAGATTTTCTTCTGATTTTCACAAAGTACTTTTCCTCACACCAGGATGCAGACTATGATGTCTCAGTTGGAAGGGCTAATTAAAGTGGAAGGTAAAAGAGAATCCACTCTATTTATATTGTCAGCGTTCCCCGTCCTGGTGCAGGAGGTCAGGTGAGCTGCTGGTCTGGCACTGCACTCACCGAGGGCCTTTTTACAGTCTTCAGGTCCCTTTTCACTGAGACACCCAAATTATCTGTTTACCTTCAGAATCAGAGATAAAAAGGATTCAGGACAAAACAAAAGAAACCACAACCAAACAACAAAAAAAAAACAACATGGGGGCAGTATAACAATTGTTACAAAATTGGGATAAAAGGAAATAAATGCAAAAGCTGAGGTGCCTGTGAGATGGATTTCCCTGGGAATTCCTGCTCTCAGTCCTCTGGCCCCAGGGCACCGGCAGAGAGTGACACCACACCATTGGTCACAACCGCAGCATGCTGTGTCAAATCACTAGGGTGAAAGACATGACTTGAATGAAGGGAATTTGGAACTTAATAGCAGATATTTCTATGTCTGGGTTTTCCCCTGAAATTCAGGAAAAGCTGCAGTCATCTGGCCCTCTGAGTCACACAAAGAAGGAGATGAGATGTCTGTGTGCAGCAGGACAGAGTATGCAAGGAGGAGAGAGGAGAGGGAAAGAATGGTGAAAAGCAATGAAGAAGAAACCAGAAAAAGAGGAGAGATGGGGGTGGGTGGTATATCTTCAGAAAACAGAAGATGAAAAAGTTTTAGCTTTAAAGACTTTCTTGGCTACTTCTATCTAATCTTTCTTGAGTTTCTTTGTAGAAAGGCTTTATAGAATGGCAGCATCAGTAAGCGGGGAGCAGTTTGTGCTCTCAGTGCTGTACTAATTCTGAGCTCAGCTCCCCTCAGAAGCCCTGTCCGTAACTTAAGCAGGAGCTGGGTGTGACTTTACTCCGCTCCCCTAGCTCAGGAAGGCATTCTCCTCTTCCTAGTCCCTCCCTTTCTAGAGAGGTATGGTGACTATGAGGTCTCTTGAATGACCAAGATCTGGTGTGCAATTTTCAGGTGCTCCTATTACGTGTGCTGTTTAACAGTCAAAGGTCTAATTTTACAGAAAATAAGGTAATTTTGCAGTTCTCCAGCATAAAAAACATGATCTATCACTTTAATAGTCCTTGGCTGTTTCTTAGCATCTCTCATCAAAAGGCTTTAAAGTGCAGTTAGACCTTAATGGATCAAGACACACGATCTCCTCAGAAGGTAGGTTTGGTGCTTGTTTCATTTTGCAGATGAACAAACTAGGACACAGAGAGGAAGTGATTTGCCCTCCAAGGGCACGTGTGAAGGCTTAGAACAAATCCAAACTCTGATCTGGTCACCCACAACTTGATTTTTTGAAACCATTTTTTAGGTAAATCTTGTGCCATGGCATTGGTGAGGTCCTAGCAGTTTTTTCAGATCAAATGTAGGTATTATCTAAGTGAAGGAAATCTCTTCTGATAAGCAACAGTTCAAAGCAAGGCCTTGTTTATTAGATTATCCCATTTTCTGCCCATTCCTTCTGGGTCACATAACGTACAGTTCATGACACAGACAGACTTGACTCAAATTTTATACGTACATACAGACTTGTCCACACACACCCTTGTGTGCTGATGCTCTTCTGCAGGGCCTTGCAGCACCCCCAGCTGCTGCAGTGAAGGGGAAGCTCTCTCCGAGCCCTGTGCGCCGGCAGCCAGGCTGGTGGTGTGACCGCCAGCCGCGGGAGGCTGCTGGAATTTCGATGAGTTAATCTCATCACTTTATCACAGGGCACTTACAGAAATTACAGGGAGCTGTGAGCAGCTCACTGTGCTGGCAGCCAGCCCCAGGACCCATAAAAGAAATTGAGACACACACACAAAAAAAAAGTCAGAGAACTTTGTTAAAGTTTTGGAGACGATAGTTTTTCTTGGATGAGTTCTGCTTTGGTAAGGCTGATGGTGCCTTCCCTGGTGATGTCCCTGTTTTCTGCAACAATAGCAGGTATTGCCCCCAGTTGTAGCTTTCAATCCATGCAGCGCAGAGCATGTTTTGGGGCCTGATATAAAACCCCATTTACTTTGGCAGCGTTGTGTGAAGAGGGCACAGTGGGCCTCACTTCTAGCATTTGCACCTGTAGGGAGGGCTGTAAGGCACAGCCGCTGGTGCTTTCTTCCTTTAGACTGGGCACAGCGCGTGAGAGGGGCACATGAGCCTGTGTTCAATGTGAAGGCAGTAAGTGTGCTGAACGGGAGGTCCCACCAGTGCTGGGTGTATTTTTTCACCTGTGCTTACCAGCAAACCCCATGGCTGCTGTGCTACATGATGGCCACTGCTTTGCTGTCCGGGAAGGGACGCTTGCCCCGTGCCCACCCTGTTCTGTCTCAGTCCTTTAATAGTCATGATCCCAGTACAGAAGTTCCTTTGAGAACTGCTTATTCAAGCTGTATATGGTCTGTATATGGTAATCAGTACCTACACCTACTCTGATGCTATCGCATTTAGTTGTGGTGTAGGTTTCGTAGACCCTTTCCAGTACTTTGTTTGTCAAGGGGTCCATGGGCTGGAGGCATGGGGAAGCTGGGGGATCTGCTTGACACAGTGTAGAGGGACCTTGAGCTGCCAGATCAGGGCTGTCACTGCCTCCTGCTGCTATAAGGGCTCAGTGCACTTGGTGTAGTGTCTCTATGTTAGGGGATAATTTTTTGGCCTTGGGACCACAAAAAATGAAATCTTACATCCCTCTAGAACTCTGGTCCTGGCTTTGGTGAGAAAGGCAGGCATTGAAATTAAGGCAAAACCTTCCAAAGTGAGACTGTGTTTGAGTTTTATCCCAGTTTTGTCCCTGCTCTGTTCCTTCCTGTGTGGGGCACAGCAAGTATCTGATCATGAGGTCAGGGCCTCCATACTCATGGGTCTGTAATGTGCTGGAGCTCTGTGTCTAGAGCAGGAGTTTGTTTATTACCTTGAGATCAAGCCTGAATCTCAATTTCCAGCTCTCTGAGAACCTTGATACATTGCTGGCTATTGAAATTCAGGTGCTGCACAATGACAAAATACAGTCTGCAACTTGTACGGCACACTCTGCTCCTGCAGACAAACTGCATTTTGGGGGCAGATGAGCAATGGTGAGGAATGGGATGGCTGGGCTGGAGCTTAGGGATAAGTTGCAAGTCTTGTGACAAAACTAGAGGCAAGAGGTAGGAGGTTTATAACTAGCAGGCAGATTGCCTTTAGGCTCTGGGGGTTGTGTGCTGCTGGGGTTTTACCCAGCATGGTCCAAGCATAGTGAGATAATGATGCTTTCTTCCTTTTGAATCTGTGCTCTGTCTTTCCACTCAGATTCCCAATGGGAATTCCAACTGCTTAGTTAGCCCCACAGTCTAATCACCACCCCAGAGATTGGTATGTATCAGGTTGTTGGTCTTTAATTAGAGGAAGGAAAGGTCTTGCACAAGAACATAGAAATCCATTACAGAAGTAGGAGCAAAAATGAAGTCCTGTCCCAGTGCTACTAAATTGTAAGCTCTACTTCTACTCTGATGGTATACGAAGTCCATACTGTGTATTCGCTCAGCTCTTACCTACACTCCTCCCTACAGCTCTGACTCAACTCTTGAATCTCAATTTCCTGCTCTAAACCACCAAACCAACTTTTCCATTCTTCTGAACTGACTGTAGACCTTAGAAATCCTTTCTGGAGATGCCTGATTTATCCAGTAGCTAGAGTGCCTTAAATGTATTGTCATTGTCAATGCATCACTGTCAAGCTTAGATTTCCAGTCCTGCTCCACAGCAAATATTGAATAGCCCACTTTAGAAGCATCACCTCCAAAGTGAATGGCAGGATGGAGACAGCTGTTTCTGTTTGTTGTCTCCTAGGACTGAAAAATTATTGCATTACACTGTGATCCAGCATAATTCCATGTACATCGTCATATCAGACCCTCACATCCATGTTTCAGTTACATTCTTGGCTTATGATAAAATACAATGTGACCAGAAATAAATTTGGGAAGCTTCTTTCCCTGCTTTGTTTTGTCTTGGAGGCAGTGTTGTGAGGTGATCATAAATGAAAGGGAATGCGGAAAGAAATTCTGATGCTGTGTGCACAGGGATGAGAGGTCGGTGCACAAGGACTAATAAAGTAAAACTGGAAAGATTTGCATAGAGAGCCTATGTTCATTTTACAGGATATCTTACCCATCTTTCTCAGTCCAGATCTCCTGCTTTCCTGCTACCTGTAGTATGTCAGCTGGCAGGAGGAAGCAAAGGAGGAAATGCCATCTCTGAGCTTCCTGGTCCCCCAAACAAAGCAAGAATGGACAAGTAACATCCATCCCACAGACATGGAGCAAGACTGGCAAAAAGGGAATGCTGCATTAGCATTGCTGCATTAGTCAGAACTTCTCCCACTCTCAGCCCTGGACTTCAGGGAACAGGCCAGGTCACAAGGGAAGATGACATGCCTGGAGAACACATTGTGCCTGAAAGCCCCAAATTGCAGTCAGCCCCTTGGATGGATAGGTTTTTCACAATACTTACAGCAGTATTGCCTTTTTTTCTGAAATGTGTTCTAATAAGTAGTGTTGGGCTCTCTAAAAGCCATCATCAGGCAGCTGTGGTCTCAGAGTATGTGTGTGTGCAAATGAGTGAGCAAACATGCAGCATATGCAGACTGATGGTGGTGGGAATATCTGGGCACTACAGCCTGTCCCTGGATTAGTGGGGAGAACGTGGTTCCTGGGTGACCATCTCTGTGTTTGATTGCAGGGAATATTGAATACAGCTGCCCGGCCACCAATGAATGTGAGATCACGAAACGGAGGCGCAAGTCCTGTCAGGCCTGTCGCTTCATGAAATGCCTCAAAGTGGGGATGCTAAAAGAAGGTAAGACAGAGTCAGACTGAGAATTGTTCTCTGTCCCAACATCACCTGGGACTCCAGGCATTGCAGGATCTCCTAGGCTAACTATATGCTTGCCCTCTCTGGGTTTCTGAAGGTATCTTTTTACAGGCTTTGTAAAAGAGTCAGGATGGGCAGTGACCGAGAGGGCAGTCCAGAGAGAAGAGTGGTTCTAGTCAGCACCCTCATGCTAGGCTATTACTTTTAGAACTTGCAGGTTTGACAAATAACTGGAAACTGTCTGTGCCAGACTGTTTCCTTTCCCAAAGGAACCCCAGGCTGGAGGTTGTTGCTCTTCTTGCCCCCCAGGTCATTTTGCAGTGTTGGGGAGGAGACGCTCTTGCATGATCGTGACTGGGTTGGCTGAGTTTTGTGAGGGAAGGATGGAGTTAATGCAGAGCACAGTGTGCAACGATGATCTGCCCATATTCCCACTCAGGAGACTCTGAAGGTGGTGGGTAGCACAGGTTTGTCTGGGAGCTGTGGGTCCCCTGCCCTGCATGCTCAACCTACATTGTGCTCAGCCTATTGATCTGTTCAGCGCTTTCTGAGCAGTGTTCAGCATCTCTCTTGTGCTGCTTTTCCTTCCCCCACCCCCCTCCCCAATCCTTGTCCATTCAAGGTGAACCACAGGGAATTCAGTGGCAATTAAACACATTCTTATGGATTGACTTTAAAGCTTTGTTTCCCTTGAGTCCCTTTGGGAGCGGGAGAGCGGGGAGGAGGGGGAAGGAAGGAGAAGCACTGCATGCAACCCTCTGCGTTGCTGTACCTGGCAGAGTATGGTCCCCCTCAGTTTAACCACAAGGAACGGCAGCTGGCAGTGGTCTGTGCAAGTCCTGCATGATGGAGCCAAGATGCCAGCATGCAGCCTGCTTCCCGGTCATACCATCATAGCAGCTGGTGATGAATTGTACAACATCACTTGAGAGTGTATTGCTTCACACTAGGGCTTTCTCGTTTCTTGAGAGGCAAGTTGATGGCAGTCACTGTTGTTAAGAATGTAGATTGGATGTTAAACCCTATTCTGTTCTTAGATACATGTGTAGTTTCTATGGTTAAATACCTTCTTGCCAAAGCACACTAGTTACCAAGGGGAGGAGATGCAGACTTGTGTAGTGCAGCCCTCCCTGACTTAGGTGTAGAGGTGGTAGACTCAGAGAATCTTGATCCACTGCTGGGAGGGAGGCAACTGCTTTTGGAGTTAGAGAGGGACCACTGGAAACCTGCTTCTCTGCATGTGGTAGTTCGGAGAAGGGATATATCGCCTTACCCACATGCCAATGCACACTAGTGACACTGGCTTTAGTGGGAGCGCAGATTGGTAATGCGCTCTAGCCTGCTTATACAAATCCCATAAAACAATGTTAAAAGCCTGACGTGGCTCCAGTCACTCTGCGGAGCCGCAGCATGGGTCCAGGCTCGCTGGCTGCCTGCGCTGCCCTGCATCCAACCAGTTGAGCCTCTCAGAGCTAGCAGCTGGGGGCGTAGAGTCGCAGGAGCCGGCGCTGGCATGTCTGACTGTGTGGCTGGGGCATCCTCTGCTTCCAGTTCTGGGAGTTCGATACAGTCCAGAGCAGGGTCCTATGAAGGGTTTTGTGGCTTAGCCTCCAAGTTGTGTGAAAACAGTTAACTCCTTCCAGACCAGAGTTAGGCTGGAAAGCAATGTAGGTTCACTCACACCGTGCTGTGTCTGAACTCCTGAGCCCCATGCGATACTGCTCATGGCAAACTGAAATTTGACTCTAAGGCTGCTTTTGTGCTGAAGTGTATTTAGTTATTCATATAGGGATTGATTTGGCATCATTAAAGCCACTGGGGAATGGTGGTTTGCTATTGATGTTAGTGTATCTGTGATCCTGCCCATAATATTTAGAGCTGTGGAATATACAGTATACAGATTTATTGATAGTAATGGCATGCAAGAACATATGACAGTATCAAGAGGAGCAGAAGAGACTACACTAGCAATCTGCAAATAGGACTGCTGTGTCCTATTTGTGGTCAAGTGCTGTTAAGCAGGCATATTTTTTTTCTCTTTTTTTGGTCAGTTTCTTGAGCTGAGAAATAAGGGTCGCACTGCTTTGCTTTGCAAAAAAATTGTGAAGACCGATTAGTTAACTTTATGTGAAGCCTGGTGGAAGCACAAAGAATTAGTATACAGAATTCAATCAATACACATCTTTAAAAGCAAAATCCAAAAAGGGAGAAAAAGGTTTTACAGTCTTTGGTCTCCACAGAGCCAGGAGTTTCTGGAAAGAACAAATCCATAATTGTTTGACTTGCTCAAAAATGCAGAATTGGCAAGGGATTTTGGATTAGAAAAGGTTCGTTGGTCTTTTCCATCTCTGATCTGTCATCCTATTAGCTCATCCATCCTTTTTCTCTGACAGGGCAGGACTGTTCCCAGCTGTACGTTTCTAGTAGTTTAACTGTTTTTAAAAATCCCTGATGTCTTGGTTTCCCCAGGGAGCCTATTCTGCAGTCTCCAAGCACTCATTAGGACAAGACGTATCTTGATACTTGAGCTATGATTTTTTTCCTTTCAGTAGTTCCCCTTCCTACTTTGCCTTGGTGTACCTCTCTCTTCTTCCTTGGGTTCATCCATGGCAGAAAGTTGCCAAACCAGGTTCTTTCTCCTGCTTGATTACTGAAGTTTGGAGAAAAATGGTCTTGTGTTTAAAGGCAAGATCTAGAAACCATTTCTTCTCTCGACAGGTTTCTCCTTGGTGTCTTTGGCACTGGGCTGGTAACTTAGTGGGGACATTTCTGGGTTAAGGAACTGTCCTTCCTCTGAAGAAGAGGAGTATGATATTCCATTAGTACCTAATTTAGGGCTTCATGATTTCTTCTCATTAAGGGAGGAAAGATTTTCCTGGTTATTGTCATCATACGTACCACCTCCTGCCCACTGGACGTGTGGCACAAGCCAGTTCTTCAGGCAGAAGGTACCAGTATTCAAAGATGATAAACACAAGTAACCATGACTTCAAGCTTCTGCCTTATGCTTGAAATGCTCAGCTTGATGCTGCAGGAGATAGTTAGGCTCTCCCCTTCGGGAGTGCATATGAGGGTCACCAGGCATCTTTTCTCCTCCCTATATGGGCTGCAGCTAGGCAAACAGCTGTGAATGTAGCCCTTTAAGATCTGAGGACACTGCCCCTAACACAGAAGTGCAGGTTATTCAGGCAGTGCCGAGTGAATGAGTATCAGGGCAGGAAGAGAGCCAATGGAGCAGTCAATAGGTGTCTCAGATATCCAGGCCACTTTCTTTAAGAGTGCTCCGATCAATGCATTGCAACGAGGGAGCTACACGGACACCAAAGCTTTGCTGTCTCAGGTTCTCCTGGTGTGACGCTGCAGGGCAGGCGAGACTCGCTGGGGAAAGCAGCAGGCGGAAAGATTTGCCCATGGAGCCCAACTGGCTCAGATGTCTGAAGTGTTGGCCTGTCTGGCTGCCTGTCTCTCACTTTCCCCTTCCATCTGGAGCATGCCCTCCGAGAGCATTAATTAGCCCCTCACTAGCAGGCTCAGATAGGAAGCTGCTGAATCTGGAGTCCAGGATTCCAGTGGATCCAGTCTCAGTGCCTCTGTGGAGAGGCACTGTCCCCGGAAAACCTGTGCTCTGCTGCTCTTGGCCTTGCTGAAGAACCAGCCTGCAGGCAGCAGGAGATGGAGCATCTTCACAGCTTCATCCAGTAGAAGTGGATGCATCCCTGCTCTGCAAAAATCAGGGAAACCTGAGCAACCTGTGATACTGCTGACCCCAAATGGGGAAGATGATATTTACATACATGCCTGGCCAGAGGGGATGGCCAGTGAAGGAAAGTGTGCCCTGCAATTTGCAGAGGAGAGCTCTCTTCAGAGCTGAGCATCCCTGTCTTTGTCCACCCCATTTGCTCTTTGCTCCCAGCGCTGTCTGTCTTGTGCCCACAATGACCAAAGTGTAGCTCTTTACCTCTGGGCTCTACAAAGTAGATCTAGGTCTTTCTGCCTCTCTAGAATGATGGACAGTGAAATTTCAGCAGTTTGGCAGGTCTCGTTTAAAACCTCAATATACCTTGTCAGTTTTGGGGAGAATATACCCTTGCAATTCATGCTTTGGCCACGCATGGCCTTTCTGTTCTACAGCAATCTGTTTGTCTTCAAGAGGTAGATGTAATTTCAGATGACACATGGCTTGTGTAAGCAGGCTCAGGTTTGATTTTGGACATTGGCTGGTTAAGCATGACGTCACAGCCTTGCCCTCCACACCTCTGCTGCCTCTCTGAAATCACAATCCTGTGCGTCACCTTGCAGAACGGCACCGTAACGAGCACAGTGATGTCAGTCCTTCTCTGTGTGTCAGTGTGGTGGGTTGACCTTGGCTGGCCACCAGGTGCCCACCAAATTGCTCTCTCAGTCCCCTTCCTCAGCAGGACTGGGGAAGAATATATGATGAAAAAGCTTGTGGATTGAGATAACGACAGGGAGATCATTCAGCAATTACTGTCACGGGCAAAACTCAACTTGTGGAAAATTAACTTAATTTGTTGCCAGTTAATAAGAGGGTAGGATATTGAGAAATAGAAACAAAACTAAAAGCACCTTTCTCCTACTTCTACTTCTTCCCAGGTTCAACTCACTCATGATGCCTACCTCCTCCCACCCTGAGCAGTACAGGTGGATAGGGACTGGGGGTTTGTGGTCAGTTCATAACACTTCATCTCTGCTGGTGTTTCCTCCTCATGCTGTTCCCCTGCTGCAGTGTGGAGTCCCTCCCATGGGATACAGTCCTTCATGAACTTCTCCAACGTGAGTCCTTCCTATAAACTGCAGCTCTTCAAGAACTGCTCCAGCATGGGTCCTTTCCATGGGGTAGAGTCCTTCAGGAGCAAACTGCTCCAGTGTGGGTCCCCCACAGGCCACAGTTCCTGTCAGAAAACCTGCCCCTGCATGGGCTCCTCTCCATGGGTCACAGCTCCTACCAGGAGCCTGCTCTGGCATGGGCTCTCCACAGGATGAAGCTTCCTTCAGGGCGCATCCAGCTGCTCCAGCGTGGGGTCCTCCAAGGGCTGCAGGGTGGATATCTGCACTACTGTGGTCCTTCATGGACTGCAGGGGGACAACTTGCTTCACCATGATTTTCTCTAGGCTGCAGGGGAATCTCTGCTGTGGTGCCTGGAGGACCTCCTCCCCTCCTTCTTCTCTGACCTTGGTATCTGCAGGTCTGTTTCTCTCACATTTTCTCACTCCTCTTTCGCAGCTGCTGCACAGCATTTTTTACCCTTTCTTGAATATGTTATCACAGAGGCACCACCAGTATCGCTGATGGGCTCAGCTTTGGCCAGCAGTGTGTCTATTTTGGAGCTGTCTGGAGCTGGCTCTGTCTGACATGGGAGCAGCTTCTGGTGTCTTTTCACAGAAGCCACCCCTGCAGCCCCGCACTACCAAAACCTTGATACCTAAACCCAGTACAGTCAGTTCATGAAAGGGAAATGTTCTGAGATCATGGGAAGAGGGATGGAGATAACAGGTGAGGTGCGATGGGACTTCAATGCCTCTCATTACAAAACTTCTTTGAGTGGAAATGACAGGCAGGCAAGCGGAGGAGAGGCAATACTGGACAGACCAAACCATACCAGAGACAGCAGACTGGCTGTTGCCTGGCCATTTGGTCCTTTACTGTTGTGGAATTTTTTCTTCAATGGATTCCCACTTGTCTTTTTACCTGTTCTGTGCTTGCACATCTGCATAGACCCAGATTGAGCATAAACAGTTCTGAAAAGGAAGCAAAGCTGGGTCACTGATGCTTTCATGAAGTGCACGTGTAAGTAAACGTGTGTCACATCGGACAGTGACAAACCTAACAGCAAAGAAAATAATTGCCTAAAAAAATCTCATCCAGGCATTGAGATGTCATCCATTATTCCACCAGCCTTTGAGTCTTGTTTTCCTTCTTATTAGGAATAATGTGTATTATGTTGCTGAAGATCGGTTGTCCCTGCCAGTGCTGACTTGTCTTCTTGGAGTCCTGCTCATGATTGAGGCCTAAGAGTAACTTTCTGAGATGTGTGAGTGGCTTCTGCCCAGTTTCTTGCAGACATCACTGGTTGGCTTCCAAGAAAGAGGGCAAAGACTGAAAGGGCCTTGGGGATGTGTCCCGTGGTAGACCAGGCATGCCATATTTGAGAAAGTAGAAGATATTTCTGGAGTCCCCCAGATCTACATGCATTTCTTGTGATAAAATCAGGAGCGGGAATTCCCAGGATAGGAAACCTGCCCTGTGCGAGATGCTTTGTCCCACTCTGAACATCTTTGAAAGCAAGTTGTCCTCTGGCCTAGCCTCCTGGCTCTCGGGAGTCAACCAGCAGCTGCTTCTTGTGTGGAGAGGGTGAAGTCTGCAAGTGAAAGGAAGGAAGGTAGAGGAAGGTAGTCTTGATCTGGATGCAGAAAAAGGAGGCTCTTTAAGAGAAAGAGAGAGGTTAGGCCATTATCCAGGAAAGGGATATGATTTATTTTATATACATGACTCCGTTTCTTCCCAGAAGTGTATCTGCTGTGGTGTAGTAATCCCAGGTACAACCATGCCTTTCCCAGGCTTTGCTCCTTTGCTCCTAATGCATTTCCATAAGAAATGCTAGAGAACTTGTTAAAATTCAACAGGTCACACAAATTCTTTGTTACAAATCCACCAAGCTCTTGAACGCCTACCTGTCGAATGTAATTTCTGATGTAGTAATTGCTGGAATGTGTGGATACCAACACCACAGGGCCAGGTAGTGAAATATGAATGAGAAGTGAACAGAGGAGAGCCACAAAGTTCATTCAGCTCATCTTCCTCTTAATTGTTCCCCTTTCCCTCCTGTCCCAGGTGTCTTTGGGAATACCCTGCTCCCCAGAAACTTGCAACAATCTGACAACCTTTGTGCTGCGTCTCAGTGAATGCTGGAGATAGTCCCCACTTCAGAGATGGTGGAGCCTGTAATCTCCAGATTTCAGAAGTGGCTGTCTCTTAAATCGGTGTTCCTCCTGTTCAAGACTGTGGCTGATTAGGAAACCCTGTAGCCAGTGGAACTTTCCACACAGGAATGTCTACTCCTGACTTCTGCCTTTTCCCTTAACAGCTGCGGCCAGTGGCTGATGATGTAAATGTTTCCCAAGGAAACAAATCTGTCACCCTGGGCAGGCCTGGCTCTGTGTTGTTATAAATTGGGTGCAGTCATCTAGTATCTAAACAAGGGATTCCAAGCACTGGCAATCCCAAACTACTTCCATTTAGTAACTTTGCCTTCAACCTCCACTAAAATCCAGGTAGCTGAATCAACATCAGAGCTCCTTTTTGGCGACATAACCAAATGGAGGGTGTTTCATTTCTGTTTTCAAGTGAAAGAATTTCTCAATGGAGCAAAGTGTTTCCAGCAACCTCTCCCCTCTCCCTCTTGTCCCCATCCCTGCTTCCAGACCATGTGTTCTCAAAAAGATATTTGATTTCAGTGAAAGCTCAGCTGACATCCCTGCAATATGCTCGGGTTCTTGCTTTGTGCTTCGTGGGAAGGATGAGGGCTCCTCCGGGGATTCTGGGTAATTGGGTTAGTGGCCAGCTCATGTCAGGAAATTAAAAGGCAGCCCCGATCAGGTTGCTGCTGCATGCAATTTAATGGCTTTGTATTTATAGAGTATTCTGCCTCCAGCCGGTGCCAGATATATCACTATTAGAGGTATCCAAATGAAAAAAGAGAATGAAAAAATGATTTTTCTTTTTCTAAAATATGCCTGTGTTTGAAAACAGACAGGCAACACTCTGTTCACACAGGATCTCCAGGTGCAGTGAGCGGCATCTTGATGTCTGTATCATCCACACCCAACTATTTTTCCAAGGCATGAATTAAGCCTTTGCGATGAAGCTGGAGCTGGGCTGGGTGATGGCGTAACACAGCACGTGCTGCTGCCTTTGGCAGAGTGATGGTAATTGTCCAAAGAGGAGGCTTCCAGTGGATGGGCTGTCCACAAAGTGCACATTGGGCCGATGGCACTTGGTATCTGTTTTCTGGCCATAAGACTGGTGCATCCAGGACTCTCCCCATACCTTCTGACATATCCAATGGATTATGAAGCTGTTTAGTTTGATTCCTCCCATTAATTTTGAATTATTAATCTGCCTAGGTTCTCGACATACCTAACTAAATCTCTGTTCTTTCAAATATGAAGTCCAGGCTCCATCGATGTACATTGGTATGGATTCAGAGAGGCACCACCTCTACACAGGTTTATGATAAACACTTTGTACATTCTGTCAACAGAAATTGTGGTTAGTGCTCTTATAACATGTGCAGAAAAGAGGAAGCTGCTAAAAGCTGCAACCATCCATGGATGTTTAGACCCCAGCCATTGTTCTACAAGTTTTTAGGCAGTTCTAACAACGTGGTAGATAAGATGGTCTGAGATGAGCAAGAGTGGGGTGTGACTGAATGTATCTCCCACTGCTTTACAGTAACTCAAGGCATGTGCATCAACATTTTCACAGCCTCTGGTGACCTACGTTCACCAGTGACTCAGCTCTGCTGAGATTGTCGGTCCCTTCCCCTGATTCACTTTTGACGACTGTGCCAGCCCTTCGCTGCAGGGTATCCTGAGAGGGTCTTTACTCAGAATTCCCTGGCACAGCTGTTCTAATTTAAGAATTAAATAATAAGTGGACACTAGTTCTTAGTGTTGGAAAAGCCACTGCTGAGGTGAAGACTTCTGGAGAGACTTCAAGGCTGCAAGGCCCAAGCAGAGCTGCTCTAAGAGGCTGGCCAAAGCAGCAGCATGCTGTGTTGGTGGGTCTAACTCCCTCACCTCTGTGGATCTCCGTCAAAAGCAGGCCTCTCTCCCTGCAGTGATGGGGGCCTCTCCATTGTGTCATGTATCTAAAAATTCGGTTCTTGGTCCATGCTTATGCTCCTCTACCTGTTCCAAAAGGCTCATACGCTGTACCTAAATAGACTGAGACGGAAACTGGGCTAGAGAAAGCGTTGGTGTGACCCTGCAGTGGTTGCCTTGGTAGTCAGTGGCGAGAAGTATTTGTCTTCACTCCTCCTCAGGTAAGTGTCTGGCTGGTGACATGAATGTGGCAGTGCCTGCTTGTCCCTGTTTCCTGTCAAGGGAGCCCAAATGCACAGAAAGGTGCTATCAAAGTCTAAAATAAGGTGAGTTAAATCACACCTAGGGCTTCAGGTTCCTCTAGACAGCAGACACCCTTTTGGGGATTTAGCTCTGAGCACTGCCTCTTGGAAAGTCAGTGGGGCTGGGGCTTTTTCATCTTTTAGGTCCTCTTGTGAAAGGCATCCTTAGTCTTCGCCTGGCAGGTGCATGCCTGCATCTGGACGTGTGTCTGTGTTCCTTTCACACAGTGCCCCTCAGCTTGCTGCTATGCAGGCATTGCAGCCATGGGTGACATAGCCAGTAGATCTGCTGCCCTGCTTCTGGCTTTTTAGAGGGTTGGGAAGGGAAGCAATCAAAGGAGAACATTTACATGAACATGAACACAGGGTGAATTTGTGGGTGTGGGGGTTATTACAGAGAGCTGAACAAGGTACTGAGGTATTCTTTATTCCCATCTGCCCTTGAAGCCCTTGTTAATTCCTGACTTTCCAGGGTGATTGGGGGGGTGAGGTAAGAGGGGCTCAGCACAGGAAGGAAGCTGTACATTTGAGAGACAGCAGTGGCTAATGCTGCAAAGACACTTCTGCAGAGCTGGCAGCCATGCAGCTGGCATTAGCAGAGGAGAAGGGTTGGTTTGCAAGCTGTGTGGGTTACACCAGATCCTGTATGCTTTCAACCAACCACCTGGGACATGCTGCTTATGTTTCTGTGTGTGAGGAGCAAGGACACCTTGTGTCACTGCTCCGAGGCACGTGATAGCCTCTTGTACCAGGTATCATTAGGCATCACAGGGCTAACCTGTTCCTCTGAGTCCAAGGACTCTTTAGCCAGGCAGACAGTAAAGGAGCTTCCCTACCCAACTAACATATCCCTGAAAATATCAAAGGTGGAGCAGGCTGCAACATCCTGCTTGAACTGATCTAATCTCTCTGTAGGCCCTTGTAACACAGGAGATGGTTTTTTCAGCTCCACTGCCCCCCTCCCCAGGCTAGTTCCTCAGCCTCCCATTGCAACTGTCACTCCCAGGCTTGCTGACCTGCACCATGCTAGTCACTGGGTTTTTCCAGCCATGCTGACCTGTGACCCTCAAGTCACTTTCCTGTGTTTCAAATGAGTTTGGTAATTGCACCAGTCATCTACCAGGAGATTTTCCAGAGGCCAGCCTCTTTTTGTAGCAGTACAAGAGCCTAATAGTACGAAGGGGTCTTTTCCTCTTCCCATGCTGGAATCTCAGAGTAACAAAAGAGAGCCTAGTCATGTTGCAGCCTCTCTGCTCTCATTAGATAGAAATGCCTTTCCTTATAGGCTGTTTCTTTCCCCATCTTGGCAAGGTCATTGCCGCTCTCTGTTTCCTCCCGGCTCACTCATCCCATCCCCACATCCTGTTGTCTCTCCTGAAGTCCAGCGCAAAAAGGGAGAGCAAAATTCTGTAGGAGACACCTTGGGCACAACCCTTCTCCCTTCCTTTCTTCTCTGCTCTTAGCTACGCCTTCCAACTTCCTTGGGCAGTGCCAATCCATGTACTTTAGACTGCAGCTCCTGGGGACAGGGGCATCTCTGTTAAGCTGCAGAGCACCACCCCAGCTGAGACCCTGGGAGAGCAAGCAGGCTGCATTGATGCAGAAACTGCAGCTCAAGGATTAGGTGGGCAGTGGGTACAGGACTTGGCTGGTGTATCAGGGAAGCTCAGCAAAAGCAGCCCTGTGGGCATTGCTCCCTGGCCAGCACTTGCCCTGTGTTCCCTTTGATTGTGTCCTTCTTGGTCTAGACACATATTGTACCGTGCAAACCCTGTAGCTTGGCTCCTCCGTTAGCTCTTTTGGCAAGATAGATCTTTCTGTTCCTATCAACTCATGGGCATGTGATAGGACTCGATGGAAAGTGAGGTGAGGCTAGTAATTTGACACGACAGCTGATATTGGGCCTAGACTGCATTTCCCACTGGCTAGGGCTTAGCTTCACAGAGCTTTTAAGAGTATTTTTAGTCCCCAGAAAATAAAAGAGAAACTAAACCTGACTCTGTGTGCTGTCGCCTCTGCATACTCTGCTATTTTTACTTCCGACAGACTCGGCCTGGGTCCAGCTTTTAAAAAAAGCTGGAATTATTTTACTTCCATTAAGAAAAAAACCCCAAAGCCTGATGTTATCAAGTCAGCAAGGGGACATCTGATCCCAAAGTTGTCAGGCAGACATCTCTCCGAGGGGCATGTCAGAGAAATGCAGGGAGCTTGAACAGATCAGCAGATCAGCTCTCCCACTGCAGAGGCTTGGTGCTGGCACAGACCTCTCTGCAAGAGCGCTTGGAACACGAGTGGCACCCACAGGACGCTTAGAAAACTGACATCCCTACCCCAGGCAAGATGCTGAGCCGAAAAGTCCTGCGCAAGGCCTGGCCCTGCCCTCCTCCCTGCGAGGTCAGAGGGGGCTCAGGCAGGCTGGGGAGCTGAGAGCGTGCTGCCGGTGAGCTGGGACTCCATCCCTGTGGTGGTCACCGGGGTCAGCTCCACACCTAGATCAGATGGGGTGCCAGGACTCTTATGCAGAGTCCCTCAAAAGGTAACAAGATTCAGCACTTCCTTGCAATGCAGGGGGGTGGGAGGAGAGGGGCTGTTTCCAGCACAGATAGCCTTCATTTGTGAAGAAGCGGCTGCCAGAAAGTTAAGTTATCAAGAGGTGGTACTTCCCAAACTTTGCCCTATACTGTTGCATCTCACATTGCGTATGTAAATCCTCCTTTCTTTGCTGCTCTAGCAGTCCCTCCTTGCAGATGCTGTCAAGAAAGGGGGTCCAGGAGTGCCTATGGTGGTGACAGTTTTGTAGAATGAGTGCCTTCTTCCCTGGGAACTGGCCAGTCGTGATCCATGTGAGAAATGGGTTTGTGCAGGAGCTGAAAGGGAACTGCTTTCTCTTGCTGCTGTCTTGTTGTCAGGCTGTGGCACCAAATCTTATGTAAGAATCTACAGTACAGACCAACTGCAACTCTTAAGTGGCCGCTGCACCTTGCAGTTAAAGCTCAGGTGGCTGCATGTTTGGTGTGAAATCTGCCCTTGGGATTACAGTGTAGGTATCACTCAGAGAGAGGCCCTCTCTCTCTCTCTCTCATCTTCCTTCTCCTTACACTCTCTCACTTCCATTCGTATCTGTTTACACTCCCCTCTGTTTCTTCTCTGCTCAGTGCTTTCCTTGATGCTGCTTCTCTGAGCTCACGCACTGCACTTCCCCACTCCATTTTAATGTCCTTTAGTGTCCCTCTCAGACCTTCGTTGTAACCGGCCTGCCTATCTCAAAATCAACCACGGAGGAAATCAACGTAGAATACCACAGCCCAGTCCTGTTTTTTGGCCATGCCCTTATCATCTAGATACGACCCATTAGGCTCTCAGATCTTTGCGGGAGGGATTTTGCCATGATGCTTATGTCTGGAGTGTCACAGTCAGGAACTCGGGGGTTGAAATGCTTTTGTTTGCTGTAGCACCTGCAGGTCGCTGCATTCAGCAACTGGCGCGGGGATGTGCTACTTGGGGGTCAGCCCATTCACCAGCTCTGCGGCTGGAGCGATGACGACAGAGTAGAATAGTGGCTTTCCAAATGCTGATTGAAAACATTTGCCTCAAGGAGTGTCGCACAGGATGGGGAACAAGAGGAGGACAAATGCTTCTTCAAAATTAACAAGGCAAAGTCCTTGGACAAACAGACCTCTATCTGCTCAGAGAGGGAAGGAGGGATGGAGGGTAAATCTCTCTGCGTCTCTCTTATCTTTTTTTAATGCACTGAAGTCCTTTGTGTCCTTATAATCTGATTGAGGGTCCCTAATACTGCTGTAACCTGTACAGCCATCCCTCTGCCAAGCACTGGAGGATGGCACGCTTCTCCTTGGGAGAAGAAAATGAGTTCCTTTCCCCATTTTCTCCCTACCCTTCCCAGTACCCCCTCCCCGCTGCTTATCAAACTGCACAGCAAAAGCATCCTGGAGGGCTGTGTGTTGGTTTCTCCTGGGCTGCAAATGGCACCTCCCTGCGCCAATGACATCCTGCCCACTAGCGTGAGGGAACGGACCTGCCTGTGACCCGTCTTTTGTGAGGGTCCTGGGGAGCTGTGATTCAGGCCTGACGTCCTGCAGCTTGTTCTGGATTTCTCCATAATCTTTGAACAGTGTATTCCTGACCCTTTTAATTTTCACACCTGGTTACTTGGTTTTCTGGCAGTTCCTGGAATTTGTGTCTCTCCCTCGTCTCCTGCCTTATTAGGTAGGTGTCATTCATTCAGCAAAGCATGGCCTTCTTCCTGAGGAAACCAGGGCACATTTATAGAGGGAAAGAAATCATGGATGGAAATGAAAGTTTCCTGCTTCATCCAGGACTTTGCTAGTGCTGTTCCTCAGGAATCTCCCTAGATAATCTCAGGTTTGGGATTCCCTGGCTGCCCTTTCTGAAATCACCCTCTGGAACATGTTGGGGCTCCCAGGAAGAAGTCTTGCCTACAGGTTATCTGCTGCTGGGAATGGAGGTTAAAGAAGCAATAGACAACGTTTTCAGAAACACTACAATGTAATGGAGGAGAACGGTGGTACTTACACTTAGGCTTGTCAGGGAATTGTCCACACAGAGTCAGAAATAGAAAATGGGGCAGGGGAAGGAAATTACTCAGTGTGATCTGAGTTCACCTATTCAGCTTCATGTCTTTCTCTCCATCTTCAACATCTGCCATCCTCCCATAGCAGCCACTTGCAGCAGCAGTTCTTTTGCTCTGGAGATGTCCATGCCTGCTCATTCCTGCTTCTCCTGTTCAGTGGGAGCGGCAGGACTCTTAAAAGGAAGCAGCTATATAGCATTAATAACATCATGCCTATGAGCCTCTGTCCCCCCACGCTATGTCTTACAGGTAATGCCACCTAGACCTCCATGTGGGTGTTGCTACTGCCAGAGAGATTCTGCTGTCAGACTGTGTAACTGAGTGCTGTTGGCCTGGTTGGTGCTGGCTATTCTTGCTGTTGGGGGGCTGTTGGTACTGTCTGTCAGTCAAGCTGGTTTGGATGCTCCAGCCATCAAAAGTATCAGAATCTAGATGTGGTGGCAAGTAACGGATTCACGTGGTGCAAGCGGGGCTGGTGTGAGCATTACAGTAAAAGCTGTCTCTTTTCCATGACGTAGTAAGCAAATGTGGCATTGAAATGCACAGTGTAAATGACAGACATGTGCCTCTTTCCAGGGTAGAATATTTGTCAGCAGACTGCAGGTTTTTTCAGGTGTACAAGTTGTTCAAAAAGCATCACTTCAAAACTGATTTGGAGTGTTTGCTTTTACTTGTTTGTGTTTATGCAGTGGATTGATTGCTAAATGTTAATGGCTTGATGTGATTAGTAAGTGTATCACATAATTGGTTCCTGTGATCAGACTAGATAAACTCATGTGGATTTCTAAGGAAGTACTTGTATAGTGTAAATTCAAATTTTTATTGTATTTGAATGCTCCTGCATTTTATCTTGAAATAATTTTTTTTTTTTTTGCAATAGCTGGTTCTCCCAGCAAGACTGTTACTGCAATTTCACAAGGACTGATTACCAGAGACCATGTGGCTGGCCAGAAATAACTTACAATTGGACAAATATCAATGGCTTTTTTTCACAATTTGTTTTTAACAACGTATTTTGTACTAATACAGCAGTTCAGCTGCTGTTCCTGGTCTATCGATGCTGCTATGGTTTTTTGCATGGTGACAGTCACTGGTGCTTCCCAGTTTTCAGTGAACTGTTTTCAATGTGCTATTTGCTTTATTGTAGTAGAGGTTGTTTCTGTTTATTTGGGTTCTACTTTTATTATAGTTGCCTTACTTGATCAAGGCTGAAACATCTTTGTTGAATTCATAGTTCATAATCTATTTGCTATAGGTCACTTTTTTCAAATATAAACAGCGAGAGGTCACAGAACATTTAACTTCTCATTTTTAAGAACAATCTAAAAGCTTATTTTTATAACTGCAGGTTTGATTGACATTTAAAGTCTTTCTTTTTAGAAGCAAGATCATCTAGAGGGCATTGAGGTCTGAAGCTTTTCATTTGCCCATCAGATTGATGGTGATTCAAGAGTTTGGGTTAATTTCTGTCTTCATTAATGTTTTGAATAAAAGTAAAGCTCACAGCAGCATGGTTAGAGCTGGAGGCAGTCTAGCTGGTATTATTGGGATTGTTGGCTTCAGCTGAGGTCTCAAGTGTTTGGGAGAGGGAAGCTCCCTGGAGTGTGGGGAACGTCTTATTTAGCGAATTTTAGCATCTGCATGTCAAGGTTCCCTGTGGCACTAAGGAATCATGAGGATTTATCTTGTTTTACCTGCAGGTGTTCGTCTGGATCGAGTCCGTGGAGGCCGTCAGAAATACAAGAGGAGGCTGGATTCTGAGAGTAGCACTTACCTGAGCCTACAGATCCCTCCCCCAGCTAAAAAGCCACGTATGTACTGGTCTTGAATTGGTGTCCTCTGAATAACCACTAAGTTTCTTTTTATTGGTCTCCCAAAACATATAATGGAGCCACTGTCATTTCTGACTCCCGTATCAGTCACCAGCACTAGGATTGGGTTTTTTTATGATCATAGTGCAGAGGTAGATTAGGTACACCTAAAGCACAGCCCAGGTGCTGTATTCGTTGTACCTAGGGTTAAATACCACGCCTTTCCTAGGAGATTATGTAAATCCATTTGGTGATATTCTGATCTTTTCCTGTATCCAAACTATGTTAACAGAACTGGTCCCACGCTGATTTATCTCTTCCATACTGCCCATAGTTCTCTGAACTTTTCCATGTTCCACCAACTGATTATTCATCCCTCCTCCTCCTCTTGTTGGACCTACCTGAGACAATGGCTGACAACCTTACAATTGCTTCCTGCTTTTGTCATCCCTGTGTAGAGCTGGTTTGGCACAGGCAGATCACTACAGCTTGTGTAGCTGCAGTGTAGTCTTCTCTTGTTGTGACCAAAACGATTTCTGAGGTCCTATGGGCTCTGCAGTCATGTCTTATCCCAGGAAGGTCCTTCCAGAAAGGGCTGTTATGACACCTTGTCACGAGAGATCCAACACCAACTTCTCCTTTGAAATGTGCAGTGACTAAGATTGTCTCCCACTTGCTGGTGGCTGAGCCAGAGAAGATTTATGCCATGCCTGACCCAACCATGCCGGAGAGTGACATCAAAGCCCTGACAACCCTCTGTGACCTGGCAGACAGGGAACTGGTGGTGATCATTGGCTGGGCAAAGCACATCCCAGGTAAGCAGGGGGAATTACAAGGGTGTAACCATCAATAGCAAAGGAAGCTATTACTTATCACTGTGCCTATCAGTTTTGTCTTTAACCAGGATTTTTACATATAGTGATGGGTGGAAATTACCATCACAGAAAACTGCTTGTGGTGGGCTTTCACTGGTAACAAACTCCAATATAGCCTATCACGTAGGTGCATAAATTGATGACTGTATGTATGTGTGCCCTGGCATTATGCAGAAAGCTTTGAGATGATATGATAAAGTTCTTAGTTGTACCCGGTATTGAGTGTCACAGCAAAAGCACTTGGGAAACAGCCCTTGGGATGGTATGGGGAACTTTAGTGATTTTGCATTCCATCAACATCACCTAGGGCTGTTGTGTTTATAGATGAATAAGTGTTACAGCAGTGACTGCACTTTACTGCTAATGACAAGGCAGGTACCCCTGCTGTCTGCAGTGGGCATTCTTGCCCAGACTCGGAAAAGCTTTTGTCATGATGGATTCATCATGGAACAAGTCCCATTGGGATGGAGGACATACTCACTATTGTCAGTGAATCTCCAGGCTTCTAAGCTGACAAATAATGAGGACAACTTATTGGCAATGTGACTGGCCTCAAAAGGCTCACTGACTATCCAATGAGTGCCTGCACGATTGAGTGACATAGCAAGTGTCTCACACCTGCAGGTAGGATGGACCCACACTGAAGGAGCAGACAAGGCCCTCAAGGGCGCTCTGGAGACAAAGATTTGGATTGGGGAAGGGAAAATGCCTCTTCTCTCTAGTTGCGCCCTGCCCCCCACCAATAAAAAGATAGGTTGGATTTGGGTATGGAGAAGGTTGGCCAGGAAATTTAGGGGATGTCCTTGGGGTTTATGTATCTGCTTTCCAAAGACTGCTCCAGATGCTCACTATGAAAATCTCATCACAGCTATCTCCTGCCTTCTGTCCCCCTTCCTTGTGTCAGGAGAAATATCTGAGACTCAGCCACAGGATCACAGGATTTAACCCATATTGCATATGTTTATATAACCCATATAACCCATAACCCATATTGTTTGTGTCTTCTACTGCATGGGTCTGTGTTCTCTTGCTTTGCTTCTTGTCTTTAAGTTCTTTCTTGTTTGATGAGGCATCTTAGCATGAGTGATCAGACTATTTAGTTCTCCCATGTATTTTTTTTCTCTTTGTAGCTCCTCTTTTGGCTTTTTGGTGGCTGCTTCTCTTTTTTCAGAGGGAGTATTTCTCCTGTGACTCAAGGATTAGTAGTTTCCTGGGCTATGCGGAATATGGACTGTGATGTGGTGGGACTATAAAGCCTGGAGGAACTTTTTCAGGACGGTGTTTCTGAGTAGAGGTTAATCTCAGTGGTGCCCTTCTTACACGGGATCTGCAGTACCTGCAGGGATTACACCCATCACTAGTGCTGGAATCCACCTGGGGCTGATTCATCACAAGTGGGGTTACAGTGGTGATTAGGGAACTCAGCCTGGATTGCTCTACTAACCCAGTATTTGAGGTGTTAACAGGAATAGTTTTATTGCAATGCAATTAGCTGCTACGGCTGTCCAGTGAGGTGCCGTTGTATGTTCTTCTAACCTTGGCTATTTCTGTTCGCACAGGGTGCCCTGCTGTAGTTCCTTAGCTTGCGGTTGTGGGATAAACATGGGATGCTCAGCTCCAAGTTTCTACAGAGTTTTTCAGCCTACCATGGTGATATTATCCCAGAACAGGTGTATAGTAGAGATTACTCCTGCACTCTGAAAGGGCTCTTCCTCTCCTTTCTGACAGGCAGGACATACCTGCCATCATCTCAATTTTCTCTGTGTATTTTCCTTTCCTATCAAAGGCCCTGCAACATGGTAACAGCCATCAGCCTGGCACAGTTCAGAGCCGCAGGATTGTAACAGGCCTGTGTCTACAGGAGAGAGCCCAGGGATTGTTACACAAGGGAGCAGCACCAAGAAGCAGATAATAAAAGACAGTTCATAAAAATGGAAGAAAATACCCTATAGTTCTGAAATAAGTATGAAACATACTGAGTTAGGCAGCAAGGGGGCAGAGCAGGGCAGGGCCAGAAGGCTGCCAGGTGTCTAGATTATCCATGCCCTGTATTTCTGCCTTCCAAGGATTTTGAGCAAAACAGGACATTACCTCCTGTGTGCATGAACTCTCGGACAGAGAGAGATGGAGAAAAGAACAAAAGTCATATATTCCTGCCTTGTGTTCACACTGGAATTAGGCAAGAATAGTGTGACGTTAAAGTCATACCAAACTTTCACTATCCCACGTGTTGGCACAAACTTCTGCTCCACGGTGTTAGCAAATAAAATCAGTTAAGCTTAAAGATAGTCTCCTATGATAACAAGAAAACATGATTTAATGGTGTTTAGCAAATGTTTTTGTTTCTCAAGACCAAGGCTTTCTCAAAAGCCACGCTTAGCCAATGTGGAGTTGTTCCGTTCTGTATGATGCCCCCTCCCCAGCACTCTCCCTCCCCCTGTGCTAATTGTCTTTGAACAACATCTACCTTTTCTGCATGCCTTGATGCAGGGAGACAAGGCTTCTCTCGAGGGGTGCCAACGAAGGCTCTCCCAGGGTAGCTGTTGTGCTGTTCTCACTAAGAAGACGATAGTACTAGCACAGAATGAAATATGGCAAGTGGAGTGACAGCAGCTGTGTCTGGAGTGGCCTCAGATCCTATAATTACATCTCCCTTTATTACCTCTGCTAATGGCCCTCCAGGATGACAGAAATGATAATAAATTAACAGATTATGAACTCCACTTGCCACAAATTATGTGACTTTTTTTTTTTTCATTCTGGGAGCTCCCACTGCCAAACCACTGAAATAAAAAAAAAAAATCACAAAAAATAAAAAACCTGAATGTCACATCAGCTACTGCAAATAAAGCAGCTTTTCTCATCCTGCACCTGGGAAGGAGGGAAACATGCATGTAGCTCTGCACCAGGGATAGAGGCTCCTCTTTCGGGAGGGCAGTGGAGCATTCAGCACCTATCAGGATAAGACCTGAGGAAAGCATCAAGAAACAGATCACTAAGGGCACTTTCTGGATGCTGCACCATCAAACAGCTCAGGAATGCAAAAGGGCTGGATTCTAGCAATTCCTGGGAGCTATAAGGTGGTGAGGCAGTTGAATTTCACAACTAGAGGTTCTCCAGTATTATAAACCTGTAATAGCAAGCCTGTGATTTTGGCTAGGTGAAATTAGCATTTACCTTTCCTGATCTCAAGTTTTATAGCATGGGAGAGCCCAGGTTATATGATCTTCCCTTGTCTGTGCAGGCTGCAATGATACAGTCACGGTCCTCCAGCCCTTGCATTCTACATGTGGAAACACTGGAGGAAAAGGGTCCCGATTCTGTCAGACGTTTCAAGTCCAAGCTTGGCACTGCAGCACTCCCTCCCTCACACCCGCCTGCCAGAGCTGGAGTTGTGTACTACCTGGGAGTGCTTCTGGCAGGGGGCTTTCCCAGCTGGCTCTTCTGTTCTCCTTGGCACAGGGTAAAACATGGCCTCTCCTGTGCAATTCCCACCTGCCGTAACTGCCTCTGGGAAAGAATGATTAACAGAGGTGCTGGATGTACAGGTTACTGCTAGGGTTAAGTCAATTTTTCTACTTTATTCTCCAGCAGGAAAGTGTGAGCCATGTCTGTTCTGAATCCTCTCACTCTACTACATGACTGTTTCTGAATCTTTAACAAATTTCATTAGCAGACCACAGTGAGGCGATGGCATAACCCCTTTTGTAATCCAGATGGAGGGTGAAGATGCAGAAAGGCCGTGTGACTGACCCAGAAACTAGACTTAAAGCAGCAGCCTAAATGCTGGACTGTCCTCCATGGTCAGAGCTAAGAGAGGGGTGACCAAAGAAGAGATTCCAGGTGCTAGAGACTGTGACAGTGGCTGAGCACAGCACCATTGCCCCTATCCAAAGGTTAATCTCATCAGCACCCTGTGCAGCAAGCAGGAGACCTGGGGAGACAGGATCCCAAGCCTTCGAGCTGCATCAGCCTGCACTTGGACTCAGTCAGGAGGGCTGCATTCAGGAGCGGCACAGTACTGACTGCAGGAGATAAGGGGCAGAAGGGTGAGGCAAAGGAAGAGGCACCCCTAAAGTACTCACAGCCTGAGCAAGGGGTGGGATTCACCAGGTGCAGGGCTATCTGGAGCTCTGGCTGTGCTGTACAGGAATCAATCTCACAGTCATGGAGCTGGATTTGCAGTTCTTCTCCCCAGTAGCCTGGACTCCTCTTTAGCTGTTCCCTCTGGCACTCCTCCCCAATGGTTTATTGATTCTTCCCTCCCACCCACTGCTCCCCTCAGACCTTGCACACACAACACGTGACAGCTGATTGGTATCTGTTAATTAATGTGGCCTGGGGCCTCTTTTCTATTCAGTGGCCTGATAAGGGAAATTGGATGTCCAAGGGCTGCCAGGCCATTATCACCCTTTGCTTCCCCTGGCAACACAAACACAAAACATGGCGTAGTGATAAATAAATACCACTAACCCACCCTTCTGCCTTCCCTTTCCCAGCTGAGATAGCGCAGATAGAAAAAGAGAACCCACAGTCAGTCAATATAGCAATCATCAGCTCTTTTGTTAATTGCCAACTTGATAACGAGAGAAATCAAATGATCATCATGGTGGCTGGCTACCTAGGCCCATATGCGGGGCCAAGAACAGTGAGCAGAGGGCTGTGGGATAAAGGAGTCCCGCTGAGCCCAGCACACAGGCAGCGGGGCCGGGAGGCTCCTGGACGGAGACTAATGAGCTCAGGGGCCTCTTGGTGAGCCCTGAGGCTTAATAAATGTCTGGGGAGAAAACTGGCAGGGGAAGCTGGTGGAGCATTGCCCCCCTGGCTGAGGGGTGCCTGCGTGTCCCATTCTCTCACAGCCCTGGGCACCTTTAGCCACAAGGAGCTGCCAAAAAGCACAGTCCCTGTCTGTCAGTGGTGGGCAGGAGCTGCCTAGATGGGACAAACACGCTGTGCTCGGCATCCCTGTCTGTAACGGCTGTTGCACAGTGCCCGTCTCCCAGGATCTTTCATGGTCTGGACTTCAGGGGTACCTGGTGCAGAGAATATAACACACAGCCTTCCTTCCCGTGCATCCCTTCCCCCCCTCCCAGGGCAAACGGCATCTCTGTGTTGGCCTCTCCACTTTCTCAAGTGGGCCCTGGGGCTGTCAGGGTCTATCTCCAGATGGTGATTGCTATTCCTATATTCGAGGGGAATTACTTCATTCACTGCTGGGTGCTGGTTCCGTTGCTACCGGCTTTGGCTGTGATTTAGTTACTTGTATGGCACCATAATGGTGTTTTTGACACTGGGTAGGGTTGTTGGCTGTGAGGTGCAGAAAGCCGATGGTGTGGAGCTCAGGGAGTGATGAGGAATAGAAGAAGATTCTGTTCACAAATGTGTTCATCTTTTCAATACGTTTCAGTACTCTGTTGTGGCAGGACCCT
Organism: Dromas ardeola; assembly: GCA_013398915.1. Lineage (NCBI taxonomy): Eukaryota > Metazoa > Chordata > Aves > Charadriiformes > Dromadidae > Dromas > Dromas ardeola. The sequence goes on from VYZM01003948.1 coordinate 441,614, forward strand.
TTCATGCTGGCCAAAATGAGATTGTGGTATGCTTGTAATTCAGGCCTGTGCCATTCCCTCCTGTCTCATCAGAAGCCCTCTTTTCTGCCATCTGGAGCTCTTCTCTGCCCTTCGGTCAGCTGGGGCCGACTAAATAAGCTGCAGTACAAAACTACAGAGGAACAGCGAGCAGGACAATGTGGTACAAAAGAGTTGTTGCTATAGAAGAAGCAGAGATCAATGAAAAGAGGTTAGCATTAACCTTGGGTTGCCATAAATGCAGTCAGAGCATCAGGACTCCTGTTGGAGGCTGCAGGTGGGCATGGGAGCAAAGAGAAGGGTAAGGTCCACAGGTGCTGATTGCCACAGATACGGGTTCACTTTAGTAAGCTGCTTTTTTTGGTGTTTTTTTTTTTTTTTTTAAAGCAGCAGGCCAATGGGGGAGAGTGCTTAGGGTGAATCCTGGGGAAACTAAGGACCCCAGACTCCTAGGGTGCTGCACACCCATTTGACCCTGCTTGTCTTTTGCCATATCAGGGTTCTCCAACCTCTCCCTTGGGGACCAGATGAGCCTCCTGCAGAGCGCCTGGATGGAAATCCTCATCCTGGGCATTGTGTACCGCTCCCTGCCGTATGAGGACAAGCTTGTCTATGCTGAGGACTACATCATGGATGAAGAGCACTCTCGTCTGACGGGGCTGCTGGAGCTCTACCTGGCCATCCTACAACTGGTGCGCCGCTACAAGAAGCTCAAGGTGGAAAAGGAGGAGTTTGTCACGCTCAAAGCTCTGGCCCTTGCCAACTCAGGTAACAGCCCTGGCCTAGCCAGCCTCACAGTCAGGGATTCAAGGCCCACACTGTTATCTGGCCTGGGAGGAAACCAGAGCCTACTGCCTGAGACTGTGCTCTGCCTGTGTCATGCAACATCCTTAAAGTTCCTCTCTGTCCTCAGAGCAGGACCTAAGCTGGAGAGCAGGGAGAAATGAAGCTTGCTGTTGCTAGAGCCCCAGCTGTGCTCTGGCCCTGTATTAGGGAGTGGAACCAGGCAGGGATGGGCTAGCTGGGGGTAAAAGAAAGGCTGTGGACGACCCCTTCTCCATTAGCAAGCTGACTCCACTGCAGTGAGTTCAGGAAAGGGGATGTGGGCCATGCCTGTATCCACCTCAGTAGTGTTGGTCAGTTACAGCAAATGGGGAAACCCCTGGTCTCAGTTTCAAATCCCACAAAAAGCTGTGGGATTGGGGCTGCCTGGTCCTGTCCTGGAGATGTTCAGTGACCACTGACACTGAGTCCCCCTTTAACTGGGAGACAATGCGGATCTGGATGGTAGAGGGTAAGACATGCTGGCAGAAGCCTGGTATTGCATGTTCTGTTTCTTCTTGAGAAGAGGATGAGGAAGGCCAGGGCCCTCAGCCCAGTGCCTTCCATCTCAGTTTGGGGAGGGCTGCAGCCCTCAATCCATCAGGCTGTGGGAGGCACAGAGGTGCTGTGTGCTGCACTGGTATTGCACAAAAGCCAGACATGTATTTGCTCAGGCGTCCCTTCCGAAAGGGAAACCGCTAAAGCTACTACTGTGTGACGAGGGCTCCCTCTACATCCCTTGAGACTCATTGTCTCACATCAGATCTTGCTGAACTGCATTGTGCAGGGTCACAGAATTCGCCCTTGCAGCCCAGCAGTGAGTGTCTGGCTAAAGCTGCCTTCCAGAAAGAGACACAGTGTGAACCTGAAGGGATTAAAAGAGGGAATCTATTAATTAATCGTTCTCTCAGTTTAAAAAAAAAAAAAAGGAAGGCACCATATCTTTAATGTCAGTTTGCCTGAATTCAGCCTCCAGATACTGGTCTTTGTTGAGCTGTGTCCTATGACCCCACGTCTTTTTACACCTCACAGCATGACACGATAAAGTTCCTGTTCCATAGTTGCATTCCTTGGCTGTAGATGTATTACTTGAAGTGTAAGCAAGTAGTCCAGAATGCTGGGAGACTGCCCTGTCCTCGCTATTTTACACCATTCTCTTCTTCTTTGCCATCCATACTTCTTAGCAGCAGCAATTTAAAAGAAAAAAAGAAAAATTACTTACAGCTCATTAATAAAAATGTTGAGTAGCATCTGGTTTTTTACTGATCCCTGTGGATTTCCAGTAGAAAACTCCTCCTTCAGGAATGATTCACCACTGATAGCTACTTCGAGATCTGTCATCTAGCCAGTTACTAATCAATTGAAAGTGTGCTTTATTGATATTGCATAGTGCTAATTTTTTAATGAGAATGTCCTGTGGTGCTAAGCCAAGTGCCTTATAAAAGCCTAAGTCTATTATATCTATGCAGTTAACTTTATCAACCAAACTTGTAATCTCATCAGAGAATGAAATCAGGTTTGTTTGACAAGACGTCTATTCCAAAGTATCATGTTGACTGGCAGTAGTTGTAATACCATGTTATAAGTCTTAATTCAACGTCACTTTTTTTTTTTTTCCTTTATTGTGCCCTCGTTCACATTAGGCTAGCATGGAAATTATCAGATAAGACCTAGGAAGCATTTCCATCATTAGAACTTTTCCAGTCATTTTTAATTTCTCAAAAATACCAGGAATCATTAATCTGCCCTAGATGGGCCTCAGCCAGCAATTTTAGAACTCTTAAAGCCCAAGTTATCCATCTGTGCTGAGTTTTGTAAAGTTTGTCCCTAACAGATGTCTAACATCTTCTTGCATAAACAACAGACTAAGAAATCATCAGCTTCATATAACACAGGTACAAAATGCTGCTTTTTTCTAAACAGGACAGAAATACTCACTGAGGACTTCTGTCTGCTCTGCACTGCTATTAATAGTTTAATCATCTCCAGGTGAAAAGAGTCCCCTCTACAAATGGTCATTTTTTAATTCTATTTCTTAAATATGTATAAAACTTCTTTATTGTCCTTAGCCCTTCCAGCCATGGATTTTCCTCCAATGTCCTTCACTTCCCTTATCGATTTTCTACACTTCATAACTTCTGATTCATATAAATTGCTATCTAGTTCCCTTTTTCAATTTCTCATATATTGCTTTTTTAGCTCTAATTGCTGCCTTCACTTTGCCACTGAACCAGGATGGGCAGATGGCCAAGGCTGGCCTCTCTCGATTGTGGGACCGTGGCTTGTGGCGATGTAATCAACTCTTGTTAAAGAACCTGCCTCCTGTCTACCTGGAAGGTCACAGGGTGAAACAGGGAGAAGGGCTCCTCAGAGAGGCTGAAGTGCTAAGGTTAGTGGTTGTGACAGGGTGACAGGATAAGTGCCACACTGGGACATTTATCGGGCCCATGCTGTGAGCAGAGACACTGCAGGACCTGAGCCTTGGTGCTGTCAAGTTCTTCATGGTGCAACAGAAGTGCTCTGCTGATGTTGCCCACTGTGCTGTCAGGACTAAGCCCAGGATAAGCCTTATGGGACAGTCTCTATCAGGAGTGGAGAAACATTGAGCAAAGACAGAGCAGAACAACCAACACTCATCAGCTGCTTTGGGGTTCTGCTTCCAGCGCTGTGGAGTGAAGAAACCAAGGTTAAGGTCAGGAGGCACAGGCCAAAGCATGTTCTCAGCTGGATGGGAAAAGCTGTTCTGACTTCACTGGTTTCTCCTAGTGCAGCTAGAAGTGCAGCTGTGTAGGAGCATAATCCACAAAAATCCTGCTTTGTTACTCGTATTGAAACACATGAAAGTAAAGCACAAGATCTCATTTTTTATTTAATTAAAGCCTCTCCCAACACATGCATAAGGAAGCTAGAATAGGGCAAGTCTATTTTTCTAATATAACCTTCACATTCAACCTTCAAATTTTTTTAATATACGTTATTTTTCTTAGCGTATTTTTGACATGGAGGAAACTTGAAGAGCCTGCATGTATGTGGTTGCATGCAAACAGCTGATTCCTAAAATGGTAGGAATGCAGACTACCTCTGGGCCAGGCCTCAGCTCCCTTGGGTTGGAGACAAGGTTTAAAGCTGAGCACTTGGATTAGCACCTGTGCTGCCTAGACCTGCTTTCTGCCTTGCCTCCCATATAGACAAATTCCTGAATTTCCCCTATCCCTGCTGATTGTAATTGCTCATGCAACCCAGCTTCTAGGGACTTTCCTCTTTTCCATGCAGCCCTGCGTATATTGGCCCTCTGCTTCTAGGAATTAAAACAAATGAAAACACAAGTGGGAGCTCACTTGCTCTTCACTAGAGGATGAGCTGACAATAGGCCGACCTCGCCAGAGCTGTGGCTGATCTCCCAGTCCTCAGTGTAACGCACCAAGGACACACCTGCTGGGAGTGGCAAAGATAATTCAAGCGATCTGTGTCTTTAATAAGTGCATTTTAGAGAGCTGAGAAATGAATTCTTAATGGCTAGAGCAGCAGGCAAGTCCCAACAATATGATCACCCATTTTTTCTGACACAGTAGGGGGTGCCGTAGGCTTAACTTATTACCCTTCAGAGCCAGCAGGTCCCCTCTTAGGCATTCCTAGGTCCTCTTTCCTCAAGAATACAAATTGATCAGCCTGTGTATTGAAGAGCTCTCCAGGTTAGCATACAGCACATGTTCAGTTAAAGACATCCCAGACTGGCCAAATCTTATTTCTCCTTTTTTTTTTCCCAATGCATTTTAGTGCTGAGATGTTCGCTCAACAAGGTCTGGATCTAGCAAGGGGATGTGTAGCAAATTCTGTACTAATGGGTCCTGTGAGGTCCCTGCTCCTCCTCCTTCTGCCAGAAACTGCAAGAAAAGAGTTAGATGAGAAGGCAGTGACCCTTGTCCATTCTCACACCTGCCCTGTACCCCATCCCAGCAGTGCTGGAGAAGGGCTCCCGACATGAAGCCTGACTTCCAGGCCAGCTGACCCTCAGGGATGTGGTACAGCAGCCTCCCTCCACCTCAGTGCTCTGACAGCTGTAAAAATTCATAGCTATTGATTTTGTAATTAACAGTTTATCAATGCCATTGACACCAGCTCACTGATGGATTGCAAGGAAATTAATCCTGCAATGTTATTTTATTTTTCACAGTCAGCTGCCAATTTTGAGCTTCTTTCAGCAAAGAGTCAGGGGGTGGGGCAAGCTTTGATCTTTATTTCCCCAATTCCTCTCCCTGCGTATCTCTAGTTAGTTAGTGCTGATAAGTCTCGTCACCTTACAGAAGTCAGGTGGCAGAAGGGCACAGCTTTGGGATTCTGTCTACTGTACAGCAGCATCAGTACCCAAAACCAGAGCACGCACTTTGGCCTGAAGCATGGCTCATTGCCTTCTGCTTCTACCACCTGCTGGGATATGGAGACTCTGATGGGCCGTGATTACGTCTCCCCTTTGTGCCCCTAGGCAGAAAAACATTAAAGAGAAAGGCTAGAGGACATTTCTCTTCAAGCTGCAGCTCTTGATGCTTCCAGTCTCCAAAATGACCTCTGCAACTTGGCATCCCACTCACTTCTGGATGGTGTATGCGAATTTTCCGGAGGTGCTACCTGGCTAGGAGAAGTTGCCAGACTGACTTGGCAACATGCTCCTCCCTCCCTGCTTTTCAGAATCAACCTCTCTGGGTAGCTCAGGTCACTGTGATGACCTACCAGCCCTTCCCTGAGATTCTTTGCCTGGTCTCTCGGATACAAAAAGCAGATGCAGCAAGAACAATCCTCCCTCAGTAGGCTTTTTGGCAATACAGGCCTTTAATATCCTCTAATTAGTGCATTCCTTCTAAACAGCTTCTTAAACAGCTTTCTTGCTAGACACAATATTTTCCCAACTCTTGTAATACTTTATAAATCATGCATCATAAATAGCATTTACTGTATGAGTATCTGATGAAATTCAGAGTCTCTAATTTGGGTTGCGCTCTCCATAAAGAAGACACATATTTCTAGAGAGATTTTGGTGCTTCAGCCAGCTTCTCTCCCCTTCACTGCTGTCACCCTGAGGAACCCATCCGTGTCCTCACATTTGAGTTGTGTGTGTGTGGGCTGAGCCAGAGCACTGCCCTGCTGCAAAGCCCAGCTGCAGTGGCAGACGGCGCAACTGCATGTGGATGTGTGTGCTTGCCATAATGTCCCTTTGCTGCTGCTTCTGGATTCATCGCCCTGTGGCAGGAATCTTTATCAATGGGTCCAGTATCGATTAAAAGTTTCCAAACAATGAAGACAAGGGAATGGTGTCTTCAGCTCTGTCAGGGTTGTAAGAAAGAAGCAAGTATCAGCAAGGTGAAGAGAAAGACTTTCAGTGATGCTGTGCCTGGTTAGCTTCTCTAATCTAACCTCGCTGCTTCTCTGCTCTTCGGTGCTGCCCTCTGTCACCGCGACTTACCCGCAAGTTTAGCAGCCGGTGTTCAACTCGGATTCCCCAGCTCGACCCTGGACCGGGTCACCACCACCTACCTTTGCCTCAGCCACACCAAGGAACTGTGCTAGCTTCGCAACCCCTGCTAGCCGCTCTGGCGGCTTGCAGAAATCTGACTGGCAGCCTAAGGGAAGAGGCCTTGCAGGAGGTGCAGGTTTTCTTTACTGACGCGGGAAGATCCCTGAGCAGCTGCTGGCAGTCTCTGAAAACAGGGGCATATGCACAAAGGTGGGGCTGGCAACACCCCTGGGCACACTGGTTGTGACCTACTGGGGCTTTTCTGTCTTGCTGACACCCTGAGCAGCTGCACGGCAATTAGGCAGTTTAGACAGATGAAGTGCTATAGCAGTGTTAATTATTCTTAATGAGATTGCTCCCAAGCGGCAGCACAGCAGCTGCTGCCCCTTGCAGGGTGACTCTCCCCATAAGGAGCATGGAGGGCAAGTGAATGTGCAAGTCACAAAGGCCCCCGGCTGACCCCTGCACAGCCTTGGGGTGGCTGGCAAAATGGGCAGGGCACAGGGCACAATGTGTCACCTACCCCTGGCAAACTTACTGTCCCTGCACTGCTAGGGCCAACTCGTTGGGCTGATGCTGAACTTCACGGCAGCAGCACCAACACCTGCCAGCAAGATGGCTTTTTCCCCTTAAGAAACAAAACACCACCACCACTTCCTCCCCCACCCCCCAAAACAAAACCCCAAAAAACACAGAAAAGAAAGAAAAGGAAAGCAAGCGCCTTTAACTTCAGGACCATAAAAGATTTCCTTCCTCATATCTGACTTGTCTATTTGCTGTCTTTTCTTCCTCCCGCCCAGACTCCATGCACATAGAGGACATGGATGCAGTGCAGAAACTCCAGGACCTTCTCCACGAAGCCCTGCAGGACTACGAGCTGAGTCAGCGCAACGAGGAGCCCCGGCGAGCAGGCAAGCTGCTCCTGACCTTGCCCCTCCTGCGGCAGACGGCCGCCAAAGCTGTGCAGCACTTCTACAGCATCAAACTGCAGGGCAAGGTTCCCATGCATAAACTCTTCCTAGAAATGCTAGAGGCAAAGGTCTGACAGCCCCAGCGCCAGCCGACAGTGGCCGGGGAACAAACTAGAAACAAAGATGCAGACAACGGAGCAATCCAAACAGCAGCAGCAGCCACCGCCGGCTTTTATCTCCAATCATTTATTATGGAAGAATTATTTAATGTCTATCTGTCGGCGTGACTGCAGAATCTCGTGTACAGGAGGGGGGAAACTCTTTTAATCAGTCACCTGTTTCTCTTTTTTTCGTTTGTTTTCTCTGTGGGAAATACCAGAATATGCTCTTGCACTTGTTGAGGTGGTCATCGGGGCTCAGCCCCTCTGAGCAGTGATGCTCTCAGCGCTGTCCCGGCCGCCTGCTCCCCAGCTCCCTCCGCCAGTGCTGGAGGGGGAGTGGGGACAGAAGCAGGAAGAGAGGAAGAATAGAATCAATATAAACTTTATCTGCTGGTGTTGTGAGGGGTCAGATAGAAAAGGGAAGCAGCCTGGGTCCTTCTTTTTTTGTCACCTTTCTGGCTCTAACCATAGAGCAGATGCTCCTTGGCAGAAGCGTGCTGCTGGACCTCTCCTGATCAAAATGACTGCCTCCCGGGCTCCTCTAGCGACACCTAACACATGTACATACAGGCCCCACTTCTTACCGGGAAAGATGCTCCTAACTGTGTAAGATATTCTGCGACCTTGTACAGTGTGTCATTACGCCTGGCTAGTCCCTCCCATGTACAATCCCCGCAGGCCCCTGAAGAGGTAGGATGTATGTCCCTGAGAGAATGCAAGTCTTCTTTCCCAGATGGCAAGAAAAAAAAGAGCCCAATGTTATGCTTCAGTGCTGGGTTGACTTGATGATCTCTGCATCCTCTCCTATGTGGTGCTAACTACAATTCTTCCACACTTTTCACCCCATAGTGTATCAAACCTGCCTCTTCAGCTCAGCTGAGTGCCATTCCCCACTTGTTCCTTGTGGCAGAGAACACAAGGCTTTGTCTGCATGGTTACTGCCCGAGTATAAATACACCCCAAACCAGGGCTTTCCTAGACTTCATTAAAGTGATAGCTCTTTGCCTCCACAGAGACTTAGGCTTATTGCCAAATGCTAGTTAGGAATCAAGGGCACTGCTTTTTGGAGGAGGCAGCTCTTGAGCCTGAGAGATTGCTTTTTTGTGGCAGCCTAGGGAAATAAATTAGAGGGTGGCATGAAACCCCCAATATCTCAACTACTGTCTTCCCCTGCCTCATCCCATTATCCTCAATAGCAGCAAAAGGGCTGGCATAGATTATACCTGGGCCTGGTAAGAGGTTCTCTCGCTGGTGGGAAAGCAAATACCTGACCTTGAGGTGGTGGGAGAAGAAGTGGGGGAATGTTTATTTACTCTTTTCATGTAACCAGGTTCCTGCTGTCTCCAAGCCCTGGTTTAGGTCTGCTGCCTAAGCCACAACTGCTGCATTCCCAGTAGCCAGAGGCCAACGTAGGTGACTGACAAAACTGGCTGTTGGCATTCTCTGAGATTTTATTTTCTAGGTCACTTAGTTTTGAGCCAGCCTGAGCTGATGAAACCTGAATGTATTGTCTGTTTTGTGGTCAGCGGCATGGCAGTAGAGGTGAGAAAAAACCCTCTGACCTACATTTGAGACCCCACTAGCTCTACTGCCTCTGTTCCCCTCAAGCTTCCTTCCCTTCCTGGCTAGCCCAGGAGAAAAGTGGTGTGGCAGAGGAGTAACTTGCCCCCAGCAGGAAGCCTCCAAACCAGGGCTGAGGCATGTGATCAGGGAGATGCTGGGTGCTTGTTTTCTGTGGGAGCAGAATGTGTCACAGCAGGGCTGTCAGTGCTGCAGACCAGTGCCCAGCTCAGCTCAGAGACTGGGGGCGCTGACTGATGCTGACCTCTCAGCTCTTGTAGCCAGCCTGCTCCTGGTACTTGAGTTAGTTCAGCTCCATCTCCTTTGAGTTTTCCCTACACAACACAGTTGTAGCTACTCTCACTCATTTTGTACTCACTTGATAAAGGAATTCAGTCTTGCTTCAGGCACATTAGTAAACCAACAGAGACCTAAAAGGAAGAAGGCACATGGGAGCTGGGACTGCTCACGGCGGTAGCAATTACACAGTGGCCTTGTGATTTGAACAGATACTTGTGCATCTCTCCCCAGCTCCCTCCCGGAGGCAGCTGGGGAGAAAACGAGAGGCTTTTGGCTGCGGTCGTGATCCCTGTACCCATCTGTGATTGAGAGGGACCAAAGTGAAATGCACACCACCACTATAGAGCCAGCTTTGGCAACTCTTTCTGGCTGTGGCATAAATGCTCTTACAAATGTGCTCGGCTGCGCTATCGCCTGTAAGTTTGACTCACTTGATCACTGTTGCTTCCCTGCCAAGTCCTCCCCAGCTCAGCCACAGAACATTGTGTCCCGACCTGCTGGGCAAAGGTAGCTGTCCCAAAATGGGCTAAAAAGATCCTAAGAAGCAATTCTTACTCTGTTGGGCCCTCGCTGGAAAGGTAACTTACAGAAAAAACAAACAAACAAACAAAACAAAACAATCCAACAAACCAAAAAAAGGCTCTTCCAGCTTTGTTGTATTTGGACTCGGGCCCGCTTTCCAGAACAGGGAAGGAGAACTATCTACAAAACATGATTATGGAGAGCTGCCGAGTTAGCTTCTAGCCCATAGAGACTGGTGGCTATTTAGAGTAGGGCTACGGTATGGAGGCAACTCCTGCCTTGGCAGAACACTATAAAGATATCAAAAGCATTTTTTTTCCAGGACCTTCTTTCTCCATTACAGCTGCATGGAGCCCATCTGGATATTCCCTATTGCTTGAAGACAATATGCTGGGAAATGTTTCCATTGCTTCTGAAATAGGATGGGAACTGAACCAGACACTAATTAGCACATATTAATCTCTTTAAGCAAGGAATGCAAACTCTTCCCCAGGAACTGGGACAGAAACACCTGTCTAGATTTAACCCTTAAAAGGCTTTTACCATCTTATATTGGGAACCAGGTCAGGTCTCTTGGGCCCTTCAGACCAATGCAGGAATCACACCTATCTCCAGTTATTCTGATCTGCTGTGCATCACTGTATTACTGATGTATCACGCTGCCACAACTGAAGAACATGTCCAGCGACACAGTGAGCTGGGCTTGCAGAGAAGGGTAACATCTTAGTGTAGTCTTCTCAGCGCACTTTGAAATAGGAAATGGGGCTTCAGCAACTGCTTAGGTCTTTAAATGCCCACAGTCTCTTACAAAAAGGTCTGGAGATGTGGAAGTTGAGACATGACCTAGGAAATGGGTTCTGGGTGAGAGCTCTTTATGCCGTTCGTTTGTAATACAGGAGCCCCAGAGTCAGCGCCAGGGCACAAGACAATGGAGCTTGAGCCCTGGGACACAACTGGGCTCTATGACTTAAAGAAAAGAAAAGAAAAGCAGCAGAGGTAAGTGTATGAGTGACAGTGAATAAGCATGAAGCCCACATCCAGCAACTATGCTAAAAGCAGCTCCAGCCCCTGATGTGCATGTGTGGATAACAGAAACCACGTACCTGTCAGCTACTACAAAAGGCAATTCTTCCCAAGTGACCAGCTTTTCTGCTTTGGGCACATACTTCTCCGGGAGCAGCGGTGTCTGGCCTGTAATGCAAAACAAATTTCATAGGGATCAATTAAAAGAAAAGGTGAAATATCACACAGAATTAGGTTTCTGGGGAAACATTGGCAGCAGAACTGTGAAGCCAGAAGAAACTCCCCCACAACAATCAGAACCTTGCAGTATTGCTCATGCTAAGGGGACATTATTTCTCTCTTTGTAAGCTAAGTCATCTTTTTTTTTTAAAACTATTACAAATATATAAGATAAAACATGCTGCACCAGAAACATGTAAGCAGCTATTAGAGAGGAAAGTCATTGAGAAAGACCCTAGAATGTAACTTGTTGAGCTTTTGTTACCGATCGGAGCTGAGAAAAAAAGAGCTTCCACTTTGTTTCCACAAGCTATAACCAATCATATGGCCAAAGGCCACTCTGTTGTTCTTGTGGCTGGGTTACGTGGAGAAGCCAGAGAGACAGAGGCTGTGAGAATGATGCAGGGAGTTATAGACAGTCAGTGAAATAAACAGTATCTACTTAACTATTATCTGCTCCTAAAAAAAAAAAAAAAAAGGAAAAGATAAAACCTGTTAAATAAATTGTATTCTTGTGGTACAGGTCATTTCAAACAAATCAAGAAATAAAACACAGAAGTGTAAAAACTAACCCAGACAGCGTAATGTTTATTGTGTTTAGGACCTGCTCCGTTCTGTCCCTCGGGACGCACACTGCCCCACTGAGGAGGCTGGGGTGGGGGAAGGCCCGGTTTGTGCATGCTGCGGAAGGGGAGGGGAGCCCCAGCCCTCTCACTTAGAAACGCTCATTCGGTGTTTTCCCATATCCAGGAAAAAAAAAAAATCTCAGCAAGCTTCTGAGTCTTTGTGAGATTAGCTTTGTTGAGGGCTGGTTAGGCACTGTTGTCAGCCTCTGCCACGGACTGCTCTGTTTCTTCCACTCACCCATTTTCTCCCCACATTGGCACTTCGCTGGTGCAAGGAATAAACATGAGCTAGCGATGAAAAAGCCTTGAAGTTGTTCCAGTGAAAAACAAAATCTCTAATCATAAAATAGACCACTGGCTTAAACCCAACAGTGACATCATGAGTGTTGCAAGCATTACAGCAGCTGTCCAGTGCTTATAAAAAGTGGGTGCAAGTGCTGAAGTCATGGCATTTGCATTGATCTGGTGCTGAGGTGGTGCGGGGGGGGGCAAGCCCATGCCTTCTTGAGGAAGCAGAAGGAAACGCACTGTGGTAATTGTGGTAGAGACGTGAGCAACAAGGACCCCAGGTTTTTAGTCTGCCTCTGACGCTATTGAGCACAGACAGCTGCGTAAGCACTGCCATCTCCACATACCTCACTTGGCCAGCAATGCCAAGGTCCTTCTTCCAGGCAACGGCACTCACTGGGATGATGTGTCTAAACCAGGCAACCAAGAGGCCTCTCAGCCTGCCCTCAGGAGGAGGAGATGGCTGAATTAGTGGTGGCCAGTAGGAAAGGCCATGGGCTAGAAATGAGCTTGAATAAAAAATAAAATGAGCACAGAGCTGGAGAGAGAGGTGAAGCACAGCAAGATTTTTCTGCAGTTACAACAGCTACTCTCAGCCCCACAGTCACCACCACTCTGGCCATGACAGGCTCAGTCTTTGAACTAACACAATCCCTTTCCACGTTCGCATGGGGACCTCACAGCCTCCCCCATAGCCCACCTGCATCAAGTGCTTAGGCCGTCTGAATGCTGTATCCGTTCACAGAAGGTTTGGCTTTGGCCACCACAGCAGGACATTAAAACAGACTTTACTTTGGGTTGAATACAGCAGAGGGAGAGTCAATCTGTGGCTTTGCAAAAGGCAGCAGTTTTGGGGCTCTGAAAAGTCCTTGTGGAGCTGACAGCGTCAAGCGATCAGTAAGGGTAGCCAGAGGACTACGGAGAGCCCAGGCCCCACTGGTGTCTTCAAACATTGTTCAAGGGACGCAAGCTTTCCTTGGTGCCTTGCCTCTAAAATGGCAGCTGCCTTCCTTACATTTCCTGGGCACCCTTTTGCTTTGTCTAGGTTTTTTGAGGCTTTCCTTACTTTCCTCATTACTGTTTAATCACACTGGAATTAAAATTAAAAAAAGAGGTGGGGTGTCTTTATAGTAAGCACACTAAGCATTGGGAGAAACTGAGGGCACAAACTGAAATTCCCTTTTACAAAAGAGCTTCACAGGATATATTAGAAAAATATTCTATTATTTTCTCTGATTAGCTGAGGAGAGAAGGAGTTTTCTTCAGTAATAGGTGCTGAGTTCTCTAAACATGTTTCTCTCCCCCAAGGTAAAGGCATATTTAACTGCCGAGATATGTTCTTAAGATCCAAATATTAAAACATGATCGCAGTAGTTGTTTGTGGCTACCTGCACACAAAATAAAATGAAAACCGGCAAGATTTTTCTCTTTCAGGCTAAGGTATCACAAAGGGAATCAAAGCGAACAGTAGCTGGCGTACAGAAAGCGTCAGCGTTCAGCTTCCCAGTAACAGAAAGCAGGCTGAGGTTGTGCCTGGCTTTCTTTCCAAAGACATTCTCTCCCATTCCAACCAATCATCTGAAATGGTAAAACCCGAACACCTGCGCCTGGGGAGCAGGAGGACTTGCCTAGCAGCGTGCTGGGGTGGCTAGAAGAGACAGAGGCTGAGGAGCAACTAATGAGAGTTGGGTTTAGAAAGCACAAGGATCGTTCAGCAAAACACAACAGCCCTGATCCAAACCAGTGGTGCCAGCCAGCCAAAAACAACAGCCTTGCTCCAAAAGAACCGCAGCCAGCGAGTCTCTTTCCATTAGTGCTAATCAGCTTTGAGAGGCCCATCGTGCTTCTGGTCTTCGTGTGCTTCCTTCCACGGGCTTGGGTGAGGGTAGAAAAGTCTTCAGCTCTGGGAGTAGCAGCATGCAAGTAATCATAAGTAGAAGTGAAGTCACAGGAAAGATCGGAACTGGCCAAAGGCCCAAAGCATGTTTTGTAAGAAAATCTGAGAACACAAACAACAGCTGCCATTGACACACCAGCAGCTCAGCCCCCACAGCACCCTGCAGCAATGACTTCCATGGACCAGAGCTCAAAGAAGTATCTCCTTTGCCTGTCCTGAACATGCCGTCAGCTCATCCTATTTCATGCTGCTACAGCAAAACAAACAGTCCCCTGCTCGCTTTTCCCTGCCCTTCACAATCTTCCAGGTCTCTCGATTTCACCCCCAGCCATTTCTTTTCAGGGAGGAAGCAGAGCTGCCAGCCTTACCCCTTCACCGGGTACACACCACACCAATTAAGTCAGGAAAATGTGATAATGAGCAAGGCAAATGGCTGCCTTTCACCACTTGATCTTGATGCTTTAAAGGCAAGTACAAAAACCTAGTCCCTATCTGAGATACAAGGACAGATATAAACCGCTCTTTCTGTAGCTCTCTACACACATACACGCTCATCACAGCTCTTCGTTATGCTTTCACTCATAGCACTACCGGAGTTCACATCTACCTTCAAAATAGCTTAGAAACGAGATCAGTGTATTCAAACCATATTTTCCTAACAATACTAACAATAACAGATTAGAATCCTTCCTCCTATACATAGATGCAACCTTTCCCCCAATAGATCTTTTTTCTCTTTTTCATCCATCTGAAACAGAGGAAACTAAATAGGCACCTTGGCCTTTCTCTGATATAATCTTTTTATTATAACACAAATGAGTGTTTTAAAAACAGAAAATTTTAATGCATTCCTTGGTGTGTTGAATAAGAGAAATTTTTTAATGTATTCCTTCCTATTGCACAATAAGAAACTGACTTCTGTTTAGAAATCCCAGCTTGCTTAATTCAGAAATAACAAACTCTTGCTTTTCTAAATGCTTAAAATCAGCACGTTGACCAGTCTATAAAAAGTCTCAAAATCAACTGCATTATTTTGATGAATGAAATTATTATACATGTTGTCCTCTGATTTCAAGAAACTGGCATTACATTTTCAATAAGCTTTATCACACATCCCCGATGTAACTGCAATTGCTGAATAATAAAAGGCAGGGCAGCGATCAGATAAGGAGAAGCCAGGACAGAGCAAACTGAAATCACTTTGCCTAAATTGGCAAGAATCAACACAAAACAAGGCTGCATTTAATAGATCAGTTAGAACAAAGCACATAAATCATGTTTTTGAGAGGGGTTAATTTACACCACATGCCAATTAAGTCAAGTGCAATACATAAGTTATGAATAATCTCATTGGAGTGAAGAGGTTATGTTTGGAAGGAAAACGATTTAACTGAAGCCAAAATTATAATCACCTTCAATAATTACATTTCCAGCATTGTAAATTCTTTTCCACCGGAACACTGAAAGCTGCAAGTAATTTTCTATTACCATTCACATTATTAAACTCAAACACGTTAACCAAACTCTTGTTTATAATTTTTGTCAGTGGTTAATGCTACTGCAAATCAACGATCCTTTGGGTCAGTCTTAAGCAGTACAACTTCATCAGGTATTTTTCAATTTAATGAACCCTTGTAAACAAGCCTGGGGTAATCACTTATTTCCCCCATTGTTTTTGTCATTTTCCCCATTGTTTTTGTCATCACATCATAAAAATTCAGCAGCGTCCTACGGGAGTGATGCTCACAGGAACAGCATTAGCATAAGCATCAGCTTTTCGGGGTGCCACCCCCAGCTCTGCCACTGCCTTGAGCACTTCTAGCTCAGGCTCACTTTTTCTAGCTGCAGAAAATCCTAAATCGCTGCTGCTGCTTCTGTGCATTTCTTCTTTCCACCGCAACTTCATGATTTCTCATGAGGCGGCACCTGCTAAGATCCAGGCTGTTTCCCTGGCTAATCTTTGGTATGTTTTCGTTTCTTCACCACTGTGATCATCTCTCTTCCTCCTGCCTCCCTCCTCCTGTCCCATTTCTGGCACGCTGCCCGCGTGGGTGGGGAGGCCGCCAGTGAATATTTAGTCCCCTGTGGCAGCCGACCGTGCTGAGCTGCTCCAAACCACTCTCGGGACAGACTGTTCCAGCTCCCTTAAAAGCAAGGCCCCCATGGCTCGCAGCCAGCGCGCTGTTCTGAATACCTTCCGCTTGGGAGGAGGGTCACCCCAGTTAACAATGTTTATTGTTTCCCATTGCTGAGGCCCTGCTTAGATGTTCTGGCTTTCCAGCTGTGCAGGGAATACAGTGTCCCTGAAGTGACACCAAATCAAGGGGAGGGCCACAGGAGGGCATTTGCAAAATGGCACTGTCACTACCATTTGGGCCAGGTTATCCTTCCCCTTCATTCTCAAGCTTGTATTTGCAGGCAGGAATGAAGTGCAGGCCTGAGACACAGTCCACAATCAGACCAGATCACAGCAGCTTCTGTGGCAGCTCTAGTTAATCAGACGAACTATGCCAAACCAGTGAAATACCACACTGACCTCAGGCTCCACTGCACCACTCAAGAGAACCCCAAAATCCTGTCTGCGCAGAGCCAGCAAGGCCGTGCAGCTCGGTAGCACCCCGCGGTGCGTGGCGTTGCCAGTGCTGCACTAGGAAAGCTGCGTTCCCACGATGCAGTGTTCACTTGCCAAAACGGTTATTAACCCAAATTGACTTACAGCAATTATAGAAACACCACCACATTCACATTCAGTGATCACAGAAAATAAAGACGTTTTACAAATAAATCATGAACATTTTCTAAATGTGCCTAGAAATGTAATCGTGAGAGAAACAAGAAGTCAAAAAGAGAGAACAAAATCTGGGCAGGAGTCTCCTTTTTTTGCCATGCACATAAAACAGGCTCCTGGCTCACCTCTTCTTCCCCTGGGCATGTTGCTTGCAAACAAATATATCCTAAAAAGTGGCTGAAACCTCAGATAAGTGATGCCTGAGACCTCTCAAATTCTGGGAGACTTAATCACTGCATTGGCTGAATCAGCTTGGACCGGGACTTGAGAACTGTCTTTGTTTTTTTTTGCTCTTCACATGGAACATGTCCACAAAAGCGGGCACCAATGACTCATTCCAGAGTTCGTGATTGCTGTGTGTCCCAGAGCATGTTGCTAAGTTGCTCCTGTCAATTCTCCGAACCTTCCCACAAACAAAGCTAGCACTAGGCTACCTACAACTGCTTGACTGCTGCGTGTGTTATTTCTCCCACTACAAGGAATAAATAAATTATCTCCAAGTTGTCAGCGAGATACCATGCTAAGTACAAACACTGTCACCTCCTTGGTACCAGGTTCCATACTCTGCTGGTTACATTTATTCTCACGCCGGTGGTCACAGCAAATGCCCTTTTCACTGAGTCTGGCCCTGCACCCTCCACAGCATGAATTGTTCATCTGGCAGATAAGCATTACTCTTCTCAAAGATCAAAAGAGTCAAAGAACAGAAACTAACTGGGCTATGTCTATGAGTAGTTGCAGTTCAGCTGTGAGATGCCAAGGGAGAGGGGCCAACCTGCGCTGGGGACAATGTTTCACAAGGTGAGCAGAGCTGGCTAGATGTCATTCAAAAAAGTGTCGTGGTGACTTCCCATCCATGATTGAGAAATGAGATAATCATCTCTTCCGTGAGCACTCATCAGGTAACTAGCTACCCAGCAAACCGGGAACACGGACTACCTCCAAAACAAAAAGGAGAGGAAAAAAAACAATATAATGATAGCACAAAAAGAACATTAAGCAGCATCTCTGTGGTTCAGACTTGGCTGAGGAGTCAAACTGCCTTGCAGTTAGCTTTATGCTTCACAGTTACTGCTACTAAGCAGGTTAAAAAAAAATACCTCTCTTCTGTTACTCCTCTCCCTTCAGAGTCCCCAACCTCCACTTCTTAATGGGAAGGGGGAGACGTGGACATAATATTACTTCCCTGCCAGTCCACACCATAGGTACCATTTATTTCTGCTGGATCATTTCTCATGACTAGGAAGGCTCTGCCTCTGTGCTCAGCTGTATTTTGATCTTTCAATAAGAAAAGAGTGCGAGAAGCAGGACAAAGATAAGAAAATATGATACAGTTTGTTCCTTAACTAGTTGGCATAACTAGCTTTACTGCCTGTTTCCGATTCACCAGCCTGGAAGGAAACCATGACATAGACATGAAGATTTTTGTCCTACCTTCACCATCAACCCTTGCATCAGTGAGAGTGCAGTATGCAAATGGGAGGCCAACATGCTCCCAGTAAAGATGGAGAGACGCAACCATAAACAATGGAAAAACTAATGTCACCTTGTTCCTCACCCTAGCCCTCAATAAAAAGCTCAGTTCCTTTTCTTCCTAGAGTGAATCTTGGATGATTTCTCCTGGTGTGCAAGTAGATGCAGGAAAGGAAAGGGAAGAAAAAACACATAGCAAAAGGGAGAACGTGCCAATTCAGAGCTTCAGCATCAGTGAAGCTGAAGACTTCCTGAAGACATCAATGAAGGTTAATCAGACTCCCACATACAGGAGGGGTGACAGGCAGCTATTATGTGTTTCTACTGCATGTTTCGTATTTCCAGACGGGACAGCAATATTGAGCAGGATGAGAAAAGGCCATCTGAATAATGTAGGCAGAGCCCAGCACTCTTCAAAGCCAAGACAAAAGCTGAAATATATTTTTCCCATCAGCAAGAGATTTCCCCATACCCTCACTGCATGCTCTGTTCTCTGGGAATCATCATCTCTTTGGCTGAGGAGCAGAATTCAACCCATGGCCCCAGATCATAGAATCATAGAATCACTCAGGTTGGAAAAGACCCTTGGGATCATCAAGTCCAACCATCAACCCCACTCTACAAAGTTCTCCCCTACACCATATCCCCCAGTGCCACATCTAAATGACTCTTAAACCCATTCAGGGATGGTGACTCCACCACCTCCCTGGGCAGCCTATTCCAGTGTCTGACCACTCGTTCTGTGAAGAATTTTTTCCTAATGTCCAGTCTAAACCTACCCTGTTGCAGCTTGAAGCCATTCCCTCTTGTTCTATCGCTAATTACCTGTGAGAAGAGACCAGCACCAATCTCGCTGCAATGTCCTTTCAAGTAGTCGTAGAGAGTGATGAGGTCTCCCCTCAGCCTCCTCTGCCTCCAACTGAACAGTCCCAGCTCCCTCAATCGCTTTTCATAAGATTTATTCTCCAGGCCCTTCACCAGCTTCGTTGCCCTCCTCTGCACTCGCTCCAGCACCTCGGTATCTCTCTTGTATTGGGGTGCCCAAAACTGGACACAATACTCAAGGTGTGGCCTCACCAGTGCTGAGTACAGGGGGACAATCACCTCCCTACTTCTGCTGGTCACACTATTTCTAATACAAGCCAGGATGCCATTGGCTTTATTGGCCACCTGGGCACACTGCTGGGTCATATTCAGGTTTGATAGCCAGGAGCAAAGAATCCAAAGCAGAGGGAATGAGGGGCATTAGATTCAGAGTAAGAAAGTTCTGGGACTGCTTCCAAGGAGGAAGTAGAGCAGCAAAAACTGCGGTTACCTTTGAAATGCAGCTCAACCTTTATACACTTGCGTGAGCCACAGGATCCCTCCTGCTCCCACATTCATGTGTTCCTAGTACTCTTCCTTATGGAGAAGGGATGGCTGTAAGTATCACTGCATCACACAAGAAAGCGTCTCTTGGAGAAGGAGGCCTTAAAGGCAAGTACTTACTCAGACATCAAAAGATGGTGCTTCTCTGTGCCAGACTGCACCAGAGAGAGACCCCTCTCCTAGAATTAACCGTTCCGAGTAATGAAGATGAGACACCTTCTGAGACTGAAGTGTCAGGAGAGCAGGTGCTGAAACAGACTGCTAAAGAATAACCACTCACCAGCACAGTGTACCATGTACATCCAAGAGATCTGTAGGGGTTTGGGATGGAAGTGACTGAGATGCTAAAAACATGAATTCTGTCATTAAAATCAGCTGTTCTACTGGAGTAATGAAGGACAGCAAATGCTGTAAGTTGTTCTAAAAAAGACATATAGGGTGATCTGGGAAGTCACAGACCACTGAGCTTTACTTTGACTCAGGTAAATTGGTTGAATTATCAAATAAAATTAGAATCACAGGAAAGGACTGGCACAAAGAATTCATTTAGTTTTGCTTCAGTGTCCTTGCCCTCCTTCCGCTGCTCCTCAGTACTTTAAAAGTCCTGTTGATTCTTCTGACGTCTTCTGATTAGGTCATTCCTCACTACTTTTTGTGCATTTGGCTATGCTCTACAGAAAAATCGCTTTTCCCATTCCACCAAATTCTGTCCTGGGAAAAAAAATGCATAAGCAAAATATTTGTATTTATTCATGTAATAACTGTATTGCCATCGTAGGTACTACAGAGGAAAACAGCAATAGCAGAAAACATACCTGATGTCCTAATGATCCAGCACTGGTCCCTCACTTGTCCCAGTCTTAACAGATGAGAACTATATATTCTAGGAGGCTAATCACTTAAACTACTGCAAACTGGGCTTTACCATGTGAAGACCATGCAACAGCCTGTAAGAACATTTTAGTAAAGAGAACCCTTATGATGTCTGATACAGGTGGATCCTTAGGACTGTCCTGGTTTGAAGTAAAACAGAACCAATTTTCTGATTTGTAATTTTACTTTTTAGCTGGGCCTCTTCTAACTGACTAAAGTCTGAAATTAACAGCATATTGTTCAGAAACTGTTCACTCTCAGAGTGATAAGACCTGATTATACCAAGGAATGGTATGCACAGAGGCTCTTGCTTATACTTATTGCTATAACAACCAAGGTCAGCTCACTTCGCTGTTTGTCCCGTTAGAGGGTTGGATGCGGAGAAGCGTAGAGGGGTCACACCTATAGGGAGGAGCGGACAGGACAGGTGACCCAAAACTGACCAACAGGGTATTCCATCCCATATGCATCACGCTCAGTATAAGAGCTAAGGGACAAGGGGGCTCTGGCTCGCGCATTTTTCTTCAATGGCCGACATCTGAGGAGGACCCTGTCTGTTCGTCTGCCTTCGATC
>VYZM01003948.1:466123-480431 GCA_013398915.1 Dromas ardeola
GGGGGTGTGGGGGCGCAGACAAGGGTGTCTTTCCGTCTAGCAGTCGTTGCCCATTACCACAGACACACAAAAAAGCAAAACCTTGCAGCCCTCTTCCACAGTCACCAGCACTTGCGGAGGAAGGTCAGCACAGATGACATGCACTGACTTGGACAAGGAACATTGCTGACGCAATCTGTAACTCCCTTCACAGGGGAACATGGATCCATAAACAACAGCTAAAAAAAAAAGTAACTCCGCTGCTGTTAAGCTTAGATGTACCTAAAACAGGGGTCTGCATCCAGCCTAGGGACCCACAGGCTGACAGTGGAAACTGGAGTTGCAGAGAGAAACAATGCAAGGATTCTCTGGCACGTCATGAAGGAGGAGAGACACACGTTGCATAAAGGCCCTGACAGTCACCAAGGAAAAAACAGCACAATCTCGTGCCAGCTCTGTGAAGCTGATGGTGGCAGCCCTGCAATGCCCGTAGCCAGTGCCTGGCGAGGTGACAGCACGAATCCCAGCACTGGGCTACCTGAGAGTGCACGGGAATGGTTTTCAGGCGCTGGTGATCTCTGTCCAAGCCATGAAGTCAAGGCCCTGGCTGGAGTGAGTAGTATCAACTATGAGTGAACTTCTCTGGCAAATGCAGCCCTTGTCCCTTCCTAGCAGATGAACTGTAAGTACTGCTAATGGTAGTCATTACCATCATTCCCTCTCTTTCTCAGTGGCCAGAACAGTAGAAGGACAGTGGGGAGGGTGCAGATGTTCTCGATTTTCTCACTGCTGGGAGCAGAAAAGGAATGGAGCACTGCTAGTTAGGTTGCTTTTAATCCATCCATCGGTAGCAGTTTTACTGCCTACACTTCCCCTTTCTCTTCCTAGTCAACTCCTAAGCCTTCTACCTTGTCACCTTCTCCTAGCTTCTCCCATCATCACCTTGGCCACATCACCCACATCTGCTTCCTGCACCAAATCATGGCCAATAGTTTCCTTCTTCTCACAGCGTCCTATTGCAGAAACTTCTGCCTTGAGCTCCTCTTCCACCATGTCTCCTCTTCTCAGAACTTGAGTTATTGTCCCATGACTCCTGTACATCTGAGTTACTGTCAGCTCCTTGTGGAGTGGGAATCTTCTCTTTTATGTATCTATAAAGTGCTCAGAACATTTATATTGGTCTATAAATAAGGACAGTAAGAGTCTAATGCTAGCAGCTCCGGCAGATGCATAGGAAAAGGATAATGGCCTGCCCATGGAGTGAGATCATTCTGCTTACTGGAAGATTTCATACCAAAACAGGCTTCTGCCTGCAGTCCAATACCTATCAAAATCTTTCTGAGCCTAGCAAGAGCAAAGCTGGTGGTGTGTTAGGGAGCTGATTTAGTGCAACAATTCTCAGCACTGCACTTCTATCTGGCAAACAATACAGACTTACAAAGAGTTTGTATGAGAAGTACTGTCCAGATATGCCAGTCACTGTAGTGTAACTTTTGCTCGCCTAGAAAACCCCTGATAGCGTAAGGGCAACCTGGCCCATGAGGAGCTTGAAATCAGAGATCACGCCACGAACCCAGCTGCAGATCTGTAATGAGTACACCTCTAAACCACTAAGAGGACACCAGACCCAGTCCTCGCAAAAAAAAGAGCTCACGTTATTAAAAGCCTAGCAAAGTTGGTCCTTCTACAAGCAGTCTTGCCATTACAGCCCGACTGTCCAAGGCAGGCTGAGGAGTCCCACACTGGGTGTAGCCAGTATTTCTAGAAACACAGTACAATGCTTGTCAGCTTCTAGAGATGAGACTCATCATTACTGCTGAACCAAGAGTGAGACAGGGAAGGGAGCAGAAACGAATCCTTTGGCACAGTTCATGTTTACACCACAAATGGCAGCAAAGTGCTGCATACCTCCAGCTCCAAACTACATTTTTGCAAGTTTCAGGTTGTTGTTATCTGAAATCATTGTCAGGGAGGGAGGGAGGGAGGGAAGGGAGGAAGGGAGGAAGGAATGCTAAGTCTCCTTTCTTCATCCTGTCATCTCCAAGTCCCAACAGGTATTTCTGCTTGCTTCTGAGTCATTTCAGCTTGTCCACAGAAACAGATGGACCACTGATCTGCAGTTAGAGGGCTGCGTGTGGATTATTTTGGGACACGGATGCAAGACAGAAGATGCTCTTTCAGTTTTGTTCTAGCCCCACATATTTCACAGCTCTGGCACAGGCAGCTTTGAGGGACTTACACTGAGCTGAAGGGTAGGGGTTTTGCACACTGCATGCCTTTCTCCACCTCTAGCATTTGAATGCTTATGTCCTTCCACAGGCACCAGCTGTATGAGTTCCATAGATTCAGAACCAGCTACCATCTCTATGGGATAAAGATCGGCTATCAAATAAACTTACTATCAGCTCTCCACTCCATGATTGGAGTTGCTCCTCCAAAACCCAAGAGCTGAAACACTGTCAAACCATCACCATTGGTCACAGCAGTCACTTCAGGGAGCAGAAAGGATGCTGTGCCTTTTATAGTACCCAGTGGAAAGACAGTTTGTTTCTGGTATACCAGCTGTTTCCCTACCAGGGCAGGAGTGGAGGGGAAGCAGAAAACCTGGCATAGAGGGAGGGCGGGTGAGCAGCGGGTTCTGGCTTTACAAGAGGATGATAAATGATAACAGCATTAGGAACAAAACCAAACATCTTTCATGCTGTCAGAGCAATGAAGCCAGCACATAACAAGACGTGGGCACAGGGCAGTGCGGTTGCTTTCCAGAGAAGCACACAACTATCAAGTTACTTCTGCTCTGAGTCAACAGACCAATTCATCTTCCCTGGGTTCCTGCAGAAGAGGGCAGGGGACAAAGGGGTAGTCATTTCTCTTCAGTTAGCTAAGAGCTTCAGCTGCTCCACAGTGCATTGAATTCAATAGACAGGTCAACGCTGGATGCTAGTCCAGAAGAGCTGTAAGAGGATGTGAACTGGAGAGCTTTAGGTGATCGTGGACTGCTTCCCACCCTGCCCTAGTAGTTACTAAAGGGTACTGTGGGACACTGCAGAGGAAGATGACAGCATTACGGCCTTAACACAGAAAGGAAAGAGCAATCCAGAAGACGAGGACCACAGCATCCGATACCCTTCACAGTGTTCCCCCAGATTCAGACTCCACAGAAAGCTATGCCATCCTGCAGATGAGAATAAAAATCCCTTCCTGCAGCTTACCTCATCTTCACAAGAGAGGTCACCAGGGCAATGGCAGTGGCTGGTGAAGGCAGGGCTGTAAAAGCAGTCACCTCTGTCAGGCTTTGTGAGGAGCAGGTTCAATGAATTAGTGTTCTGCTCAGTGCAGCTGCCCTCCTGCCTTTGTTGTAGTCCAAGGCTTGGCAGTGAGGAAAAGATTAATGGCGAGCATAGAATTAAGAATGGGATGGGCTGTCATGCCCGCTTTTGCTTTTACCAGCTCCCTGTTGTCTCCTTCTATGCCCAAAGTTGGCCCCGTTCCCACATTGAATCAAACAGAAACATGACACTAAGTGAACATATGTGCATGTAGCCAGGAAGGATTTACAAGCATGACTGGCCTGACAGACCATTCCTCCCAATACTAGGTGGTGCTGGGAAGTCATTCCTCCTAAACTCTAGTGAAAGTCATTCCTACTAAACTCCAGTTCTCTTCAACAGAACAGTAACAATACTTGGTGATTCTTCCCCTGACAACCACATCTTCCTCCACAGATGGCAAGAGACACAGATAGCTGTTATTGTTCTTAGTTTGCATCTGGGGAAACTGAGACACTGTTAAGGGAAATGAGCTTCCAAGGTCAAACACAGCAAGGATTCAAACATAGGCTTTCACAACTCCCTACTCTCCATATTGTTTCCAATGCCTTTGTTTTGCAAACGCTCTCTCTCAATGTGATCTAAAACCCCCAGCAACCCACATACTTAACCACCAGACTTAACCACCAAATGGTCCATGAACTAGGTAGGCATCCTCCTCATCTCACTGCAGACAACTCTGGTAAGGCCCCATCGAGCAAGAAGGCTCTGCAATACCAGCTTGGGCTTATCTTATTTTGGATCTGAGGACCACTGGCTACTTTCCCTCCTGCTGTGAGGAGTGGCCACGGACACATAAACTTAAACAGAATGAATTGCTTCGCTAAAGACACCCTATGCTCAAGAACACAAGCAAAATGGGAAAAGTGTCAATATTCAGTGGAAAAGGCCTTTGGTGTCAGGCATGAAACAAATGAGTCACATGACAAAATGCAACCAAAAATGCAAATCCAACCTGGAAAAAGGCAATAGAAAGGAACATACAAATTCACACACCAGGTAGAACTGAGCATGTCAGGGTAATCCTGAAACCATCTACTGGGATGAATGAATCCCAGCTTCCTATGGATTTGCCTCCCGTGCTGAATCTACAATGCTGCATATAAAAACAGGTGAACTCCAATCAGAGCTTTTCCCACAACTAGGACATTCCTGCACTCCTTTTGCAGGGCTGCCTTTTGTCCATCTAACAAGAGGTGAGGTTAGGAAACTTTCACTCAGTGCAGACACTCAAAAATTGTCTTCTCTGTCCAGGGAAATTGTTGGAACCTAGCATATTTAAGATCTCTGCATGTTTTTCGGGTAAATTAATTTGTGGGTGAGAGGTTCAAATCAAAAGTTATTGTGAGGAATGAGTGAAAAAATATAGATAGATAAAAACAGACAGTGTGATCACTTAAGCTTTCTTTCATTTGGAAATGAGGCTTGAAGGAATTAAAATGTTCTCTATGTCTACTGGAAATAAAAAGCTTACCAGAAAATTGGTGGGTCTTTGAATTATGAGAAGCTTTGCATCATAAGAGGGAGATTAAGGAAGACAATGACACTGTAAGAAAACAGCACTATTTCTTTGGCACCAAAATTTTTGAGCAGAGATCCAACTTGGAATTATTCTTTTCAGATTATAAGGATGAAGCTTGGAAACAGCAAGACTCACAGTAAGGAAGAACTGGAAAAAATAATAAATTGAAAAGGAACAATCTCCCAGGATTTTCTGTCATTTGTTTGGGACCCCTGAAGAACAGAACAGCCTTGCTGCTGAGACAAAACACATTATAGAAATAGAATTTGCTGCTCTGCAGAGTCAATTCCAGCCACCTACCCAGCCTCTACAGCACAGTAAAATGGCTGAGGTCACTGAAATTACTGAGGGCAAAATCGGGTCCGCCCAAAGAGAGAAAAGCTTCCTCTGTCAACCTGGCTGCTGATGTTCAGCATGCCTGTGCATTTCCCCACTGTTGGATACATGCCCATTTCTCTAACCACTCCTGGCCTCGTTATTCCTAATAAGGATGAAGAACAATGAAGACATCTCCTCTGACAGAGACCTGAAGCTTTGAATTGCTTTTTTCATGCTGGGCTTGCTTGGCCCTTTTTTCCCCTCACACACCAGCTGTCTTTTCTGCATCCTGCGTGGCTTAGTCTAGCTCCCGTTCTGGGGACATGCCTTCTTCCCAGGTCAAAACAGATGATTCAAACCCTATGCCTGACATGGAAATCAATGTAAGTGCTACTGAACTAATGCTAATATTAGTTCCCAATAAGGTCACACACTGAAGAGCTTAGCAAGCTCTTGAACTGCAAAAGGGGGAGCAAGAGAGGGGTTGGAGAGTAAGGAATACTAGTCCCGTTAGAGTATGAGATGATCCACTGGGACCCTTTACTGTAATTGTAAATTAAATAACATCTGTGATGGGAGTCAAGGTCTGGGGTGAAACAGTTATTTGGGGAAGTAAGAAAAACCATCCAGCTGTGTCTGAGCAAAATCTAGGATGTATAAAAGCCTAAGCCATAAGACAAAAGCCTATGCAATAAACCATAAAGATGTCATATCTCTCAGTAATGACCTTATGGAAGCATCTTCTATCTAGCCACCAGTGCTCCTCCACAGAGAATGTAGTCAGTCTTGGCCCACTGTCCCCACTGCTATTCCCATGTAATTTCAGTCTAGATGGCTGTGCAACACCCTATCCTCTCTATGGCCAGGCACTCAGATCCTCTAGTACCTGCCTACCTCTCCGTTCAATTCTGAACCTTTCTTGTCACATAAAATGGATTTTTAAAATGCATATTTAACTTCATAGAATTTATATGCCACTGAGGAGAAATTCACACCCTCTCCCGAAATGAAAGAAGGAAGAAATAAAATCCTGTCCTTGACTTAGCCTTTTACGTGCACTGTCTCAGCAAGGATAGAATTCATTCACCAACGGTTCATTGTAGCTTTATTTCTAAATCACAAGCGACCAGTGCCTGACCCATGGGCCAATGATAGCTTCCATAACTGTACAGCAGTATGAGATAGCCCGGTGACTCTTTTATCAATCAAATAGCTTCCTGTGATTCTTTCTAAAGGTCCCAATGTACAACGCTCAACTCGGACCATTTGAGTTCTGTGGAGCACCACGTGGTTTGCTATGTAGTTCTCCTAGGTTGTACCTCTTTGTCCAGACATGGAGGAGGACCTTTAATTTGTTGCACTGGACTCTATCATCAATGTGTTCATGAGGAAAGAAATGGGTTACAGCTCCAGCTATCTGCAAGGTCCACAGCACAAGGCAGCTTGCTCCACAGGTCTCCATTAAGTGTTGGTCCTACAGGAGGTGCTGTGTAGCCCACAGAGCACACACAGGGTTAACATTCTTGAATTTCTTCCCAGAGACAAATGGTTTGTGTTGAGGAACTGCTGCTGGGAAGGAAGAAAAAAAAGCCCCTTTTTTATTATTCCGAGGTGCATTTTAATTTGCACAAGCGACATTGTGTCTGTGATGGATTACACGAAGGGAAACATTACAGCCCAGCAAGCTCGGCAAGGAAAAAAATAAGGGAGATATGGGGAGGATTAAAAACAACCCATTGCAATGCAGAATTCTGATAAGGGGCCCATGGTGCCTTCAGAGTGGGAGCAGGTGGAGCTCAGAGCACCAAGAAAGAGAAGGGGCATGGTATAGGGTGAGGGACGGGGAGCGGGGAGCACTGACTGGAAGAGACTCTTTGGTCATGTAGTCCACACTCTTCCTGCTATCAGCACCATCACAGAAGCCCCTTCATAAAAGATCAGGCTCCATCTTAATATTTATTCTGTTTCTTTTCCCTTGGAAGGATGTTACAGAAACTCACTTCTCTTTCTGATGGTTCGAAACCTCCGTTTAATTTCCAGACTAATTTATTCTCAGCCAGTTTATACCCATTTGTTCTTGTGCCAACTTTGTCCTTAAGCTTAAATAGCTGTTCTCTCTCTTGAGGGTTTTGTGGCTTGATGTATTTATAGGCAGAAACCATATCCCCTCTTTCCTCATTTTGCCTGACTGAACTAGCAAAGCTCTTAATATCCTGTGAAACAGATTCCCCATATCACTGGTCATCCTAGTACCTTTGTGTGCTCTGTGCCACTTCATACCCATCCTTCTGGGATATTGGTGACTGGAATTGTATGTGCTATTTCAGGAGTGGTCATAACAGGCTCTTGGACAACTGCACAAGAGTTCCGTTTCTCTACTGGAAGCATCTCTACACTAAAAATGCCTCCTAGCTTTGGACCTTTCATCAGCACCATGCTGAACATTTGGCCAAGGCCATTAATGGTCAAGACAAGACCAGTCCTGAGAAAATCCCTCCTTTAAGCATAATACTTCGACTTTCAGCACTACCTGTTGCTGTCCCCCGCTTCAGTCACCCTTATGATTCCTCCGCTAATCACCATGCAGCACCTTATCTAATGATTTTCTGAACTCGTGATAAACAAGCTCTAGCCAGTTATCTTATCAAAGCCAGCTATCTCATTGCTTTTTATCCCATCTTCTATTTTGCTCTTGTGCAGGTCCTTTTCCTTTAAGAGTACAAAACTACTGTACAAGCTAGAGAAAAATCCCTATTGCCTGCTAATGGTATACAGTTTATGGCACAAAGGTAGATAATTCTGTCCCCTTGTTGGGGGGAGCAATGGTGATACGCAGTGGTCTCTTTGCTACAATCTTATATTTTCTCACACACTCTTCAGTGTCTCAGCAGCACAACTAGATTCTTTGTACTCTATTTTTTTATCCAGCCTGCTCTTGTTTTGAACTAATATAAAAAAGCATTTCTCCAGAGATATTAGTGCCTGGAATTAAAGAAGATATATCTCTAGCACTTAGGGATGGAGCCATTTAATAACAATAAAAATGCAGCTTGGTAGGTGGTCTGAGAAATGCCCTAAGACAGCAGGAGAGACTCAAAAAAGCAAGCTGAATTAGGCAGACTGTTGGTAAACCAAAGCATCACTTTTTTGTACTGTGAATCACAGGGAGTATTTGAAGTGACCGCAATAAAGATTTATCTGTTAATTTATAGGATGCGTCTTACTATAAAAATCCAGGCACAACCATAAAAAGGAATGAAAAAACCCCACCCATAACATCCTCATTAATAAGCACATAAATAAAAAGAGCCAGGCGACTCCAAAATCTAGTTAAGCTCCAGTTCAGAATAGTACTGAGCACCTGGAAGCGCCAGCTACTTCCTGGAAGCTACATAGGTCCAAAATCTTTCCTAATCAGAAGTTGAAAGCTTATTGCTATAAACCCTTGAGGTTTTTGTTGCAGAAGAAATACATGAGCCCTGTAAAACCCCTAAGGTCACTATAGCTGGGCTTTGATGCACCACATGCATGGTTTCTGTTGAAAATATTTGGCCATCAGTGCATGTATATATGTGCGTACTGCAATATAAACATGTATCTATTTGTCTCTCCTGTACTTCCGTAAATGAAATGGTGGCTAAAACCATAGGGGAAGGTGTGAGTACTTGAAGCCTAATGACTCCAAACACAATGCGCATGTTTTTAAGGCTATCATTAGTTGGCATGAGTAAACTCACGCAGGCCTCACAAAATCACGCAGTGTTCTGATTCCTTGTGCCTTGTCAGTAAGAAATGCTCTACTGCTTAAATGCTGTCTGACCCCGACTAATGCTACAGGCACAATGCAACTGTTCCCCTGCCTCCTTCCACATGTCTTCTGGGAAGTCAGAGATTGGACCCATTTGGTTGGAAAGGGAGGAAGAGAATCCTGCATCCTTCCCTATGGCCCTGCTGCCTCAATCAAACTACAAAGTAAAAGATCACAAATGCTTCTTCTTGATTCCAGAGTCAGTAAGGTTAACTCTACATAACTGTTAATAAAGAAGTAACATATTCAAAGACAGTTTTCAGAAATGTATTTTCCACTTTCCCCATTATCTGGGGCATCCCAGTACTCTCTATTAATTATTTCTTTTAATTATTTCTATTAATGAAAATTTGACAGTGATCACTTTTCAGAGCAGGGCTAAACTCTGCTACTCTAAGACCCTAGAAAGGTCATTGTTACACTTGTACTTGTGTCACAAAAATAAGAAATCCCAGAGTCAACTTCCAGAAAATGCTAAGTGAAAAATTTTAATAAAATAGAGTATTACTTTTGAAATCTGCTTGTCTCTCTGTGCCTCACTGTCCTTCTGGGAAACTTTTTGCAAGCAGACATCATGCTGTGTGCTTGAAGAAACTCTGTATCTCCCCTTAGAACACACATAGACTCCACTGTCTCCTCTGGGGGAGTAAAATGTCCTTCTTTTTACATAAATTCATTGCAGAAAATTAAGAAGTATACAGTATTATTTGGAAAATTCAATGTCAGCTAACTAGTAATTGGCAAATAAGTGTTGGGGTAGGAAAAGACTGAATGCATTGGATGAGTCATTCAAACAGAATGCTTTAGGCAGCTCAAGTGTAAAGTCCTGTTCCTTTACACTAATGTCACCATCACTGAAAAACAACAGAACTAAAAAGGGTACTAGTGACGACTTCTAGGCAAGGATTCTAAAATATAGCCATTTCCCTCTCTCCCAGTGCATCCCTAATCCTGCCAGCTGCTTTCTCTTCTAAGTGAGGTTTAGGCAAGGAGGCAGCAGAGCCTAATTGGTTTCTTCGATGCAACGGACATACAAGGGGATCGGTTAAAGAGCTCCATGATAACCTTCCTCACTGACATTTGTTTTCAAGACACAGTGGAAATGGCAGGTAGCATTAGTACAGCCTGATGATCTCTTGATATGGGAAGGGTCCTTT
The DNA here is from genome assembly GCA_013398915.1 of Dromas ardeola. Lineage (NCBI taxonomy): Eukaryota > Metazoa > Chordata > Aves > Charadriiformes > Dromadidae > Dromas > Dromas ardeola. The sequence goes on from VYZM01003948.1 coordinate 476,237, forward strand.
CTCACAGTGATAGTATCATAAACATTCAGTCACCTAAGCAAGGACAACCATCCTTCTGTGGAACGAACAGGCAGTTCTCAGCCCCATTCCTGGTGAACAAACATGCTGGGGTGGGAGGAAGAAACCTTCTCTCAAGACTCCTGAGCAAAGTGTTCTCACAGGCAGGGTGACAGCACTGAGAACAGGCAGCAGGGAGAAGCGTTGATGGCAGACATTGCTCCTGCCATAGTTGCTCTGCTGAGAAAGCCTCAGACACATCCGTTCCCCACAGCAAAAGCGGGTTTCAAAAAAGTTATTCTACCTCAAATTCAATGGTATTCTACCACTGAAGCTCTCAGACTTGCTCTTGCTCTCAGCTAGCAGTCAGTACCGTTTGACATGGGGAATGGACGGCTGGTCTCACATAGTAAAGAGAATGCAGGACCTTTGCTTCTTGTATGTGGGGGCCCTGGGGAAGCTACGTAACAGATTCAAAGGAAGGTGAGGTGGGTGGAAGGCACTCCAGACAAGCCCAGAAGTCACTGGTCATGATCTTACACAACTCTGCCAGCTTTCAAACTACTCAACATAATTGTCTGCCTCTGCTTGGACACAGAGCCTACATGTTTACTTACTGCCTTGATTCCATATCGGTGTTTTTCCAGAAAAACACAAGCTGCAGGAAGGAAACCGTGATTTCTAGCAGCCAAATCCTGAAAACAGAAACAAAAAAAAAACCTTTAAAAGTTCTTTCCCTGTCAAATTTCATACTGCCATGAAACAGTGGAGCTGTCAGGGTATCTAAAAATGTAAGTTTAAAAAAGCTTAATTCAAGGCAAACTAAGGTCACTGCCTCTTTCTCTAGAATGAGACTGCTGTGAAATAGTGGGGATTTCTAGGGAAAACTCTAAACATTAAATCACTCACACAGAGTTTTTCAACAACGAGACAGCAGAGCAAAGTAGCAGATCTGTCATGTAAGTGTTCAGTATACGCCAGGTCCTTGGGAGGAGCCAGCTGGAAGATTAATCTACTATTGAACTACCTTTTTTAAATTATGTTCAAAATATATAGGTCAAGCTTCAAGGATCTCTACCTAAAAGAGACAGTCGCCGCCACCAGCCTGCTGGTGTGTCAGATGCTAACCCAGTGCCCTTATGTCTGGGTACAGGGTGAACCTCAGTTGCCCTGCAAGTCATGAAACAAGTTATGGGCTAATTCCACATGTAATGGATGACTTCGCCAAGGTTCAGTCAAATCCTTTACATTATTAAAAGCAACAGTGTCAATTTACAATTACTAAAGAAGTCTCAAGTCATACAAGGCTTTAGAGATTATACCCAAAACTTTGATGGGACAAAGTTTACGTGTCCATGAACTACTCTCCCCTGAAAAAAATTAGTTCAAAGATTTGCTCTCACTAACTCTTTGGGGGCTCCCAGCCCCTCCCAGCCTCCTAGAGCTGCAGAAGGTCTCTTTTGCTGCACTTTTGCTGCACATTTCAGAAAATATGACGTTGGAAACACCTTGTACAAGCACCATTTGTGTAGCTTCCCCTTTTGATTCTTTGCTGGCAACTTTTCTTGACAGCTCCATCAAAAGAGGATGACTATTGTCATTTTCATGCCTACACAGGCACTGGGGACTGGGATACTCCCAAGTCAGGAATAATTCAATTTAGTTTAGTACTGTTTCCACAGCGATGTCAGTCCACTGCTGGACACCTGAAAACATGGTATCCTTCTTTATGGTAGAGGTTCTCTCTTTAATTAAGATGGATTTTTAAATAACAGTAGCAACAACCCCTTTATTATTATTAAAAGCATAATGGAGAAAGTATTATTATTAAAGTAAAGACAGGTAAACAGAACACACTTCATCCTGACAAGTCTTGACCTTGAGCTAGCAGCTTTCCCCACATGGCTCTACTTTTAGGCTCTATTTTCATGTGCACAGTCAATAGCATTGTTAAACTAAAATTGCCTTGTATTGCTCTTCATCACGGAAAAAGATTTCAAATGTAGTGTGCACCACTGCACATTTTTTGGATGCACTTAACAGTGACCAATATAATGTCTTTTGGCCCACATGAAGGTGCTGTAGGATGAAGCCAAATTTCCACCATCTCCAAGTAACTCTTTTGCATGGATTGCCCAGCCCAGAGTACACTGAGATCAGTGAATCATTGGTCTTTAGGGTGATGTGGAGCAGTATTATTGATTACTGAGTTACACAGTGAGTGCCAGCAACCGTTCTTTGCCTGACAGGTCAGAGGGAGTGTATATGAACCACGTGGGATAGGAATTACTTGAGTCATGCTCAGTTAGCTCCTCTATTTCTTTATTGAAAGATGCCTGTGATACTCCTTGGTCAGAAAATAACACTAAGGGCTTTAAAGAATGAGAATAAAGACAAAACAAGAATAAAGATGGAAAATGAGAATGCAGAGGATTTCCTCTACTCTTTCCCCAAAGACAAAAAAGATAAACTGCCAGATAAACATGAACTGATGTGTTCCCTTTGCCACACTTGTTTTGCTGTAAAGGCCTTATGTCAAGAAGCTGCACTATAATTAACTCCTGTTTTGTTTTACTATTTATGCATAAAGGCTACTGCTCCTCAGGTGGAGATGGCAATACCCACTGCAGAGCATGCCACCTATCTCCTTGCTCATGAGTTCTGGCACCAGCCAATTCCTTTGTGTGATTTATCACCTAGCAATCCATCTCCTCCATCCATTATCGTGCACAAAAATCAGCTCTGGACAGCCACTTTCTCTGCAGCATAGCAGGTAGAGCTGTCACTTTGCCTACCCTGTTCCCAGCAGAGCAAAGGAATTTCGTCTTTTCAGATTCAGTAAGCCTCGTGGCAATTTGGTTGAATGTCTTACAGGTGGAAATAACGAGTCTGTGCACATTAGGCTAGACTGATGTAAACATTTCTCTTCAGTTGGGATGGCTTTTCCAACTTAGGACTTGCCAGCATGTACAAGATTCATGCAAGCTAGCCCTCATGAAGCTTTTTTATTTTCCACAGGCTATTTAAGCATCAACTAGTGAAGCCTCCAAAAACTATTTTACTGAAATCAAACAGATCTGTTGCCTCTGTGCTGAACTGATAAACATGACATAAAGTGATTTCAAATGCTCCAACTGTAGCATGTGCAAACATCAGCAATAATTTATGTTGTGAAGCAATTTATATAAGCAAAACAAAGCATTCTTGCATGCCAATTCTTTTATGTTTGAAATCTGTTTCTAGGCTTTTTATATGTGCAATGCGTATGCATATCCTATTCAGCACCTAAATAGTGCACCAGACTTAAGGTACACTAGAATACCATTCATAAGCAGTATCAAAGGATTTTATATTAGAAAGGTATAGCTATATCAATAAATCCAGCACATGCTTCTAAAGTAGACATTTGTGTATTAGTACAAGCTTGGTTTAAGTTGATTTCATGTATGGAATCAATGAAGCCAACAAAAGTTTCCTGTGTGGACCTAGCCTTAAATTATCAAGGTTTGGGTCCAGATCAGCGCCTCCGTATTTGTATGACAGCTAGCGAGAACTACTCCAGTGTAAATATTAGCAGTGGTGAAGCATATGCAGAAAAATAACACACCACAATAGAAATTAAAATTCTCCTGCCTGCAGCTGTGCGGCTCACAAAATATCGCTATTTTGCAAAAAGCTCTGTGTACAAAATAAGAAAAAGAGAAAAAAGGAAAAAAATATGTTTTCCTTCAAAGACTCAACAAAAAGCAACACGTCCTTTCAAGAACAAGACTTTCACCTTTGATACAGCTGTACTGGATCTAGAATTTGTCATGTGCTTAGGGAGAGGGCTCACAAACCCAAAGAGAGTTCAGGTTGGGGAAAATAATTAATTTCTATTCCTTTCCTTCAGCTCAGTCAACCTCATGGGGGGAGGTGCCAGAAAACATTACTGCCCTCCCTTTCTTCAAATTAAAAAAAAAAAAAAGTAGATGAGGAAGGAAAGGGGAAACAAAGATACAGAAAGAAACCAGGGAGGGGAGGAGTAGGGACGGGGAGCTGAGAAGCAAGAAGAAAAAAGCATTTGTAAAATTAAAAGGCAGGGCCCCATCAGATTGTGTCGGGCAGGGGAAAGCGTGTCGTAGGCAGGAGTAATTGGTAATCGGAGCAGAAGTGAAGAAGGGGATGATTTATGGGAGCATGGAGACAGGGGTGGAAT
>VYZM01003948.1:480883-537043 GCA_013398915.1 Dromas ardeola
TGCACGATGCTTGCATGCATACGGAACAAGCACAGTGGTATGTCATGGCTTCCAGCACTTCTGTGTCTGCTTGTCACATTTGGAAAGCAGCAACGTGTCTGGCCTAGAGCACATCAGGTTATTACTAGGAATTACTTATTTTATGGTACCACCCAAAGCCACCACACCTTCCTCAGGCTCAAGGTCTCACTGTTCAGTTTACCACCTAAATCCATATGAAGAATCAGGTGAGACACAACAGGCAAGACTGAGAAAAGTGGTAGAAAGAAGGTGACATACAGTGACAGACTTGGCACAAGCACGAGTAGTCAATTTTAAGAAAAACTCATTTAAAAATACGCTCTTAATAAAAAATTGTAAGACAAATAAATACTAATAAATATCAAGTTTCTTACTGACATCAGAACCAGTTATTTTCCTAAAAGTATCAAAATACTGAAGTGGATCACAAGGAAAGATTTGAAGGATGAAGTGGTTTTGCCAGTCAGTTCGGGGAATACAAAAGACAAAGTATAAAGGGTACCACAGGAGACAGACCAGCTAGGTTTCCGCTACCTTCCCTTATGCATGAGAAAGACATGAAGAGCAAATTGCCGAGAATACTGAGGAATAAAGTACAAGAACAGACAAGCCAGGAGCTGGCTTGTTATTGCCATTAGTCTAGAACTAGGATATAAAAAAAAATAAGGGGTTATTAACTGAAATTAAAAGATGACAAAGTAATTTTTTCCACACACAAATAATTAGCTGGTGTAATATTCACCTCAGCTGCTATTAATGCCAGGAGCTTGGCACAATTGAAACGGATAAGGCAGGTGTAAGGGCATATCTAGATCTGATTGGTTGGTTGGTGTGGACACCAACAGCTAAACCCATGCACAAGATGCCAATCTCTACATATACAGTCTCAGCAGATGTGACCCCACAGTCCAACTGTTCCTTAACTGTCCCCTGCCTGGAGTCCTTGCACCTTCTCAACTCATTTTGTGTCAGTCACAGCAAAAGACAAGGTATCAGGTTAGCAAAGGACACCAGATCTGACACATCACAGCAGCACATGAGCTCCCATATAGGACAGCACAGCCATAAAACCTTGCTGAAAGAACACGCTGCCTGCCCAACACAGCTTACACTCGGTGAAAACTCTGTCACATACGACAGGACACAACAGCAGTTAAACTGCACATTCAGGCCTAGCTTTTGTGAAAAAGCCATGTTCTGATGAGCGCTGTATGTCTGATTTCCTGCTAGTTGCCTGCCCTGTGACACCTCCTGTACTGCCAGCCTGAATACACTCTCCTAGGTACAGTTCAGTTAAGTCACACTGAGCCCATTCAAAATTGAGCTAATTCTAGTAAATAAATAGTAAATAAACTTAACTCAGGTTTCTCTCATATTTCTGTATCCAGCAGGTAGCATAACTACGTCATCATCTTTATGCCAGAAAAGATTAATATTAATCATTAATAAAAGCAGAGGATACGCCTCAACAAAATGTATTCATGCTACTGTCTCTCAATAAAGGCCTTGTTCTTATGGGCTTTCAATGCTTTTTCTATAAACATAATGATCTCCAAGTTCAAGCAGAGCAATCCCATCTCCGTTGGCTCCTTATTCATACTTCCATAGAACTGTGTGTTACATGAACAATCTAGTAGCACTGAACTCCTCCTATTATCTATGTTAGTGTGAGAGGCATTCTTTGAATAAGTAATTACAGCTTGAGCTATGAGGTTTTTAGGAGGAAAGTCTAGGTAAAGTAAAACATTAGAAAAAAAATGCTATAAGCATAGTCATTACCAAAACCAGCAGGTGGGCGGGTTGCTTGGAAACAATGATGGAGTCTCTGCCTTGAAGGAGTCACAGGCAGCGTAAGAGCCCAGACCTCCTGAACACGTATTTACAAGTTCACAGCCTGACGTGGTTCTCACAAAACTCATCAGAAAGGTATCTTTGGAAGATAAATGGGACCACCAGGCACTACACCATTAGTATTTCACCAGTGATGTCAACAGAGCTACACTGTGCAGGGAGGGACCGCAGACCAAGGCCCAGAGTAAAAAGCAGCTGCAAGAGAGGCAACAGGCAAGGGCAAGGTGTGCAACAAAAGGGTGAAGATAACGAACGTGCATTTTCTTTGAGGTGAGTATACTGCACATCCTCTAACCTTGGAGGATCCCAAAGGGGTTTGGAAAGGGGATGAGGGTGGTTCACAGTTGTTAATACATTTTTATTATATATTTTATTATATTAAGTAGAGGGCAAACTGATCACTATGACCAGACAAGGACAGGGAGATTAGCCTTGCTGCAGTGATGGGCAGTTTCTTACTTGGAGCCCAGACAGCTAATCTACCCACCATGTTTCAGACAGCGCTCACTTTATCTGTACTTGGGAGCCCAATCCCATCTCTCCTTCTCATACCTTTGATAGCAAGCAGCTAGATTTTCGAAGATTTCAGGAAGCGAAAGTGTACAAAGCAAATGAAGACTTTGAAAGTTTTGCTTTTATACACAGCAATTTCAATGCAAGAGCATCTAGCACAGTCTCAGAGAGGAAGAGTTACACCTGACAATCCAAATTCATATGCTTAAAAGGTACTTCCCCAGTTTGAAGCAAAGAAGTAGAAATCTGTATTTTCAGAGGGATGCCTCAAAGCTGTGGAATAGGAAATGCAGCTGATTTAAATAAATAATTAGTGATATTAGTTTTTAAAAGGGCCTTTCAGAATTAGCCCAGAAGTGAAACTGTCAGATTTCACAGGAAAAGACAAAAATCAGTGCAACAAAATGACTGCTCCTGAAACTCCAGCACAGGGCACTAATCCAAGGGAACAGAATCAGTGGATTTCAAAGAACAGTACTCGGTTTTCCCTTACCCTGCTCAGTGCTGCTGCACAGGATCATATGTTTTACACCAAAAGAATAGAAAGCACACAGCAGCTTTCACAAGTGTTGGAATACTTCAAATTGAAAAGCATGAAGAAAGTATGTAAATTTTTTCTCCGGGGAGACCAGATTGTTGCAGAAACACCAAGTAGTAATGGCACTTGAAAAGACAAGCAGGACAAAAGCAGAAGCTTCATTTTATGGAAAATTTCAAAGGTAACAAGCCACAACCCTGAAGTAATAATCTTACACTTTCTTCAAGGAAGTGAAGTAGATGGGGCCTAAATGAGCTATATGGTTCAAATCCAACATGCATGAAATTTGGCACACCTGTAGTTTTAAACTGGCATCTAAAGCAGCTTGGGTTTTGAAAAATAAACACAGACATTTTTTCCTGAAGGACTCTCAAGTGGTGAAAACTTACTAGGCAGGTCTTGCTATAGACCGCATAGAGGTAATGATTCCTTTGTTAGATTGGGATATTTTCTCCTGTTATTTTCTAAATGACCACTGTCATGGAGGCTTACAGCAGCTGCTCCTTTCTTCTAGAACTACCTGACCGACACAATGCTAAGATAGCTATGGACAAACCAGAAGCAGCTTAGCATAAAATGGTGTACTAGTTACCTCTGGCATCCGGCTGCCTTTTTACTGCCTTGGCTCCAACCTAGTCAACAAATTGCAGAATTAGAGTCAGAGGGTCGTTCACACCTCAGCCTTCCTGATGAAACTGCCGACAGGAAAACTTCCCAGTGCAACTCTTGGCCATTTTCTCTGCAAAATGAGTAAGACACTAGTTCAGCTGGGACACTAACTCATAGTCCACAGCCATGAGGTAGTACTGACTGGTTGTGTTACTGCAAGGTGAATGCTGGAGACTGAAGGACTACTCAGTCCACAGACAATCAACTGAGCAACTCCTATTCATTATACCTCAGTGTATCTGATACTGTTACCCAAAAGTTCACATATAGCAGCTGTCTCCCTCAGTGACCAAGACTACCAGGATGCAAATAGGACACAGTCCTTCATGTGTTGGCAAAGTCATCCTGTTTAGCCTAGGACCTCAGATGAGCAAGAGAGAAAGCGTTATCTTTGTGGCCATTGCCTTCCTGCCTCTGTCCTGCAAAACCAGCTAGCCTTCAGGGGAACATTCAGCACTCAGTGGAAAGGAATAGCTGAAATACTCAGAAGATGTCAGGACATCCCTTCCTTACAAAGAAAGCAAGCATTCATTTACGGGACAGAATCAAAATTCTGTGGTTCTGCTTTCTGGCCCTCTCAAGAGAGAGAAAAGTCATTGTTACTCAGTGGACAGTGAAAATTTCTCCGCGCTTATTTCCAACACCAAGCCAATGGAGAAAAACTTTTGCGGAAACTTTTTTTGAACAAGACCTAAAGTTCTTAGAGGTTCTTCCATTTTTGTTGGCCTTCTAGACCATACTGGAATTCAAATAACCTATCTGATTTTTTGGGGGGATTGTAAAATACCACAGGTAGAATGGAGAGAAAAATGGAGAGAAGAACCCTAAGATACAATGGATATATTTATTTTTTTAAGAACTATCGTTGCTCTCTTCTGTGCCCCCTCCCCTGGCAAAGGTGAACTGCATATCTTTAGTTAATAATTAACTTGTCATGAGCTCCATCAATATCCCATCATCTAAGTGACAGAGGGAAGGGAGGCGATGGGGGAGGTGATCAGCACGACGTGCCAGCTCTGCCCGCAGCCTGCGATCTCGTCTCAGCCATAATAAATAGGATGAAATGCGCTCCTGATAAATGCCCATGTCATGGAGAGATTTTACCTTCACTCAGAAACAATGTAATATCTCAGCTATTACCCAAAATAATTTATCAATGTGTAATAGCTTTGTGCAGAGCTCAGATAGGAGGGGAGCAGCGCTGCCCGAGATGGATGGATCCTACCTTCTGCTTTTAATTTTTAATGCTCGTAGGCAGCTTCACATTAAAGGCCAGGTGTCATATATAGACTTAATGTAAGAATGGAGTTCATGAATTCTAATCAGGAGAGAATCTCCCTCTCTCTTCTCTTGCTTTAGTCACTTCTCTCTTTTTTATTTATCAATTTTCCTCTCTTTCTGTACTCCCATCTTCTCTGCCTCTCTCTTTTGGTCCATTCCTTCCCCCCTATTCTTCATACATATTTTACTCCCTGTGTCTATAACAAAACCATTTGGGTAGCTATTTGCTACTTCCAAAAACTGTACCATCACTTAAGGACAAAGCAGAAGACTGGATCTACTTCTGCCTCGGTTCTGGTGTCATCATTTGCCCCTAGAAGAACAAACTCAACACAGGTACTAGGCCAGAATATTAGCAGGCAAAAAAACCAGCACAGTAGTGATCAAGAGTGGAAAAATCTGGACTGCAGCCATCAACATTCAGAGTGGAATTGCGTTACTGAAAAGATCCTTGCTGTAAAGGCCCAGTGGAGAAGGCCCATCCCATATCCCAGCCAAATCACATATCCCTGCAAAGAAACATGCTTCTTTAATTGGCAAGAATACAGCACTGGGATGTGTGGATCCAAAAAATGCTGTATCCCAAGGTCTCATTTTCCTAAGATTTCTAGTCTCCTTATAGCCATGTCAGCCATATAAATGTTCTCCTCTTCACTTTCAACATTATGCATGAAAACCCAGTTGGGGCCCATCTCATCTGGTGGCCTGCATCAGAGGAAACTATTCAAGCATCTCTGTGGCCATATGTAAAATCTCCAGTATGGACAACGGGCAATGCCAGGAAGTTCTATAATTAAAAATACACATTAGGGCTCACATCAGAAATACCATTATTGTATCAATACACTACATCAAAGTATGACGCAGCGTCTGGGTGAGACATACCTGAAAGGAACCGCAATGTATGACAGCACTTAGCTCTGCGCAAAGAATGGAGCTGTAGGAAGGAAGCGGGGAGCACCACTTACTGGCCAGAATGTGCAGCAAGGGACAACAAGACAGTTAACACAAGCAGCAGACACAAAGATCAAGGAAGAGCCACAGGCTGCAAAACGGAAAAGATCGACTGTTTGGACCATAGCTTTTGTTTGTGCTTCGATGTGAAGGAAAATAAAAGCACAGCAAGGCAATACTGCCCACAGCAGGAGCACTGCCAGAGCTGCAAACCCTTTTACAATCACTTTGCTAACTTGCAAGTTATGAGGACACCAATGCTGAGAGGAGTTTGGGCTTGATTTCCTGCTTTCTGATAACAAAGGTAATGTTAACGGCTCCATTTGTTGGTTGACAATGCAGGGACCACAGACTGAATCACACTCTGGAATTCCTTTAAAAGAAAAGACTCCTCTTGTGCCCAAGGACCAGGATGGCATAATGATGTCCTTTTCAGCAGATAAACAGAGGACAACCACCTTTAGGGGTTGCATTGTCAGTGAACTGTTTCTCTTTCCCTTACCACTCAGACATCTTTCCTTCCAGAACATACAGAACTTTAGACACAGACCATTTATTCCCATATGGTACTTTGCATATTCCTCAGCCTACCAGAACAACGCAGCAGAGTTGTGTTCTCAAGCACCAAATTCACTACAGGAACAGCCCATAGGAAACTTTCCTTTCCTGTTTCTTACCTTCTGCAAGGATTGCTCTGAGAACATTCCTCTATTTTCACCTTACTCCTTCCCAGCTCTGCATGTCACACAGTGCTGGAGGTCAGATTGGTCCCAGCTAAAACACGTAGCATGCCCAAAAATTCATTGGCTTTGCATTGGTTCTCACGAGGTGGTTGATCAAGGGAAGAGAAAGGCTGGTGTCCCACTGTGACAAATCCACTCTGCACCCTAAGAAGCCATGTCTATAAAATATGTTAAAAACAAGTTTTAAGAAAAAGTCATTGCATAATTGATAAAAGACAAGACTTAGCTTTGTATTCAGCTTTGTGAATGTCAGAATAAGAGACGGCAAACCTTTGGACAGCAGACCTGAAAAATAAGAGGGTGGAAAGCCAAAGTTGTATTGCTGGGCCATAGTGTGATACTTCAGGGTACAGGGAATCTGTGGCTGTTTGTGGGCAGAAGCTCTGGAAATTTCAGGCTGTCTGTGAAGATTCCCAGTTTTTCTAGGAACACTTTACGAAGACTGCCTGAGTGCTCATGCCTTACCGAGCACATTTTGCTGCTCTGTGTCTGTATACAAACGCAGCACTGCAAAGGCAAAACACCAGCATCCCCTGGTGCAGCAGCCTTAGGATACCCTCTGTGATATACAGTTATCTGAACTAATAAGGAGGACAGAAGTTGTTTGAAGAGGACAGAAAGATAGCCTTACCTCCCCTGAATACCACTCACTCAGTGGCTTTGGGCTGGCTCCACGCCAGGAGGAGAGCAGGATGCCCTTGTCTGTGTTGAATGAAAGCCCACTGCCTGCGACCAAATAGCCTCAGGCAGACAGTGACTCCGAGAACCAAACTAAGAGCTCTAAACTCATTCACTCATGGGCCAAGATCCTTCCTAACCCTAGGGGGGTGTGATAGAGAAAAAAAGAGATGCGTCCCCCAGGTAACAGTCACTTGTATCACACAGCCTGAGCCTAATAAGGGTCTATTGCTGTCTCATTCCATCGCTAACACTGTGACTCTAACTGCCGTGTACTACAAATTAATTCATTCCTTCAGGCCTTGCTGTTCAGTAACTGGCTGTCACAGCAATCTCCCGAGGAGCTAATTGAGAGTTGTGATCCGTGCAGTATTTCCATTAGTGCTGTAATGACAGGCAGCCAGACACACACACATGCATGCATGCTCGCACCCACACAGCACAGGTTTCTCTGTCCCCACAAAGGGAAGCAGATAACAAGCCAGAGCCATCTCAAGTGCCAAGCAGCAGCTGGGGGGGAAGGGAAAACGGGAGGAACAATTTCCATTATTCAGACTGAGGTCACCCAAACTTTGACTGAATGAGAGCAACTTGCTGGGAGCACAAGACAAGCTCCAAATTCACATTAGTGGAATAAAATCCTTCACACGCGCCTCTTCTGTGCAGTGGCACCATGCCCAGAGACTACAAATCCCACCCAACAAGTCTCCTCTATTTGAATGGCCTTCCCCATTGCATGGTGGGACCTGTAGTCTCCATAGAGATGCTTCTTGAATAATGATGATTACAATTGTAGTTGTGTGTACTACTGCAGAAGCTACTAATATTGGAGTCTAATATTAGTTTCTGCTTAGCAAACTAGAAGAGGTGTTAATTTGGGAAGAATGTATTTGATCAGCGATGATGTGGTTCATTCAGGAATCTGGATAGCTCAGGCATGAAATCTGTTTATGAACTTAGTTTCTTTTCTATTTGTTTTTCCTTTCATGCCTAGTTTCCAAAGGATTAGTAGGAAAACATTAAATATTGCACTTCCTGTACCTGTGCCACGTACTGGTAAAGACTTAGCCATCTTAAGGGACAAGTTTTATGTCCTAACTGGAATACATTCTCACGGTTCTCACCCAGAAAGCACACAACATGCAATTCTGTGCTGTTACTGATGATTATTTAGCCGAGTCAGTATTCTCTTGGGGGTTTGTCCCCTTTTTTGAACTAACTCTAGAATTAACGCTACCACGTCTGAGGCCTTGTCTATATACAGACTTAACTGTCTTAGAAGTTGGTCAAATTGTTGCAGACTAGTTCAGTTGGCCCTTCTCTCCGAGAAGCACTCTCTGAGTGCTTTAGTAATTCCAAAGCTGTGACCAGTTTCTTTACAAATTAAAGGCAGTTTCAAAGCCTGTTATCAATGGGAAACCCAATCACAACAATTATTCTGAATGATAATGAATGAATCCTTTAAAAATGTAGTTCTGGTGTTGGTCTTTTTAACCTTAATTAAAAAAAAAAAAAAAAAGACCATTTAAAGTTCACCTAGTAATTAAAATTGTGTGACATTTTAAGTATCTAAGCAAACCAGGATGCATTTGCAAGAGAGTTATTTCAATGTTATCTGTGCGATTATCATAGCAAGAGGCCAGATCTAAGTCAACAGCTCTAGTCACCCTTAAATTGAGACTGTTGCAATGGCAGAAGTAACTCAGCCATGTGTAAGGAGGTAGCTCACGCTGGGGAACTCTCAGAGGATGAAGATACCCTTGCTTGGGCTTGGACTGCTCTCACATAGGTGAGAGGTTTCCAAAGGCAGCTTTTTAGCAAGGGAATGAGCTGCAGGTTCTTCAAAGCATTCCAGAGAGCACAATATGCTACTCTGACTACCAGTGCAGTCCAGCTTTATAAAAATGCCTAGGAAAGATACCTATTCAAGGTACACAAACAGCCTTTAGGGCTCAGATAGAGGATTAAGTTACTGAGCCTTAAGAAGTCATGGCATATAATCTTAGCTTGATAATTGAGCACGTGCATGCTCCTGGCATGTGATAAATGCAAGGTCATTTGACTTAACCTAGGAGAAGACAGCATTAAGTGGAATTACCCCATGTCTGCTGCAGGCTAGTTGTGCACACAGCTGTTACCACAGCTCAGCTCATACATAGCAATTTGTGCAGTTGTGCTAAATGTTACTGCATGTACAAACCCCGATTCTGCCCTCTTGTGACAATATCACAGGAAAATTAGGTTCTTTTAAAAGTCAGATGAATTTGATAAAGGAAACACAAAAATTTCAAAAACTTTCACAACAGTGAAGTGCCCCTGGAAAGTGGGTTAACGTAGAATGTTCTGAGATATCCATGTAGGCCCATATTGTAATATGTTTGGCTTTCCTGTATATAACTGTAATTACAATTTTCAGTTGGACACAGCTGCAATAGATATTAAAAAAATCTCAGAGGACACAGTGGAAGGCAACAGAAGAGGCATCTGCCTCTTCTGCAGACAACCAAACTGAAAGCTCACACCACACCAAGAATGGACCCTACCATCACTCATAGCAAGCTTCTGAAAAAAGACAAGAGGATGTCAGTGAAGAAAGTTCCCAAAGCCCAGGGGCAGAGGAGATCCTGGAACAGGCCACACAGCCCACTAGGGTATGGTCTGTCCTGGCGCTTCATTTCAAGAATCATTCAGGGCATACCCAAGGAATATGGGAAGTGGGCAATAAAGCTTATCTCTATTATTGATGTTGGGGAAGCTGTGATATAAATGGAAAAGGTCACGAGTTCTGACCAGTAACTTCTTTCCTAAAGAAATACTATGTGACACAGAATAGCTTTGGCTTCTGTGCAAAGTGTAAGTCACGCCTTTTCCCTTAAAATGTGAAACAAGATGGTTTCCAGGTGAGGGGTGGGAGTGGAGTGCGGACATACAAGTAGTTCCAAACACATGGTAGGAAGGCTGGAACAAGATGATCTTAAGGGTCCCTTCCTACCCAAACTATTCTATGATTCTATGATTTATTCCAGACTATTTTGAACTGATTACTTGGAGGGAGCTTCCAAAATGAGGTCACTGATTTAGTGGGCATGGCATGTATTTCAACACAAACCGATCTCTTCATACCTCTGCCATGCCAGCACACATATAGTTACACAGCATGACAGAATCACTCCAAACAACCTGAGTCAGGTCCTGCGGCTGTAATATGTGAAAGAAGCCGCTGTTCATGTCAGCATTTGACATCGTCATGGTCTCCATGCACAGCATAATTTTGGGCTCTGACTGTTTTGCTGCCAGCAAGCCTCAGTGTCTGTGTTTCCCACAACGTAGTCCTATCAATATTTGCACAAGCTTTTTCCATGGCTCACCAATGATTGAAAATATATATTTTTTTTTTTACAGAGGAAGATCTCAAGCCTATCAAACTTTCAATGCTCACTGCACTGTTCAGCTCAATCATTCAGTCACATTTCCATAGCCTTTGTTTGAATGTCCTTGCAATAAGCAATGTAGTCACAAGTGGAACAGCTCTTGCACGTGTGCTGTTCCACAGCTCAGTCATGGGCTGGGGTGAGCAGAAGGGGAAGGACACTTGGACTCACGTGGTACGTTGGCAAACAAAGAGCACACAGGCTTGTGCACAACTTGTGCACACAGGCTCAGGGAAGTCTGGGAAGTTCTTGCAAGAAGCTGAGAAAACCAATTCCTAACAAGATTTTTTTCAAGTTAGTGCAACACAGAGAACTCTGGGCTGTTCCTCAAGAGATCCTATCATGAAACCTGGATAAGTACGTGGTCGGCGCATGCACAGCTACTGTATGTGAGTAGTGGGGTGTGTGGCTCTGCAGAACTGCCATGCTCCCTCCTGGAAAGGTTTGGCATATCCTACACCGACAGAATACCGGAGGGGCAGCTGTATAGTGTAATAACGTGGAAATGCCCCAAACCAAAACAATGAAACGGGTCTGTGATACTCTCTAGTCTCTCTGTGGCTTCTCTAGCAATGCCCAAGTCTGTTGCTGGCTCCATACATCTGACACACAAAACTAAGGAACTGGATACAAGCTAATGTGGAGATACACCAAGTCAGTAGATTCACAGCAGAAAACAGATATGGCAACTAAGGCCCCTTCACCCCACACCTTCTCCAAAAAACCCAGGCTAGCCCCAAGGTGCAGTACACTGCACCTGTCTCAGATCAAGAGGTCCTTGCAGCTTGTGTTTGATGGAAGACACCTGTCTCCCCTGTGAATAGGTCTGCTGTTCCTGTGAGAACAGGGATCTTGAAAGAGGAGTAGTTGTCCAGATGCAGCAAGCTCATCAAATCATTAGGAAGGAACCTTTGGGGGGACAACCAGTCCAGTCATGAAGTGGGACTACCACCATCTCTAGAACATGTCAGCTGTGCCTTTGTCTATCTGAGTCTTGGAAACTTCCAAGGATGGAAGTTCCACCATATCTATGGGTAACGTGTTTCACTCCAGCACAGGCCCCCTAGGGAAGTTTTACCTTTGCCTAATCTGAATATCCAAAGACAGAGTATGTACTGCTTGCCACAGCTGGCAGAAGACCACGTCCTATCTAGACTATTCTAAAAATGGTAAGCATAAAATGAGCAAAAATAAGCAAACATTTAGAAACAGGCTCATAAAAAACAGCATACAAATGCATTTCTCATGCCACCTGAAACTCCGCACTAACTACAGGAACTCCTCCAGGATTTCTGTTTTCAAAAGCTCTCTGAGTCAGCAGAACTGAAGAAAGATTATGGTACTCTGATACTCCCTCTGACAGAATAAAGCTGCATGAAAACAATCAAGAAGACATTAAACAATGTCTGACTGCAAGCCCAGATTCCACAGCATTCTCTGTTCAGTAGGCCAGTTTACAGAGCAGGGACTTCAGTCTCTGATTATGGCCCCCCAGTTATGCTGCTCAGTTCTCCAAGGTAGTTATCAAGTGCAAATAAACTCAATGGGGGACACTTGTCTCCTCTAGTTGTAATTGATGCCACGGAAACTCATCATTAGTTAGGTGTACGAGGGCAGCTCATACACACGTAACCATCTACCAGGTTACATATACCTATTGCATAATACCAAACAAGGGTCTCTTGAGTGAGGGGAGCCTTTTCTTCAGGACGTGCTTCTCATTCAGTTCAAGAGAAGGCTAAAGCACCAAAACCACATGTACCTCATTTGCTTCTTTGCCCACTTCACTTCCTAAAGCAAGGAACTAGTTTTATTCTGGTTTGCCATGTTCCAAGTTAACTCACCGCATAATTTAGTGTAGCTGTCTTACAAATCACACAGAATCATAGAATTAGGATTGGAAAGGACCCCTGGAGGTCATCTGGTCCCTGCCCAAAGCAGGCCCAGCTTTGAACTTAGATCAGGCAGTTCAGAGCAAATTGTGACCGTCTCTGAATAAGACAGTCACTCTGCAACCACTCCCATTTACGAAGAACTTTCTCCTTATAGCTATTGCAACTCCCCTGCTGCAGGTTGTATTTACTGTCTCTCACCCCTTTGTTGTGCTTCTCCAAGTAGTCTCTGTCCAGCTCCTCTAACTATTTCTGTCTTCTCTTGAACTACCCAAGGCAGTTGAAGGCTACAATTAGACCTCCCTTAGTTTTTCCTTCCCCACCTAAATAAACTCGTGTCTTTCAGTCTCTCCTTTTATCTCATGTGCCCCAGTCCTCTAACCATCTTTGTCAGCATTGGCTGGACTTGCTCCAGTTTGTCAACCTCTTCCCTACACTGGGCAGCCCCAAAATGGACACAGTACTCCAGGTACAGTCTTGCAATTGCTGAACAGAGGGGAATAATCACTCCTCAACTTAATGGATACAATCTTATTAATGCAATATTATGTGCTAGTATGTGCTCAGCCTCCACTACCTCAAAGTCATACTGCTGATTGATCTTCAGCTTGTCTTTCAGAACCCCTGGGTCCTTTTCTGCAGAGCTGCTCTCTAGCCGCATGGATTCTAGCCCACACTTCTTTCAAAATCAACATTCACTTTCCGAAACGCCTTAGCAACATCACAAAATCAGCATGCAATTTGTAATTCAAGGGCAGTAAATACACCTCACGAGCAGAACAGAAAATAGATGGTTTGTAGGGGTGCCTGAATTTGCTTGCAACTGACAATTTAGGAAGTATTAGGCATAATTTACAAATTGTATGCCCCCATCTTTTACTTTTTTTTTCCCCAGCATGGTATCTGCATCTTACGCATTTGTGTAAGATGCCACAACTTTTGCCTTCTCTGAGGCCTCATGCACCGGATGTAGCAGGACAGCCTGATCATCTGGGGTCCACTGGGGAGAATGAACAAAGAGCAAAGATCTGCTACCACAGTTAAAGGAAGCAGAAGGAACACATCCTTGCACCACAGTCTCTAACCTGTGGGCAAAAAAAAAGTTCTCTAGTTCAGAGCAGAGGCCAAGGAGTGAGGGGTGGAGGAAAGGCCAGGACTTGAGAACTCCCCCCCATCTTCTCACTCTAAGTTTGAATGAGCAGAGGGAGGAGCAGAAGAAAGAGGACCTGTCTGGTTAAGAGAGTAACAGAAAACAGTGCAGCTCTCCAGAGAGGAGACCACAGCAGGGAGCAGCAAGGAGAAAGCTGTCTCGGGAGCCCATTATGTTTTCACCAAAGTGCATTCTTCCACCAGAATGCCCTAACCGTGTTAGTACTGCCCCAGGAACAGATCTACAACATTTCTCCTGAATCTAGTTTCATACCTGGTATACCTACCTCCCCAGTGTACACATCATCAGATTTTATATTCCGACTCATTTGGTTTCTGGCAGTATTTACGTTTTAACTCACAGTATGTTTCTCTTTCCTGTGGGTGGTTTAGAGCAGATTTCACAGCTGTTAGGCTTTAAATAAAGTATCTGTTCTACTGAGTTGTCTTTTAAATGATTCACACTCTGCAGGTATGCCGCTTTCTCTCCTCTATCTGCTCTATTTTCCACTTTGCTCAAGCACTATAATCTCCTAAAACAAGATCCATTTTGTCCAGCACTGTAGCTATGTCAGCCTAGGGTGCAATCAATGTTAGAACATTACCTGCGGCAATGGCCTAGAGCAGATACTTAAAGCAAGTTGATTAGAAACAAGGCAGGAACAGAATGACTGTCTCCTTGGGGCACTGGGCTGATGCTTTGGAGATCTAACCACAATGACCTACAGACCCTTTCCAAGATGGTAATATAAACCACAGCATACTTTGGGTCATTTCCTCTCGCATGCTGCCTTTGCCTGGGCCATGATTTCACATTTTTCAATACTGTGAAAAACTCCATCATGGTGATTCTTCCATTTTTATTTATTCACATATCAACACACTTAATTGCCCGTTATAGCTTCTAGTGATCTGCTTGGCCTAGAAAACTTACCTTCCTTGGTTTTGGAGTTAGGTAGTATCTTTGCCACCTTCCTTCCCCATGATTTAAGTGAGATGTGATTTTGTGATGAATGCAGACACATTTACATAACCTGCTAATGCAAACTTAGTAATATCTTTGGAACTGTGGTGGGTGGGAAAAGATGAGGCTGGTACAAGCCCTGTGAACAAAACTCCACAGCTGCTGCCATCTTATCTGCATTCACGCTAAGCACTGGCTGCAGCACATGGTAAAGCTTTCCAGGTATAATCTTAACCAAAGAAAGAGAGAAACTGCCACCAAATACCGAAATTCACCTGGTGACCTACTTATTTAAATATATCAATCTTATATACCAGAAACTATCTTGTATGGGGACCATCATTCTGTAAGGATACGTCCTTGCCCATGTCTAAACAACAGATGCATACAATAACTGTAGAAGCATATGCTGCCAACAGGTTCCTCTAACATGGCAGAGTTTTAATGGATAGTTGATCATTTTAACAGTTTCTCTTTTTATGTTACTCTGCCTTATACAGATTATGTCTGTGTAATAACAAAATTAATTTATGGTATCTATTTTGTTTGTTCTGACCTTATATAAAACTAACATCCACTCTTGCAAACTGAAATAACTCCATGGTAGATCTAGTATTAAAATATTCAGTCTGAATAAGCTATTTGGTAGGATTTGGCCAATCAGGGCAGTATTAAAACAAAACCAATAATTACTAATATCCTATTGCTTAGTACTTATACCACACTTTGCATTTAGAAGTACTGCAAAAACCATTACTTGATTAATCAATGAATCAAGAAGGTATAAAATTAGCTACATTAACTAATTAATTAATCAAGAAGCTATTAAAAGCCTGGCTGAAAGGATATCGATTGCTGCTAGAAATAACAATGCAATTGCAATGTTGTGGTGCAAAGATAAGAATTTCAGAGCTGGAAAACAACAGTTTGTGGATCTATGAGGATTCACATGCATGGATTTGAGATGCGCCCTAAAGGTGTGTGGCACGGGAAACCAGAAAAGAACTAGAATACGTATTATAAAACATAAGTCTAAGGGATTGTTTGAAATAGCACCACTTTCAAACACAAAAGAACAAGCTATGGCTGAGATCTTACCTTGCAAGTAATTCCCATCCTGAAGAAAAGGTAGGAAAAATTAAAAGAAAACATACTTCTACTTTATCAGCCTTGGTATCAGCTTCTGCCTTTATTATGGGTTCTCAGAGACCTACTGAGATAAGAACTAAAATGGGTATTTACAAATTAATTAATCTCTGATGATTATGCTAATGGCTTGCTCAATACATGCTGCTCTCTCTATGATCATAACTCAATTCAGTCTAAGAAGTCTTTGCAAGAGCAGAGGCGGGGGAGACCAAGAGCTGCACCCAGACAGGGATAAAAGAGAAGCAGCACAGACACCCTCCCCATCCTCGCTGAGGGAGACGGTGTGGAAGGGCCATGCGCCCTAGGGGCAGGAATGCAATTTCCCCTGAAAGGCAGGTGAGTTAGACACCCACGTACTCTTTTCTTCTTGTTTATAACCAGACCATCTATTTTACAACCTGAGCACCTTACCAAGCTATACACCTTACAGAGCAGGACGGCAGCTAATTTCAGTAACGTCTCTGATCTGATCCTTCTAATTGCCAATTTTTTTGCTCCACTTTGACAAGGCCAAGCAGTAGCTGAGTTTCATCTGGTATTGGCACACACATGATTCCAAAGCTACTGGAAAGTGTGAGTGAAAACAGCCACATTGGTGACTGCTAGAAGGTCTTGTGCACAGGGTTTACCAGAAACTACAGGCTGATTGTTCTGGATCCTCCATCTCCCAATCCTGCAGTCACACTTCTGATGGGATATTGAATTGCAATAGCAGCACCTCTGGCAAAGAAGGGGTGTCTGAGACACTGTGGATCTGCTCCACCTACCGATTCCAGAACATGTCAGGCTACACCACTGTACTGGAGATGAAGATAGCTACAGGTGACAATATAGGGCATTATAGACTGTATATAATCTGCAGGCTACTGCTTGGTGATCGTGGCAGTGGAAGAGCTGAGAGGAACTTCCCATTCTTCCTAAACTGACCTGTGGTAAGACAGGTTTTATGTAATGCGATCGTTGATCCCCTCCTCCCACTTTCGTATTCCAATTTTCACCCCCCTCCCTTATCTTTTATTAAATTTCAATCTCTCTTTGGTAATAGCAAACAAACAGAAAATGAGAGCAGAATATTATATCCTGTAGCATCACAACTGAAGGAGGGAGGAGGGGAAGCTCATACCAGGTATTGCCTTCCCTCATAAAGCAAGGAGGTCTTGTACAAGCAAAGAAAGTCCTGAGCTTGCTTGGCTCTTGAAACAGAGTACTGGAGCAGCCTACGCTTCAACTTCATTGGCATAAAATGGAGCAAGTTATGGCAGTGGCTCCAAGGATGAGCAGCAGAAACAGGTTATACACCCTGGCATGCAAGGCACAGTCTGGTCCAAATCCTTGCATCCAAAGAAGATTGTGGTTTTGTGTATATTGCACTGCAAGAGCCATATATGCTACAGATGACGATCAAGGTTAGGTGACAGAATTAGGTGCCTGGGCTACAACGTGGTACAAAAAAAATGAACAGCATCTCTGTGACTCAGTGTAGAACAAACATCTACACAAAAACATTTTCTGTTCCATTTTCCAAATAGAAAAAGAAAAGCCAATTCTGAAAAGCATAGGCACAATGCCTTTTTAGTCTAGCTGTAGTGAATATCTATACGGCATACTGCTGGTGAGGAATCTTTCCTTTACCTGCTAACACTAGATCAGTAATTCTCTCTTTCACACTGTATAGCTCTGGCATCAACTCTACTGCTCAGGAAAAGCCCAGTCTCCCTGACTGAGATCACTATTTATACTGGATGCCCATTAATTGCATTGCATGGAATGATTTGCTGTGGGTTTTCTTTTTTTTATTCTAGCAGCATTATGTCGTGATCTGATGATTGATTGGGTCCTGTGAGCAATCATGAGCCCAAGCCTATTGCTGCTAGCTTGATAGAGTGTATATCTCTATTTCATATTCAATAATGATGAATGGTCATGGCTTACATTTATATAGCGCCTTTCATCCAGAAAGATCCCAAAGCGCTTTACAAATTGATTTACTGTGCAAACTATGGGGTTTATTCTCCGCTTCATAAGCTCGTATAAATCCCATTGAGTTACTTGCACTTCATCACGGTACTTGGTATTGCCCAAACAAAGCACAAGCACTTTTTATAACACACCTAGGAGAGAGTCAGGGAACACTTATAAAAATATGCAAGTGTTCAGAACCTCAGTTTTATGTCTTATCCAAAAGGCAGAATCTTCAGCAGCAAGCATCCACCTAACCATTGGAAAGTGCTAGTTTCTGCACTACTAACGGTGCTTCCTGAAGAAAGCATTCCTTGGAGAGGACACCACCAAGAGCTGCGCATGCCTGCTCACATGACTGCACCCTAAGGCAGTAGCTGCTAAAGACAATCAGTTCCTTCTGTTTTAAAAAAACACTGTTAAACAGAAAGCTACTAGCAATTGAACATCAGGAGCTATCAATATAAGTTGCATGGGTTTCTTCTGTGTTGCAGAAGAATAAAACAGGAGAAAGGCTCAGGCGACCTTCCTGGCAATAATTTTGAGCAAATATTTAGCCACAGCATGATGCTCTGTACTGATGTTTTGAAGCAAATTACTCAGTTGTCTTCTCCTCTATTTAACTTGGGGTGGTGAAGGAAATGTACCAGGTACGTGCCTGGCTTCAGCAACTGCTGTTTCCCCACCTTGATGACTAACAAAAGGGAGTCCCAAATCTGGAATCTGTCCTTCAGATCTTCCAAGTCCAAGGGATAGAGTGAAGTGGGGAACTCTGAGACAAAAGGTAATCACCTGGAGTACTTTTTCCACATTCTCCACTCAGTCTAAAAGCTTTAAAGGAGCAAGAGCATCACTACCTCAATGACTTTGGCAGAGAGTTAAGTGAGTTGCATAAAAACAAATGCAGAAATTCGCAAATAAATATGGCGCCTGTGAAAATGAGATGCCAACAGTGGTTCTTACGAGTATGCCACGAGTGTAAGCTGAACAAGCTCCCGAGTACCGTTTTTTCCCTGCTGTATCACTTCTGAAATGGCTGCAGTACCAATGCTGGTTCTAATCTGACAAAGTCGTGTCAAGTTATCCAACACTTGTGTGAAAGACCCACCTCCTAAGGCATTTAAATCCAAATATGTTCTCTGGAAACCCAATAAGAAATAGTTTACAGATATTTGAAGGTAAAAGGTATTAATCTAGTACCAAAATTACATCTGATTTTTGGGTTTTTACCATTGTCTTTTCTTTCTTGGCCTATCAGAATTACCATGCTGACATACTACAGCAATAAGTACTGTTAAAAAAAAAAAAAAAAAAGAGAGAGAGAACAAAATCTTCCCTCCTTTATTACATTAAGGACTGTTTGCCAAATTCTTTATTAATGTCAGATCAAAAAAAGGAAGATAAAAAAGGCTCAGACAGTAAAAAAAAAATCTCTTCTTGAAGACATGAGTATTTTGAAAAATAAATCTAGCAGAAGGATTGACAGCATAAGCCTGAAAGGCCCCATGTCCCTACTTACTGCAGGGGGGTTGGACTAGATGACCTTTAAAGGTCCCTGCCAACCCAACACATTCTGTGATTCTATGTAACATGTATTCCTGGGGCAGTGGGAGGGGGAATCACACAGGAAACACAGGAGGATTTATCCAGCAGTTTCGTAATATATTCAGGGCAATAAAGCTGCAGTAGGTCCCTCAGTCATGCATGTCCTACCTCTGTTTTGGTCAGCTCTAGCAGCTTGCCCAATACCAGCAAAATCTTTTGGACAACAAGTGAGTGAGGTTTTAAGGAGGCTGTAGATAGAGATGTTTTCCTGTCTCCCCCTGTTGTGAATATCCTGCTCATTTGATCTCAGTGAAAGGTGGTTACAGTGAATGTCATGGCAAAGGGGACGCTGAAGCACATGGAAGCCTCAGGAATTTCCTGTAGTATATGCAGAGAGAATGCAACAAAAGCATTGCCCAACAGTAGATGTTAAGGCCAGTCAGACAGGGCACCTGTCACTACTACTCACCTAGGGCATGAGACCCCAACTAACCACTCTGAAGACCGCTCTCCCACTTCAGTGAACAGGGCAGCATTTCTGTATTTCGATTTGTCATCTATATTTTAAGTGTGGACCTCAGTCATATTTAATGAGCAGTTGCATTTAGCATATGGTTTAAGTGGAATATTAGTTTTTTCTTGGACATCTCCTCTCTAATACCTAGATGTGTCACAAACACTAAGAAATTTCTCTTCAAAATATCTGCATGGGAGCTCATGGTGTTAAAGAACTGCAAGATGATGGATACAGCCTAAAGCCTACATCACATATTCTTTCATTTTAGAGGACCACCATGGTGTTATGAAGGCCTGTTTTATCAGCCTAGCTTCCACAACTTTTGTGTGACTAAATTTCAGCTCATTTTTACTTCAATTCAAATTCTTCAATTTCATTTTCAACTTTACATTAGCTGCTTTGCATTTGTACCCACAAAGCGAGAGAATTAAGAACATTTTGATGCAAATGGCTTGCTTAGCAAGAGGGGAACCCTAAACAACCTTCCAACACCTAGAAGGAGGTTATTAAGATACAGCCAGGATTAAGATACTGCCATGGAGGCAACGTGGCAGGAGAACGAAAGACTGGAATTAATTGTAATAAGGGAGATTTTGACTGAATGTAAAGAAAAAACATTTTCACCATAAATAAGCAGATGAACATGTTACCCAGAGAGACTGTGGAATCTCCATCCTTGGAGGTTTTCAAGGTCCAGACAGATCTTTCCTGCACACACTCCTCTGCCCATCTAGCACTTTTCCCAAACCTTTCCCTCATTTGTTTACTCCTCTTGTGTCTTGTGTTCTTCATGCCAGTGTGGCTCCTTTTCTCCTTCTAGCTTTGATGTCAGTAGGAGGGGAGTGACAATAAGAGCAAGACTTCCAGTTCTGGTTTGTAAGACGACAGTGGCCTTTAGATGTTTGGAGAAACAGTGACACAAAAGACGAGATCAAGGCCCACAGACCTAAGATAAAGCATGTAACTGCATCAACAGGAGAGCAAATGAGTAGTTCCATAATGAGGGCAGGTACTTGTTTGTTGCAGATAGCGTTATCAGAATTTAGTTGCCAAACAACAGCAAGCAGCTATTGAGTGAATATGAGCTACTGAAAAAAAAAGAATCTCAATAACTCACCTGTTTTTCATAATGCAGGGATACTGGAAAAAGTATAATTATGACCCTTTGCCTTATTTTAAATCCTTACCTCATTCCCTTTATGCTATGGAGATATCAGAGCTCTTTAGCCAATAATGTAAATGCTGTTATACAAACAAAATAACACATCGCTGGCAGTCCAGTGGCAGGATATTCTTTTTAAGTTCCCATTGGAAGATGTTACAGGTTCCACTTTTGTTACCAAACAAATATTTAGAAAGTATGCACTTCCGTAACTGTCCTAAAGAATGACTAATTCAGATCAAAGCCAACATGAATATTTATAAGGAGGAACAGGCATGCTGATAGAATAGCAAGAAATTCTTACAATCTGCTATTTGGAAGCTTTAGAGAAGCCCCAGAATCATCCCATATTTACTGTCTGAGGTTGTGATGCAGTTTCTCCTAGTCATGTGTTCCACAACCTGACCAAGTTCTGCTAGCTGGATGGCCCCAGGCTGACACCATCAGAGCAGGGCACCAAATGGCAACACACCACCAACCCAGGTGGCATCCTACCACAGCTGCGACAGGAGTGCTAGGAAACTCCTAGCCACCAGAAACTCCAGGCCACCAAAAAAAAAAAAGTGACAGTAACTTACCTTGGAACCAAGGCTATTGGCTATCAGACTACAAGGGAAACAAACTCAGTACTTTCAGGAACCCTGAAAGATTACCAACCATGGGAAAAGGAGTTCACCCCATGTGAGAAGATACTGTTCAATCTAACTGTTCAGCAAGTAGTTGGAAAGATTTTACAATTTTTTTTTTTTTATCCTTAAAAAATTTTTTAAGAATGACAGGACATCTCATCAACAATGAAGAACAGGTGACAAGAAAGCCAGGAATTAACTGTAAAATTAAGGAAATTGCATCAAATTAATTAAAGCAACAGGGTCAGAGTCCATTTCCTGGCAAAATTATCTTTCCACCTCATAAGAAATGCCAGCATAAATGACATAGATTGGACTTTTACTGGTACTCAGCTGCAAAGCCAGGGACAAAATAAATGCTGGAGAGTGGGATTCTCCTGACCTAGGAGGATCCCGTCCCTCTGCAGCAGGAGACGCGGTCACAGGGGTAGGAATGCCAGGGAAGCCTCACTTTCCAAGGATAAAAAGAAGATTCTGACAGCTACTCTTGTTCACCAGCGTTGAGCTCACATCATATCGGCACTGTAAAAAAGGAATAAGGCACAGGCAGCAGTTTTGGAAATTAAAACAAAGACTTCTAACAGCTTTGCAAGAAAACAATGTGACTGGTAGTGCTCAAATACCTTAATTTTTATACACACACATAAGTATAAAGCAACGTGGCATAAAATTTTCAAGTTTCTTGGCCTTTGCAGGCAGATCAGTTTGGACAGAATATAACAATGCCCAGCACAGTGTGTACCAAAGATCACAGCGTCCAGCTTCATGAGCTTAAAACATTATTGTATCTACCTGTAGAAGGTGCCTCCCATTTAGCCAACAAACTTTCCATCCTGCAGCTCTCCAGACATGGTGCGACAGGAGCCCACAGCACCCAGGGCTACATGTCTGGTAAAGCCCTCCTAGCTGAATAGGACATGACAGTACCCAGGATCATCACTAAAGCAGGAAGGGAATCCAAAGTATATGAGTTGGGGCCTGGGAAAACAGCATTTTAGAGGAGCTTGTTACAAAAGCCAGTGGAAAACTACTGCGCTGCTGGGGCTTTATCCTTCCCAAAGCAAGCCAGTGCTAGAAAGCATGAATCCTATTTGTATAGGAAAACACACACGATTGTCTTCAGACTCCCAGTGTGGAAGAGCATGTTGAACCACACCATCCCCCTGCAGCCCGCCCTCCCTCCCTCTCATCCGCCGTAGATATACAAGGCTAAGTTGATGAGCTGTTCAGCTTAGTGTGAAATGTGTTACATTTTCCCCCCAGCTGCTTCCTGATTGCAGTATTTACTTTTAATCTCCTCTGCCTCAATGCCCGATAAAAACTTTGTCACATTAGATGGTGACAGATGGGAAAGAGAAGGGGGGGATCACTGCAAGGGAACGTCCTGGCTTCCCAATAATTTTTCACAACGCCAATTATGTCCTTCAGTGCTTCCCGGCATGTGCACCCATGTCAGCAGAGAAGGAAATAGAAAGGCATAAATAAAGACAAAACCAGGCACTGCGTGGCTTTAATCTGCAGAATAACATTTCTCATTTGGGTGAAATATTGTTGGATTCTCTCCTGTGCTGGAAATGGAGACGCACACACATATATATACACAGAGACACAGATGTGCAGAGTTCACAACTGCTTTCCTTATGCATGGGTACTACCATCCTCACAAGCAGCTCTTTGGCATTGTGAACAGGAAAGTGCAGGTTTCTCCTGCTTTCTGAAAGGTATCCATGTCCAGCAAGCCAAATCTTGAGCTGTCTAATCCAACCACCACTGACTAAATAGGGGTAATGAGAAGATTCTCATCTTTAAGGTATTAAAACTGTTCTTAGAAAGTTTGAGATCACAACACATTATGTTGTACTTGATTCCAAGCCTAATCCTGGATGACACTACATTTGCCACTTTTAGATGTTCCATCCAAGATGATGGGCTACAAAGGAAAACTTTTTGAATTTGAGTTACGTCTTGCTTAGGTCTCCGAGAGAAATGAAATGCAGTAGTAACAACCTGTATTGTAGAGATGTATATAGCAACAGCTGAAGGTAATCATGGAAGCAAAGGGAGAGGGCCCCAGCAAGAAGGTAAGAGACAGCTTTGATCTGGGTAGGGATTTAGCCAGTCCTGTCAGGACAAAACCCTTACCTTTTGTTTGCCCTTGTTATATTCAAGAAATAAGGCTTTTTGTACCTTCTTTGTAAACAGGAAAAATAAAATAAAATCAAAATATAGCACTTCCTCAGCCTTTTTTTTTCTTTGAACTAAGAGAACCACACATGTTTGGACCACAGCTACTAGTCTTTTCTTGACAATCCTGGCTCAGTCCCAGACAGGGACAAGAGTTTGGTGACTTCTATTCCAAGCAGAATAGACAGGCAATGTCCCAGAGGAGTGCATAATGGAGTGAGAGCAGCTGCTCTAGGGCATGATCAAAGTGCAGCAACAGAGATGATGAAGGGACAGGAGCCTCAACTGGAACAGAAGGAAAGGGTAACCTTCCTAACAAGTGAGGCATATTATGACGGTGTACATGAATGTTCACAGGTAGGGCACATTCAGGCATATTCTTGGCCTGTAGGAGCCTTGGTAAAAGACAAGACAATGCCCTGTCCACATTAGTTATGAAATAAGATACGTAAATATGTAATAAAGCAGGTACTCTCAAACCAGGAGTCTTCCAGGTAGCTACAAATTTGGGCATCAGCCAAGGAGTTACTCATTCAGTCTCTGGAAAAAAATAAAAAAAAAAAGTGAATGAGAAGTCTCGGGGCTAGAAGATTTAGCAGATATCAGGCAAAGGGCTGTGAGCCACAGAAGTGATAAAGAAACCACTGATAAAATGAACTATGCTTTAGAAGAATCTAGGGAACAAATGGCTGGAGCTGGAACAGAAAAGATAAGGCAAAGACTGTTAGTATTAATTTCTTTAACTTCAAATTTGCTCTATTGAAAATAGCTAACTAGTAACAGAAACATTACGGTCTCAGACAGAGTGTCCTCATGGTTGTGCATGACCAGATTTTGTCAATCATGTCTGTATTTACACATCTGTCAGTATGGACGTATTACAGGCAGGTTTACAGAACTGTATATGCCAATGAAACTCCCTCAGAAGCTCAACTACAATGGGCTCGGTATGATATTATAGTGGCAGAGAAAAATGCCCTTTTCCCTACAGACAGACCCAGTGAGGAAACAGAGATCTCTGAAGAACTTGTTGACTAAAAAGGGCACAAATTAGCAGCCCCAGGCCAGCTAGACCTCAATGGATGTAAGAGAAAGAACAGCCACTTAGTAGGGAAAATTAGTATGAAGAGAAATGTCAAGGCAAATAGATTTAAAGAGAAGGGCAAAAGGGAAAAACTCAGATCTGAATAATTTTTAAAACCCTGTTGCCTTTCCAAAGGATGAGCGCTGAAGGCTAGGAACTATACGTGGGTCTTAACCAGTTGGATCCTCTGGGAAGTATCTTTGATAAAGCTGCTAAAAAATAGCATCATATTTACAAACAGATATAGCAGGCAATTGCTCCGGTGTGATACATGTCCCAGGGTGAAGTTCTTTGTTCTTTCCCGTTTTTATAAATATATCGACACCAATCACTTGTGATTGACTAATGAATAAGATTCTAAAAGATAAAATGTAGATGCATCCAGATTATTTGTTTTCATCTAGCCTCCAAATTAGTTACTCAGCAAAGTAATATTCTCAGCTCTTTACAGCAATATTTTTGCAAACTAAATGAAGATGTTTCTACAAAGAAAGAAAAAAAAAATGCAGACATCTACTGTCCTAATGTCATTTGATCTAGAGGTGTCTTTTCCTTAGGCAGGAGAAGAGCTCCTATCACATTTTATTTCTCTTATTCTCCCTAGAGATGGTCAATTAGTTTTACTTGAATTTGTTCTCATTTGCAAATTATGTTAAAGAAGTGGGACTGTCTTAGGAATCAGAGGCAGAAGAAACATTTTCCTACTTAAATTTCAGTTTCCTTCTAAATGAGAAGGTTAAGAAGCCCATATGCAAAGGACGCCTCCTCTTCATTCATCCCGATACTCATGCCATGCTTTCTCTTCTCAGTTTAGCTGCCTTATTCTTCCACACTTTAGCACAACATGATCAAAGGCTTTTTTTGCCCATCTATTTTAGAGCTTACACTTAGACTGAGACTACTTGAGCACAGTGACCAACACTTAGAGAATTATTTTTGTTTTCCTGTTAAGAAGTATGTACATTTTCATGTCACTGCCCCCCCCCCAAAAAAAAAAAAAAAGAAAAAAGAAAATCAGCCTTTCCTTCATTTAGGCACAATAAACTTCCTAATGATGGGAGAAAAACAACTGCCAGATATTCAGTGACCGTGTAGGTATGCGCCAGGAGGATTCCACATGCCACCCCATTAACTTCAGTCTCTAGAGGAAACAGAGGAGCTCTGCTTCAATATGCACTCAACTTTGCTCTGCCCTGACTTTCCTTAGTGAGCATCACCAGTTCCTCAGGGGAAAACTCCAGTTCCTGAAAATAACAGAAAATTCACTTGGTTTCCTCTAACCACACAGCCTAGCATAGTAATGCAATGAAGCAAGGTAAGCTAGCCTTCCAATCAAAGATCTGTCTCTCTATTCAACACAAAGCATTGCAGATTATATGAACAAGATGGTCATAAGATTACAGAATATAAACATGTAGGAAGGTCTTGCTTGTTTTGCCAGCAAACTCCAAACTGTTGTTGAAGGAAAAGAATACAGAGGGCACAACTTGTCAGCCAGCAACCCATCCAGCTGTCCAAGAAATACCTATGTCACATTTAAGGGGCATTCAGGAATTAACATGCATGCTCTTCCTTTGCCTGCTGTATGAATATGTGCAGCACTTAAATCTGCAGCTTCTCAGAGAACTTGCGCTTGTATGTGGCAACATGCTCTTCAAGGTACTTGTCAACAATGGTACAGGAATATGGCCTATACTTTGTTAAGCAGTTCAGCAAGTCCCACTAGCTTTCCACAAATGTCACACTGAGATTTTCAGAGGCCTATGGAAATTAGATAACCATTCCCAAACCAACTTCTCTTCAGTCATTTTGAACAGTCCATCCCCAGTTTGAGTTCAAANCTTTACTTTTCCTATGTAAGGAATAATGCAGCTCACTGTCCTGTGTGGCTCTAAAAACGTCTCTAAACAAACAAAAGACCCCTCAGGAGCATTGATTCCTTTGATAGCTTGCATACTGTTTCTTGAAGTAGTCTGCAAGTAAATTTTGCCTGACCCTTGCAATTTCAAAAATCACAAGATGTTTACTACGGTCCTCTGTGGGATCCCAAGTTTTTCAGTACTCACCCAGCCCCAAGGCACTCACTGTGTTGCACTGTTGCAGTGCCAGCCGCAGCAGTGACATGCAGTGTGTAGCCAGCTGCGCAGAACAGTAGACAGCCCATTGACTCTTGTTAAGTGGGCCTCATTAAATTTTCCAGACCCTCCGTGAAAATTGAGTGGTAGTGGCTCAGAGTACAGATGTATATGTGTAACATATAACATATGCAGGTTAAAAGGATTAGTGATACTTTACTCATCTGGTACTTTTGAGATATTTAATACAGCATATAATAATTTCTGACAATAAACAGAAACTCTAGGACAACAGGAAATGGCCTTGAGCTGCACCAGGGGAGGTTTAGATTTGATATTAAGAAAAATTTCTTCACTGAAAGTGTTGTGGAGCATTGGAACAGGCTTCCCAGGGAAGTGGCTGAGTCACCAGCCCTGGAGGTATTTAAAAGATGTGTAGATGCAGGGCTTGGTTTAGCAGTAACTTGGCAGTGCTAGGTTAATGGTTGGACTTGATGATCTTAAAGGTCTCTTCCAACCAAAACAATTCTATGACTCTATGAAA
The DNA here is from genome assembly GCA_013398915.1 of Dromas ardeola. NCBI lineage: Eukaryota > Metazoa > Chordata > Aves > Charadriiformes > Dromadidae > Dromas > Dromas ardeola. Next base: position 508,416 of record VYZM01003948.1, read on the forward strand.
AAAAGCAACATTCCCCCTGCCCTAAACAACATTAAAGTCAAATACTGCATGGCTGCATCATCCACACTAACCGCTTTCAGCTTAGCCTGCAGACCACCGGAATTCCTCAAAATACTTCCAACACTAAAGACATCTACGAGAAGCAATTCCGTTGTCAGGAGCCCACATGTATATGGAAAAATGTTTTAGAGGTCCACAAACTTAAAAAAACAGACTGAAGGACATCGTAAGTGTGGCAAATACTACATAAACAGAAACATTTTAGCTGGACTAATGAACAGGCATCAGTATGTGGAAACCATTACTAGATTTGCTGTGAAAGTCTTTAATGACAATAAGTGAAACTCCTTCTCAGTAAATTCTATTGATTTAAAGGATAATAATAGACATTTAGAAAGCATCTGTATTATTTTGTTTCAAAGCATTTCTTATTTTCTTAAGAGATGACTAAAGTTATTTAGGAAAAAATCACAGTGATATTTCATGTGTTTCTCATTCAAAGTCTTTGTAACAACAGCATATTTTCCATACAAGGGCATATTTTTCCCTGCTGTTCTGCAGAAACTTAGTATGGATGGCAGCATATTTATCTGTAGGGGAAAATAATGCAATATGGAAACAGAAACCAAGAGATCTGGTTGAAGAGCAGTGATTCACTGGAAAAGCCTTTGGTTGGAGCACATACCACGTTGTTCAGAAGCAAGCAGGGTGTTTTTATTACAAATGGTGTTTTAATATTTATCTACAGACACAACTTTTGTGAGACAGATGGGTGACAATAACTCCTCTTCATTCAGCTTTAGTAAGAAGGTTTAAGGCTGTACTCAGTACTGCCCCCTTGCATGGCAGAACATGGGAAAATCAGAGAGTCCAAAACAAGGTCTCTTAACCTGCTAAACGGATTAGCTACCATATTCCAAGCCATCCAGCATGGAATAGAGGCACTGCAGAGCACTTGGAAACAGATCATAACTGTGACCGGGGCAACAGGGGAAAAAAAGAAGGAGAAAAAAAAAAAAACCACATAAAATTGTTGTTAATAATTCTGGTGGAATGGCTGAAACTGATTTCAAGCCACCACTCCCAGCTGCAAGGTCACTTTACCCAGTGGTCCTCAAATCACATCAGCAGACAGGAGCATCAGGACTAGACCTATGTGCAGCCCTTCACCTCCTGCTGAACAGGAGGAAACAGCACAGGAAACTACTGGATATGCTCTGTGGATCTTAGGCAAACAGTGAATCACAGCTGCATAAGCCGGGGGGGGCCTGTTGTGATACAGAGACTTAGATGAAAGACTGCACCCTGCTCCCACAGAACCAATGAGCAGCAAACCCACAGGCTTGAGTGGGATTCAGCAGCAAGCTAACTCAGACGAGCAGGTCTGAAACATTAACATTAGGATGTAGGACCTCCACCCCTCACCTTCAGGTGGGGAAAAAACCCCCGCCTCTTTAAAGAAGTTTCAGAAGTAAGTTTTGATTACACATTTTTGTCTACAGCTTGTTAAGATGTGAATTTGAGCCCTATGGAAGTAGAACAGGGGCCCTTTGAGCTGCTGAGGGTTTGTGAAGGCAATGGTAGTGGGTTTCAGAAAGATTATCTCACAGTTCGAACTCGTTAATGAAAGAAATAAATTAACCAAGCTCATTTTTCAGGGAATTCTTGTGTAAACTGGAAATTTTCCAGTCTGTGAGCCCCGCATTGTGCTAACCCATAAATCACAGCAAGCAGGTTGTCTGTATAGTGAGAGCAGCCACGTTTGTAGATGGAGGCGGGGGGAGAAACCAGCATATGTTCACCGAGAAAAAAATCCATAAAAGCAAAACAGGAAAAAAGAACACCTCCCTTGCCCACAACTGGAACAAAATAAAAGGCTTGGCCTCAGGCACTGGAACATACGCTGTCTGCAAAGAGCCCCCCAAACCAGGGGAAGGCACCTGAAACAGGTCAGCTTTTAATTGAATACAATATTAATTACCGTGTGCACCATTAACGGTTTGTGGGATTTGACTAATTAATGTAATAGTTTCTGAGTCACGCTCATTAAATATGAAAATTACGCCGGTGAAAGGTATCGGTTTCATTATCAATCTTGTATGGACAGGAGCGGGGGTGGGGAGAGGGTGCAGTGAAAAGATTTCCACCCCAAGTTATTGTGTTATTAGCTCTCTCCTCTTGGAATAGGTTCAGGTGGGCAGGAGGAAGAGCCAAAGTGAAAAAGAAACAGGCAGGGAGATGAGCAAGCATTGCCTAGTGTCATGAGCTAGTGGCTGCAAGTCAGGACCCAAAAGTATCCATCTCAGAGTGAATGCACACTTTTCCTCAGTGGACAGAGCTGGCTGGTCTGCATGTAGCTCCAACTAGTTGTTGTCAATTCCCATCATAATGCTTAGTTTCCTTCATCCCCCTGGAACAAGCATAATGAGAGAGACCGATGTCACATGGAGTACTTAATTCATTAACCCATGTAAAGCACGTGGCGGTTCCTTAGTGGAAAACTACAGGGAAGGTAATTATCACTGTTAAAAGTCAGCTCCAGAGTATAATTATACACTAAGGATATGTTGAGATTTACTGCCATGGGACACATGCCTCACATGGGGGAAAACTCTTACAGAAGGAGGATCAGAGATGTTACACCTCTCATTCCTATCCAGCAGTCCAGAGTAGGGGCAGCACTGATGTACTCTAGAGGAAACTGCCATTGGTCCTGCTGTATGGGAAGAAGAGTCACCTGCATGCAGGATCTCTGGGGAAAGAAAGGAAAGCGAACATCAGTGCTCCAGGGTCTCCTTGTGCCCTACCCACCACAACAGAACAAAACGCAGAGCTCACCTTTTAGACTGAAATTTGAGAATAAGTACAGAGCTGAGACAGTGGGAGAAGAAAAAAAAACGAACAACCTCATGAGTGAGATAAGAGTCTAGCATCTTAGGGGGACCATTTTTCCAAGCACCATAGAGGAAGGTAGGATGGCCATCCTGTTAACAACAATGCATACATAAATGCTGCACTGGGAGCCCCAGGGGAATAGAAGGAACAGAGGTAATAACAGTGCTATTTTTTGTAGCAGTCCTCTTGATTGATTCTTAACATATTTGGCACATGCTATGGGGTTAAAGAGGGGAAAGGGGATGGCCCTGTGCCAGAGCTGCACACCTTCACATTCATGCTGCAGGTATACATCAGGCTGGAAGGCCCAGATACAGAGAAGAGAAACCAGCAGATGGGAGAAAAGCAAGAAGAGGACAATAGCACACGTGCAAAACCCAACAAACAACTCATATTGCTGATTCTTTTTAAAAGGTGAGGGAGAGAGAACAAGCAGTAAACCTCTAAGAAAGAGGAAATCCCATCGACTAACTTAGGGCTTTTATCACTTTGTCTAACAAGTAATGGCTTTCTGATTTATTTTTTTCTTCAAAATAGATGCCAGTGTTGTTTCTAAATAGCATCAGCTTGCCAGGAATCTGTGGTTGCTCCTGTTGGGAGCTGGTTCAGTTGTGAACAGCCTGTTCCTCTTTGAGCTTATAACGTACACAACCGAGAATGGTCTGCAGGCTCCTGTACTGCATCTAAGGCATTATCCTTTCTCCACCGTACATCTTCAGCCCAGTCACTCAGACATAAATGCTCCTTCATACTCCAAGCCTCATCACACTGTACTGAGCAAGGAAGGCAGGTAACTATAATCAGTTCTGCTTCATATAGGAACGATGAGTGCCATGGGCTCTGTGAAAGCTGTAAAATTTGGAGGGTCCTCGGTAGAATTAAATCCAAACTTTTGATTAAGATGATGGCAGGGCTCTTTGCAATCATATTAACAAGGCTACATTTGCTCTCCATAACAAGACAAGTAATCACTCATTTATGAAGTGAGAACAAGTTCCTCCTGTGATTCGACTCCTATACCAAACAAACAAGAACTCTTCTGGTCTGAAACAATGCCCCATACAGATGGTATTTTCTGGTCCTCCCTTCTTCCAGGTCACAGGGTTTCAGTGAACTCCTTCCCACCTATTTTAAAGTTGAGCTTTGCATTTTTAATCTGAGTTCATCACCACAGCCAGGGCACTGCTGCCCTACAAGCTACTCTGGAGCTGGCTGGAGGTATTTTGGTATTTGCACACATTTCAGGGATCAAGAGAAGATTTAATTCATACTGCTCCCCCTCTCGCTTTGCTAAATGTAGTTCAGCCTATGCTTACAAAGGTCTTTGTAAGGACCTTTTATGATAGTAGTTAATATGAAACATTTGGCTCAGGAAGCTCCTAAACTGCTGGATTACCAAACATGGCTGCTCTTCACAAAAGTATGCAGTAGTGCCATTACCAAACAGGACACCACACTACATAAATTTGTGGTCAAACTTTTACAGCTGCTTCGTACTGCCATAGTTCCCACAGATTTTTTGTCACAGGACACAGACAGAAAGTTTCACTACCAAAAGCAGTTACGATACTCTCCTCCAGGAAGCATGGTGAAGAACCATGCTCAGCCCCTTGCTTCTCACCAGCACTGCAACAGCTTTTATCAGCTCACACTTAGTTTTAGCTTCACTGACTGTATCCCCTACACACTAATTCAATTCTTTTGTGTTCCTCTCATCCTCCACAGCTTTTTTCATACATCTGTGCTGATGAAATAGGGAGAATTTTCCTGACTGGAGTAAAGGCCTAGATTCTACATACAGAAGTCTTGGTTGGAAAAAGAAAACTCACACACAACACACAGCAGTTTGTGCTGGGGCAAAGCCTTTGCAACTGTGAAAATACCCAGGTTACAGCTACATCATCAATATATATCATGGTCTTCTGCGTCTTCCATAACTTTACTAATATGAGTTCAGAGTGTTTAAGGAATTTAGCAATATATACTGTTGAGATAGGCTGTCACTGCCTGTTATCTCTTTCCATTTCATTTTAAATGTTTCCGTAGCTCAAATGTATCTCTGAATGAAAGGCAGTGTTCCCAAATGAACATGGCATTAGGCGCTTTCACCTCCAGTTACAAGAAGAGCACAAAGTAAGAACATGCAAGATAATACTCTGTTAAACTTTAAAGCAGGTGAGCACAGCTATACTGATGCTGCAGCAAATTAAGTTACTACTTAAATACCAGTCGGATGAATGCAACAGCACTGCCCTTCAGATCAATAACATGCCATCAGACATCAGAAAGTGAACCACCAAAGAAAAGGAGGGGTTGATTGTTTTGTTATGTGTTTTTGTTGGTTTAGAGTTTTGGGTTTTTTTTAAAGACATCTCTTCCACTCCATCACACATCACAATTATAGGTATGTGTCAGCACCTGCCAACAAATATATTTAGGAGATAATACCTAATTGCTGCCAGTACCTAATTTAATTGTTACAACTGCACAGACTTTATTTATGATACCAAGGCAAAGTGGCATTTATCTAAGCAAAGTTGTAAGTACTTTATCCATCACCTCCTCTTCTCAGTACCAGACTTGAGTGGATAGATTCAGACTGCCTTAGATTCCACCGAAAACAACATTCTGTGCCTCTCTGTATTAAACGAGGACAAGAATTGGTCAATGTAACACAAAAAGAAAGTGTGGTAAAGCTAAGGCAATAAGCAGGGTTTTTTTCTTACTATAAGGACTTTCAGGTTTAAAACAAGTGTCAAAGTTCTGCTTTTGTAAGCTTCAAAAGAAGGACAGTTTCATTTTTTCCAAACAAAAAGGTATTAAGAAACCAGCAAAGGGATTTTTGAGTTTCTCTTTTATCATTCAGCCTAGCAGTTTTACTCACAAAGCATTGCTTGGATGGTTCTTCTTGCCTGAAGACTTTGGAGTGGTTTCAGAAGAAAGTATTGCTGTCCCATCAAGAAGTACAGCACAGAGACCAATAGCGAGTTCTCCATGGCACAGGAGTCAGTGACAGAATTAGGAATACCAGCCCACAGCTGTGACATTAAAGCTAAAGCAAGCACATAATTTTGAGCACAGGGATAAAAATAATGCCCTACTGTTGAATGATGCTTCACAAGCAGAAACACATCAAAATTACTGCTCTAGAGAATTTACAGTGCCAGCATCTGTGACAAAAATCCCTAAAAGGAACATGTTGATAGACATACCAAGATTTGAGATGTATACGTACCAGGTTTGGTCTCCTACTTGCTTGGGCAAGCTGATTATTGGAATTTCAATATGGAAGGGATGTATCGATCACATCATGCATTATGTGATTTATGAACTCACACAAGGAACTGTCTGTCCTAGCAAGTCCAGACAGCAGTGAGTGGAGTAGTATGCTCTATCTAAGCCAGATCTCTGGAGAGAAGCCTTCACACTGCACAAACATAAGGTGTGAAATGAAATTTAAGACAGGGAAGCAAGCCAAAGCCAGTGGGTCTGCAGTCAGAACAGTTTGGTGTCCCATGCAAGCCAAACAAAGCATCATTTGCCTTTTAGTTGTTACGAGCACAAGAAAAATGAGAGATCATTTGTATCCAATAGCTTCCTCTGCTGGTGGGGAAACCTAAAGAAACAGCCATCAGTAGAGCTAACACGTTAGAAAGAAACTGATGCTTCTTTCAAATGTTTCACTTTTTTTGTAATGTTGTGTTGAATTGCCCAACTCATGTATAACCCTTTCCCTAGTAGTATGGAGTATCTGGGCAGAAAATTAAGAGAGAGAGCATTCCTTTCCAAGTTGAAAGTCCTTGCACAGGGTTGACTGGCAGCACTCCCTGAACATATCATCCAGCAGGAGTAATGAGTTCTCAGAGATTTGGGACATATGTTTTCTACCAAACTGAAAAGACAGATTTAGGGCACGACTCCAAGAATTAGAGGGTAGACTCCCTTACCAGGCACAAGGCAGCCCTTTAGTAAACAGAAAGAAGAGCACAAAGGCAGCTTATAATGAAGTCTATTCCCACTCCTGGCAGTAGCTATGTGATGGCCCTCTCATATGGAGCTTTCACTCAAGTCAGCTCTGTATCCCATAGTCTCACAGATAGACACCTTTGGTGGCTGGGTCTGTATGGAATATTTTCAGAGGGGAACAGGTGGCTGAGAGGACATTAAACACTATGCTAGATCTTGTTGCATGTTCCATAATTATTTCTTCTACAAAATATCTATAGATGATGATACTGTCTTTACTCCTTCATACCAAAATGGGAGGCAAGCACAATAGATGGGACTGACGGGCACTACGGCACTCTCGCCTGCACATCACTTCCTTAGCCACTCCTGCTTCATTCGTTTCAACAACCCCACCTCCAAATAGCTTCAGACAGCAAATAAGATCATTGCAGATCAGTACAGATATCTGCAGGAACAGGTCTTCACATGTAGAATCCAAAAAGCTCTCATGACAAATAGTTCAGAGGGCACATAGTTCATCGCTTCTTCCAGCTGCATGTTTTCTAGAGATTTGTCCAGTCTAGTTTTAAATTTATGCCAAGCAGCAGAGATGGTATCACTTGTCTTGAGAAATTGTTTTTCTATCTTTGGTCCAAGATTTTTCTTTAATTCCAGTATCCCTCCCAAGACTTGCCAAAAAAGATCAAATGCTAATGGGAGCTTAAAACATTCAGCCTGTTTGCGGATTGAATGCACTTGGCTCTCTCTCTCCAGCCCCCTGAACTGTTCTTAGGCTTCTCACTTGGACATACTCAGTTTCTTGATCCAGAAGAGGAAATGCTGCGTCTACACAGAGACAAGAGGGAGAAATAGTAGCAGCCATTCAGGAAAGCAGTCATATAAGGCAGACTCTTGATCTGAAAGAGACCCAAGGAATACCCCTTTCCCCTGTCCACACAACAATATTATTGTTACAGTAACATATAATAGCACTTTTGCATCCAGCCAGGTTTGCTCTGCTTAGGTTCAGTAATCTTGTACACCGGTTAAACTGTGAGGGGCAACACTACATGTCAGTACTATTCTGCTAGAGAAATGCCCAAGAATACTCCTCTGCTTTGGCCCCTATTTACTTAATTACACACTCCACCCCCAAAATGGCAGCCTCTACCCGTCAGGATCCTTTCTGAGAAGCAACAAGAGGCTTTACTGACTGTGTACTGCTATACAAAGATATGTGGATCATTAACACAAGCAAGCCTCCAGCTTCACCATTAATCACTGGCTGGCTCCACGCCTGCATTCTGCAGACAGCCTTCAATGAAGAAAGTTTGCAGCTGGCCCAGCTCTGGATGAGCTTCCTCATACTCACCAACTATCTCCACTCTCCATTTGTCAATTGTAAGTGATAATTTCTATTCAATCTGATACATATTATAAGAATATAAACAAATGCCTCTAGCTGTATCATGGCTGCGATCATTTCCCTTTATAGCCATCATTTATTACAGGCAGACAGGTGGCCGTTTGGTGGAATGCCGAAGAGGCTATCACCTGGACAATCACCAGGAAACACACTCACATTTACATTCTTCCCAAGCAGACAGGCAAGAGAGGCGTGTGATTTCTGGAAAAACTTCACTATGCTCCAAAATTTCTTCCTGTCCCTGTAAGTCGCAGGAGCAAATCTGAATATTACCAGCCTAACCCATCAATAAACACCAGATTTCAAATTTAAACTTATTTAGGATTTTTGAAAATAGGGAGGGGGTCTGGGGAAGCTTTGCCCCCAGTCGCTTCATCTTTTTGGTCTTACAATTTTGATACAGGATACATGCTTTTTCTAAACACTTATTGTTTTAATTCACAAATGTATACAAAACAGAGATGGCAGCAACTTTGTTGCTCAAATCGAGTTTGAAAGAAGGCTTATTATCTGCTACTGCTAGGCATATGTAGTGTTTCATTCCAAAAAAAAAAAAACAACCTTGGAATTCATATATAGGAATCATTTCACCTCCCTTTAAACCACTGTCACCTCTAAAACAGATATATGTCAGGTTACTTCACAACTCAAGCAGCACCACTCAGGACGGAAAGTGAACAGTATTGCAGTAACAGCACTTACAGAACATGGAATATAATTAACACATTTATCAAATTCTAGAACAATGATGTTAACATCAGCTCTTGCATCAACACAAAAGGACCTCAGCCTTAAACTGGCTCTGAAACACTGCAATCTCACAAGCAGAGCACAGTTGGAGATCCGTGCAGGATATTAGTTCAGAACAGACTTGCATAATCACAGGCTGAGCAAGTCCCTACCAGCAATTCTGTGAGCAGGTCCTGAGCTACTCATGTAGGCCCTGGTGCTTGTTGACTTGTTAGAATGTAGGAAACTGGACTTTTGCACAAAGTGCTGCAAGGAGAGAGCAAGGAAGACTGGAGCAGAAGAGCTGCTATAGGATCTTGTCATAGCTTGTAACATCAATAACTATCTGTCATTCTCAGGATTAGAGTTTACATTGATTGTCATAGCAAAATGCACATTATCAAGTTCATAAGAACAGACAGAACAAAGGTCCATCACACCAAATATCCTGTCTCACCAACAGCTAGCACCAGATGTTTGGGAAAGAGTCCACTTTCTCCAGGTACACTCTTCTAGCACCCAGTCCTTTAAGGACTTCATAAGGCCAAAGGCTGTATTCAAACCATTCCATTTATTAGCCATCAATGGATTTGAATACCTAATCTCATTTATATTCTTTGTCACCCACAACATCCAGTAAGAATAAATTCTACTGCTAAATTCAACTTAATACTTGAGAGTATTTCCTTCTTCTGGGCCTCACATAGCACCCAGTGAAACCTAGAGACTTATTCACTTGTTTGTACAGCTTTGTAGGTCTCAATCACAATTGACCAGCCGTTTCCCATCACGCATACACCTCTCTCCAGTGCTCTCTTCCCAATAGGTACAGATGGGAGTTCCTTTATTATTGCCCAGCATAGTTATTATTCAGTGATATATTATTGCCCAGCATAGTTATTATTCAGTGATACCACAGTCTATCAGCAATGTAGACACATTTTAGGGCACAAAAGCAGGCACCAGACTTGAGATGTCAATGCCCAGTGACTCTATTTGCAGGCCTGGGCAAATCTCTTTGCCTCCTTTTACTTTTACTTCCCTACCTTCAAGATGGATATAATACTTTCTTTAGGAACACAATCCAGAGTTACGCTATAAATGCCTGCAAAGCATTTTATGAACATGAATAAAGGTAATCATAAATATATTAAATGTAACTCCCCAAATTTCCAGTGTCCTACCAAAGGTCATTTTGATAAGAGACGGGTACGACTGGTACAACTGAAAGATGTTAGCTTGGAAAGAGAGAAGAAATACAGCAAACACATTTACCACTTCAGCATATGACCTGGAGATGGAATCAAGTCAGCTTAGAGAACAGCTTCACACAAGCAGATGGCATGTGACTTTCAGCATGATAGACGCCTATGAAGGCACTGTAATAACGTTCCTGTATGTAACAACATAGCTGTTCTCAGCATCTTGGGATGATCCTGTGAAACAAGCTCCCAGGCTAAGCATGAAGCATGAGTAGGTGCCATCTGTGATCATGTCACTCAGTGGGGAATCATTGCTGCCAACATGCTCAGCAGAGCCTATTGCACATCAATGCCCATTGCTAAACGGACTTTTTAAAAAGCAGGAGATGCAGAAAGCATACAGTCTGCCCCCAACCTCCTGAGCCACAGAACAAGCTCTAGGCTTGATGCACACATAGTATTGCTGAAGATAATTTTCCACAGTGGTACGCTATTGGTGTCTGTCCAGTTTCATCCACCAGCCAACCTGGGATATGCTAAGGAGATTTTCAGTGCATAAATAATAAGACAGTCAGTATCACCCTAGGGAAACAACTCACTGGGTGCTATATGTCCCTTATGGCCAGTAGAGGTATTTGCTTTCACTTAAAACCTGTGCAGGCCACTGGGATCACAAGCTCCTTTGGTAATTCTATCCTCAGGTCACCTCACATTTAGTCCTGCCACTACCAGTTTTCTGTCACGCAGAACACTCCAAAACAAAGCAAGCTAAGCAGTCATGTACCGTCTCTGCTAAATCCTCCCCCCAACAGTACCTCTCTTCCTTCAGAGCTGTGACAGGCAGCAGTACCTCCTCATGTTCTCTTTAGCACTCATTTAACGAGCCTGTTGTCCACAAATTTACTTAGTCCCTCATTGAACATGCTACTGCTCTCAGGTCCCACAGCTTCCAGCAGCCAGGCACAGAAGCTCTTTCCTTTATCTGCTTTAAACCAACCTCTTGGCATCTCTTTGGAGCACTGCCTTGTTCTAGTATAGCAGAATTCAGCAAGTAATAGTTCTCCATTTTCCTTACCTATTATCTTCTTCCAGAAAAACAACTTCTGAAAGCACTTCCACAGAGCTTTTTCCATAGCCTACCAAAAAATTTTTCACCTTCACTGTGAGAGATCCCTTCCCCCAAACAGCACTTTTTATCACAGGGGCCCTAAGTAGAGTCAGGTGCAGCCAGGAGGGAGAAACAAGCCTCCTCTATTTCCCCTCACTCTGCCTTTCTGTCAGCTGCCACACATCAGCCCTTGCCTTGCAAGAGTACTGAATTCATTTCCCTGGGGGAAGAAGCTGGGACAGGGAAGTTAAGTGTCTTGACTGCACTAAAAGGGATATCTAAAGACACGGGTCCTGGGCTTTCAGTTTAATGCTTAGCCCAATAGATGAGGCTGGCCCCTGTGCACGTGGCTGTGTTTGTGACCAAAGGACACACTAGTTCCTTCCCAGAGCTTAGAAAGATGCAGTGATTGGGACCGAGGATGTAGACAGTTGCATGCCAGAGATAAAGACCCTGCTGACGCTACTTTTACAGTGGTAACTTGCTGAGGCTGTTGTACTACAAAGAACTGAAATCCAAAGGCCAGTTTGCAGCAGACTTTGGAGAAATTACAGTGGTTTTGGAACCAGCAGTCAGTTAATAGATGTGCAGATATTGCACCAACAATTTCACTATCAAATTACAGGGTATGACTCTTCTTTTTCTGCAGAGGCCTTCCAAATGAGGAGGCTCCAGCTTTTAAGGCAGCCAGCCAGCAGTGGCACTGTAGATGAGAGTGGCATGTGGCGCCCAGAGATAAGTGAATAGCTAAGCCTATGCTGCTTGTTGTGCAAAGTGCATAGAAGTGTCTGAGTAGGGACACACCAAGTCTAGATTGCTTTAAAAGTGCTGGAGAAGCCTTAGGAAATGAAGGCACGTGCAACATCGTTGCTGCTCCGTTGGCTTTTTAATAAAGCACTGGTCCAGTGTGCCTTAGTCCCAGTTCGAATTTGGATTTTGCAGGCAGGAAACAGGGCCAGGATCAGAGCCCTCTTTTGGGGGCAGTGACAACAGGGAATACCCAACTGTAATTAACCTAACTACTAAAAGGAACCTAACTGTCATTAACCCAAACCTAACACTGCATAGAAATTAGTCCTGATAATTGGTAAACGGTGAGTGGAGTTACTGGGCAGTGATGTGTGGACTCCGCCGATGTCCCTGTGTCTCTCTGGGATCCTTGGCACAAGCAGCAGTGAAGCATTTTCTCACCTCCTCCCGCGCTCCCACAAGACAGTTTTCAAAGCAGGTGGACTGCGTGCATGGCTGTACACTGTCTGTCTGCACAGCTCTCCCCAGCCCACAGAAAGGAGAAGGGAGGGATCCAGAAAAGGCTGGACCATATGCCAGAAAAGAAAGCCCCTACCAAAACCATCTAGCCCAAATGCTCACAGGTCAGGCAGGATCACACAAGCATCTCAGAGAGGTCACTGGTCTGGTTGACGGATTCGTTGTCAAATTCCCTCTTTATCCATCCAAGCTGTTTTTCCCGTGCAGTACCTGTGAAACGTGTATTTCTAACACGCTGTTACAGCGCAGGACAAAGCAGTCTAGCTCTGGCTTTGCTAAAAGACAGCAAATGGGAGAAGCCATCCATTACGGCTGAGAACCCCATTTTGTATAGCTGTTTGATTTCCTCTCCAAGGGCTTTGTATCTGCCTGTTTCCAAATTTATTGTTTCCTCACTCTGATATTTCAAAACACAGCAAGAATTCATGCACTATGACAATTATTATCTTACATACTGACAACTGAAAGTTCTCGAAAGCCTTCCCCCAAATTAATTACCTTTGACATAATTACAATTTTGAGGAATGTTTCTGGTTCCTGTGGAAACTTCATATTTTTTATTAAAAAAAAAAGAGATCTGCCATGGTGCTCTGTAGTGGTGGTCTAAGTCCTCACCAAAGCTTCTCAACGGGGCAGTCAAGGCGCATCAAAGGAGACATAATCCACCAAAAAAACCCAGCCTAGTGAGAAGAACAAAAAGAGAAGCACATGAGCTGTAATTCCCAGGAAGAAGCATTTAACAGTTCAAATCTGCATAGCCAGTAATTTTGTATTTCATTTTGCATGGAAAATTAAACCTTCCCCTCACACTTCTGTGCTTTTCTCCAAAGATTTTCCTTCAGATCAAACAGCCTGTTTTTCCAGACATCTCAGTCTGCTACCTAGCTCTGAAATTCTTCTACTTCTGCAGTAATCCATGACAGAGATGACCAGAGCTGAACACAATATTCTTAGGCTGTCATTCTACCATTTGTGTTATCTATAGTCTATAAATTTTTGATTCTGTCCTCAAACACTGGCTAGTGAAAAGTTCGGCTCTCTGCATTTCTAGTTGAAAAACTGATACTTAAAGACAAACATTTTAAAGCATGAACTAAAAAGACATGCATAATTCCAAGATTGTTGAGTTTGTTTGGGCTTTTTTTTTTTTTTGTTTGAGGTGATGTTTACAGCACAGAAAATTTGGAGGTGCAATACCCAGATCCGTAAGCTTAGGGTCTGTAAAACTGCAGAGCAAAATTGGGAAAAGGTTCGACTCTCCCTATAACAAATAACCCTCACTTAGGATAGTCTTAGAACTGAAGGTCAAAAAAGGCAAGCCCCAACAGCAATTTGGTACACAGTTTGACATCCCATTGCAGGTTCATCCACAAGTCCACAGACTCTCTCTTATTTCCAGGCATTTTCCCCACAAGGGAGAATATGTTGGATGAAAATAAACATATACACTGAGACCTTCATCTAATTTTCATATATCTAAATGCACTGTGTTTCACTTTGAACAGGCCGCCTGGATTAAATAGAAGTTAATTAAACAATCCCTCATTTTTTGCTGTTTAAAACTTAAGACTTGGTAAAGGAGCGGTAAGACAGGACTTTTTATTACTCTTAGATGGTGCTAAGAGGACCCATAAATACATCTCTTCTTCCTGTGATCCCATTCATCTTGCTGCCTTGGCTACTCCTCTTTGCCAACAATCAGATCCCAGTAAACAACCTCAAGTGAAATTTGCAACTGTCAGATAAACATTAAAAATGCTTCTCTTGTCCTTTCCCATTGATAGTCCCATTAATATTGTAATAGAACAAAAAAGTTATGAAAATGAATGCGTGCTGGTTTTGGAAGTGAATGATGCAGACAGCCGCTGTGAAATATATACACTTGAATATGCATAGACAAAGAGATACAGTGCACCCACAAAGAAGTGTGTATACACTCACATGTAATATTTTAAGATACAGGACTCAGTTCCAACCTCATGCTATGGGTACACTGTGAAGCAACTCCATTGACTTTTGTCTGGTGTAAATTCAACACAAGTAAAGTCAGAATTAAACTACCGTGGCTTTTTTTTGAGAAAAATATTATAACTACACAATTTTTCTGTGCTGCTATTTTTCTAATCTTTGTTTTTGGTCAGAGGCTAGTATTACAATCTGCTTTTGCGCATTTAGTAGTTCCTCGCAGCATGCAAATCTCTGGTTCTATGTCTGCTGCTTATAAAGAAAATCTGTACCTCAAACTTAAGTGAAGGAGTATGAAAAAAAAATCATAAACAATAAAGTCAAGCTCTTTTATGCAAATTTGTCTTTAGACACATATTAATTCAAACAGTATCCACTAAAAATCTCCAAAAAGGAGCAGTCCAGTTCTCCCAATTCTGCAATTAAAATGTTGTATCCGGTGTCCTCTGTCCATCTGAACCCTCACTGAGATCACTGACAGTTTTGAAAAATGAGAGACTTCAGATTTGAGTCAGGTTCCAAAATAATCCCAAAACTGTCTTAAAACATCGTGAGGTACTGTTGTCTTTTATATATACATATACATATATATATATATATACACACACACATGCATATACATGTATTGGATTTTCCTATCAGGCTTTTACATTTTCTGAGCTTTTAACATTCTACTGTTTCAAGCTTTTCTGTAGAGATAAAAGCTGTGCATGCTTTTAATAAAATGAGAATTCTTCAAGGGAAAGCAGGATTTCAGAGGCTGGAGTTTTAGGAATGCTCCCAGGTAGGGAGGCAGCTGTGATGGGTCAGTAACCGTGCAGGGAGACTCCACAGAGACAAAGTCTGCCTGAGAGGCTTTCCCTGCTTGAACACAAGACCTTAGCTCTCTGAACAAAAACACGCTGCCAGTCATATTGTTCTAATTCCCAATTTAGTGACATTTCATTGGGTCATTTCATAATGTCAGGCTGCATTTAGACGCTTCCAACCATCTATTTCTGAAGTCCCTTGGTGTTATACACCTAGAATTCTCTCTCTTCTGAGCCTTGTCCTTTTCAAATGCAAGTCCTACATGCTTATACTTCCATATGCAAGCCAAAAGATACTAAACTGGGAACACCAACTGGATCTTTTGAACCCATGGTTCTCCACTGTTCAGGTCAACTGTCATTTTGAAATCAGAACAGAAATCAGTCCCTAGTTGACTTATGCTTATATTAAGCAAAGGTAAAACAAAACAACAACAAAAAAGGATGTTAATTTTTTAGTGTTTTCTAACATCATAGAAACAGCCTGTAAACATTCTCAAGTTGCCAACAGTCCTGAAATGTGGTGTAGTTTTACCTGTTAGGAAACACAGTTGCAAAAGCAAAATTTTTTTTTATGTTCTCATCAAAGTCACAAAAAGGTCAGTCAGTCTTATCAGATTTCAACTGCTCTAGTGCCTTTTGAACTGAAATTTATTTCATTCATCCACTCTGAAATACTGATTATGGAAAAAATCCACTTCAGACTTCTGCTATTTTAATCACAGATCACCAAAAAGTAATCAACTTCTGGAATTTATATTAAATTTTCTTCTGAGTGGCAGTCAAGTTAGGTATAAGGACTCCAGTTGGATGAAATTAAAAACTCACATGAGATTGTCTATGTTGCAAACTTTAGCTTAAAGTAGCTGAGAGCAAGGGACTGTACTGCAGTCACAAAATCTGGATAGTCAAGCGGTATTGTGTGTCCTTCCACAGACAACCTATTCTACTGAGTTAACATAAATATAATGACTACAGTTGCTCACACTTAAAGATTATTTCCCCAAGTACCTCACAGGATATGTTCACCATTTTCTTGGTGCTTTTCTTTGTAATTTATTGTCAAATAATCTTTGGGCTGATGGTGCACTATACTTCAAACTAGAACATGGTCTTACAAACCTTACTGGCTACCTTTCCCAAGTCGCCTGCGAGCACTACGTTTCAACAGCAACATTTACTGGAAGAGTATATACAAAGATGTCAAGTTCCCTCACAATTAAATATTTTTTTGGTAACAGTTTGTTCACAAAACAAGTTTCTTGTTCTAATTCATTTTGATTTAGATTCATGACAATCTATACAAAGTCTTTGCTCATATTTGTTAATTTAGGGTTTGAATAATAGTTTTTCTCCTTGTACGGTTACCTCCCTTTATTTTGTGTACCACGTTACCATCGTCACAAAAATCTTCTTTTCTGGTAAGGAGAAAGGTTAACTGCTTACTCTGGGGTCTTGCAGTTACCCCACAATTCACTACCAACCAGCTTCAGCTCCAAAATGGCTTTCTGTTCAAATGTTCATTGAAGCAGGTCAGTTAAAGTGTCATGGGGCACAGGATGAAAGAGCTTTCCACTGACTTGCCCTTGTGCTGTCATTTGCACGAGGGCAGTAGGGCTATAAAGAGTTCCCCTCCTCAAATGGGATTTTATGCCTATATAGCATTGGCACAAATAAGGAAAAAGAAAGAGACGAATTAGTAGCAGTCTGCTGCTGGACATGCCCAGGAGTAATAACCATGAGACTCCGTCATGGGGGGACTTCGATAAGCAAAGGATTCACTATGCCTTTGTTGAGATGGAAATGCAGCCCACGGCACCAACACAAAGTTCAGGCTGAATCTGACACTCTGTTTGCAGTTCTTTTTTTCTTGAGCCTCAGGGAAACAAGCGTGATAGAGTAGAGACAGAGCGTAGGGCAGAGCTGGAATCCTTCTTCCACTTACCAAAGCATCATCAGAGCGCAAGCATCAAGGAAAATAAGCACTATGATGATCCACGTATTAACTTCCTGCCCTCCAAGGTCAGCATTTCTTAAACCATCCAGGACATTACATTCTCTGCACAGTCTCCAGCCATTTAGCAATGGATGGCAAAGGAATCTAAAGCTCTAATGGGATGAAGTGTCAAAGAGAGCTTTTTATTTAAAGAAATAGAGAAAAGAAAAGAAAATGGATATTTTAACTTTTATCTCAGAGTTAGTTAATATTCACACTTAACTGCTGAACTGGCTAAATTCTTTTCTTTTCTTAAGGACCTTTATAAATTTCATCATTAATAAAATCAGACATTCAATTAGCAGGGAATTTCTGATTGCTAACTGAGATTTCCCCCCCAACAGTTTCTCTTTTTCACTCTTTCTAGTCTCTCCTTTTATTTTCCCCTCCTACCCCTGTGTCCCCCCTTCCCTGAAAAACCAGGGCAAAGTGAAAACTGACTCCATTAACCTCTGTCATTACCTAAATCCATCTCTTAATTAATATGAGTTAATATGATTAATCAAAATAATGAGACAAACCTATTAAATTAGGGTGTTTAAATTACAAATGGAAGTGGTAAAGGCAAAGGGGCTGATAACGAATAGCTGCAGTCAGAGATGGAGTTAGCTCTAGAAATGATATGTGACAATCAGCAGAGAGAATCAAGAATGAGGGGAAATAAGCAAGATCCATGTGAGAAAAATATTCTACGTGCCCAAAGAACGATGTTGTTCAAGTGCCTGGTAGCATTTCAGAGGATCATCTGTGTTAAGATAATATTTTAATCCCTTTCATGCTGGAATATAATATAGATAACAATGTGATCATCAAATCTTTCAGCTTGCAGTTAGCTTCCATAGGGTTGGATGGTACAGATTTTGCCCAGTTAGAGGTTGCCACTAGCAGTTTGCTGGGAACTGTGAAGCGTTTGCTAGTCATATTGACACCACTCCACAGAGACAAGACTGCACAGGTTATATGTGTCTATACTGGAGGCACACAGCCTGAGCAAGAGCCTGCAGTCACAATATTCCGTCTCCGATACTGACTTTCTTTGTGACCTGAGGCAAGCGCCATGAACTCCTCTGTCTTGCTTGGCTGATACACCATTCCTAAACGTAGTTCCATATTTTCTCTATACTAGAATCTTGAAATCTGGCAAGCTCTGTCACTACAGTCCTCCGAATGCTGAAGGGAAGTTATGCCAAAAGTGACCTTTCCCCAAGAACTCCATGACAGTCAGAGTTTCTCATCAGATTTCCATGACTCAAATACCTGTTTGAACTACAGTCTTGAAATCTGTTTAACTCCCTTGTTATAGACCACCAACTAAAGTACAAATAATGTCTCTAACATAGGTCACTGTAACAACAAAAGTGATAGCCATTTTGGGAGGTGTTTATGTGGAGTGTGAAGTCTTCCCTTTGGAGAAATCCATTAGCAGTTTATATTTCAGTTAAAACTATCCACAAAGGAAATATATGTAGCATAGGACTGATGCAGATGGAAAACTGCACTACAAACTGCTGCCAAAACAAGTAGACATCAAACAGGAGGAGGTTAATAAATATTTTTCAGGCATAAGGAACCCCTAAACCTAAAAAGAAGTGGGAAGAAAACAACCATGTAGATAGAACATTTCAAGACCAACCCTATATCTTGAGTATATCATCTGTGATCTCTATATAAAGTTGAGAGCATGCTAGAGGCTGTGGGGTTAATAAAACATATAATTGATGAAGACGCCTTGCAATATATGATTTATAAGCCACTTTAACTGCCTTAAAAAGGTTGCAACTGGCCAGGAAGTGCTCCAAATAGCAAAAGAAACCTCTCTCTCTGTGGCACTACACTGAAGTGGCAGCACGAGGACAGTGGAATAAAAACAGGAGATAAAGAAAGATCCAGCAGGAAGTCAGCAAGGGAGGAATAAGCTCAGAGAAAGCTGTTTAAAGCTGGTTAGCCAGGGGAGATGAGAGTAGCAGGAAAAGGCGGCACAATAACCTTGTATTTGTAGCCCAAACGCGCTCTTTTTTATCTGACTTTAGACTGAGTTTTAAAAGGGGTTGGTGAGGTTATGGCTGGCAGCAAAATTTTGTGAGCACTGGTGCCTGACCTTTGGCATCTCAGCAGATGCTGTGGAAACCCAAGGAAAAGAGTGCTGAAGCAGCTAAGAAGGAACTTCATTATTAATTATAATCTCATATTGGGCATTATGCTTTAGTTACATTGACCAACTTTCTAGCTTTGTCACTGAAACAGGCAAAGGTACAATCTTTCTTCAGGAGAATGCCCAATTTTTCAAGTCAGCAACATGAACACATAAAAAGGATGGGAATGAAAAAAAGGGAACAGAGAGAAGATTCAGAGAGTAGTAATAAACTGCAGTTGAGTCTATATTGCCATTTCCTTGTAGAACTTCGACATCCTCCATTAATGGCTTCATAAAAAGGCACAAGTGTTGAAAGTGATCATAAACATTCAAAGGAGCTTGGTAAAGAAGTTTGGAAACAGCATTTCCAGCACACCATGTGGAAAGGCACAAGTATTTGGAGGCTGAGGATCTGAAATAAAAGATTATCACAGATACTCCATGCTTGGAGGAATTATCAGGAGCTACCAGACTGTATAGTGCAACTGGTGTCAGCCAAACGCAAAGTGTTTTTCAACTGATGAAGTGAACAAATAAGTAATGTTTTGAAAGAACAACTTTCACATAATTGAGATGATGCTCACGTATCACCAGATAATTACCACCTTCTCAACCCCCTTGAAAGGCAGCACAACCATAGTGACAAGGTGCTATGCCATTGCTATAGCCAATGCCTAGCTTAATAGAAACATAGCTAAAGATTGCAGACACACTAGTTCATATTAGAAAAAAAAGGTTTTTCATTGCTACATCCTGCTTTTCTGAACAACAGTGCCCTAGAGCCATACCTGGGCCAGTACCATTTCTCACGCTTTTAAGTAAATTTCTTTTCCACCAAACACAAGCGGGTCAAAATATAGTCTTCTAGCAAGGACAACCTTCTAGGCAGAAAGATCTAAACAATGTAGATGGCATCTGATGGCTAGACCGTGGGCTGGGACAAAGCTGACATCTACTTCTGGGTGACAGCAGTAGCATGAGGAAAAGTATTAAAGTTCTCTTTACAAAACAAAAGCAGAAAATGAATTTCATTGTCTCTGGGCAGAAAATGTACTAGTGTGTTATTGGTGGAGGGTTAAATCAAGTTCTTGAAGTACAGTTTGGATGCGAGATTTAATTGCATCTCTGCATACACATGCCAGCAAGGATTCGAATCCCATAGCCTGTCCTCTCTCCTTGGCCAAAGGAAGCACTTGGGACAACACACTTGTCCTCAGGCAGCCTGTGTACTATAAATTGAGAAATAACCGTGTTCCTTCCAGTCCCCTGCCCTCTCCTACACTGTCAGTGCCTGCTGCTTGAACAAGAATCTCCTCAGAAGCACTCTAGCAAGTGCCTATTGCCCACCCTGATGCAGGAAGACTCTTGTTCTTAACATTTATCATTTGTTTATCAATTCATAATTCACACAAGTGTCCTGACCTTGGGTTCCCAATAATTTTTGAGCCTGTTAGGTTTCCCTCTGGATTAGGATTTCTGCATGTTACCGAAACAGTAATAAGCTGCTTAGTTTGTTCACACTGATTCTGGACTGTGAAATGGTGCTAAGACAGCACAGGCAGAAGCTCTCTGATTTTGAAGAGGAAGGCTAAAAACTCTCCACCCCAAAGCCTCATTCGGGGCCATTCAGATGAAGGCTGTTGCTGACTAGTGACTTTATTTTTCATCACAATTTATCAGATGAGCATCAAGCAAAGGTCACAAACACTTCTGGTTTAGCAAGGTCTTCACTAAGAGAAAATATTTAAAGAAAATCCAGCTTCATTTTACAGTGTTAGTTTCAAAATGCTCTATATGTATAGGCACAGCTGTGAATCTTGTTCACTTCCACGGAAGAGCAATAGAGATGAGGGGAAATGGAAAAGGTTGCTGTGGCTCACTAAAAAAATTGGCAAAATTGAAAAGGTTGAATACAGATGCTGTGATGAGTTCCCACTCCCTTTGTTTCCTTAGAAGAACAACTTCAATGTCAGATTTTCAGACTTATAAAACCCTCCATTCTTTTGTACTCAATCTGGTGAACAGAGAAACGAGATCTTAAATTTCAGCTTAACCTTTAGAGTTATAGGATCTAAAGCCGGAGTCAGGAGGTAGGATTACACTTCCCTTCCTGATATGCTCAAAAAATTTCCAAAAATCTTGCAGTTTCTTTGCAAAGACCACACCATGCAGCTGGCACTGACTAACCTATTATCCAAAAGCCATGAAGAGCAATCTGGAGAAACAGAAGCCTCATCTAGCTGCCAGTCCTGCCGTCCTGTCTAGACTCTGAGAGTCGAGCTACATTCCCTTTGTTTCTTCAACTAGCAATAGAAGACTGTGCAGTGGAAACGTTTAACCACTGTATGGATGGTGAACAAGCCACAGAAAGATCCAGACCTGTCTCCTAGAGGCCTCCTGGCTTTGCAAGCCCCACCAGTAGTACAAAGCAGCTGGTCAGGAAACTCAGCAAAATCTTGCAATACACACAGAGGTGTCTCTCAGAGAAAAGGAAACATGTTCAGAGCCAGTTTTACTCCTTTGGAGTTATTACTTCTAGGATTACAAGAGGACTCTCTGCATCTGTTTCTTTAGGTTCTTTGATTGCAAGTCACTGCAATAGATTCTAATTATCTAATGGTCTGTTCAAGCCCTGGCTTCTTTGCCAAGACTACTGTCAAGGGGGCCAGTCAATGCCAGCCAGGATTATGATCCAGATGTCCACTAGCAATAGACTGGGACAAATTCACTCCAAAGGCCAAACAGCTATTCAAGAATGCTTTCCAACCAGTAGTGGAGCTGGATGAAAACCAGTGCTGTAGAAGTGACCTTGCACTTACATGAAGCAATACCAAGTGTCTGGAAGGAAAAAATCCTTCCAGTTACAAGCAAGTACAACAATAATTCTAGGAAGTGGAATGTGGTAAATCAAAGATCTACTCAGATCTCTTTTGATAGCACTAATTAGTAGCCCTGTTCCAAGTAAGCAGAGAGGGGAAGTGGCTATGTATCTGAAACAAACAGCCCTAGGAGCTGCTCCAAAACAATGGCACTGAAAACAGGAAAAGTAGAGCAAACGTAATGGCAGGGCTTGCTTACATACAGGCCAAAATCCCAAAGTTCACGTCTGCACATGAAAGCACCACACATCAATCAGCACCTCCATTCCTCCTCCACACAGAAAGGGAACAGGCAAAGGAAAAGGTGTGTGGCAGTTTGTAGGCATGTGCTGCATTCAGGAGAGAACGATGCAAACCTGCCAATCCTCCCTATGATTCCAAGTAAAACTTCATTTGCCACCTGCTGCAGCCCAAGTACAGAAGACACTTGCAAGAACTCAAGAGAGAGACATGGCTTAAGCAGCTGCCACAAGTCTGCCCATGCTTGGGCAACTATCTAATTATCTTCCTAACATCTCCTGTGGACTACGTACTTGTCAGCACGTAGTCCATAGAATTGCTCACAGTGTGGTTTTTTTCCCTTCTGTCTTTGGCATAACCAGCTTGTTGGGAAATGCTCAATTTGTTGAAATCTACATGTTTTGCAGGAACTCACTGTCCTGAGGAAACCTTCGCTAGAGAAAGCTGCCTAATTTGCATTGGGCCACACAGAAGCCTGCATGTAGAAGGAGACCTACATGTGATATGAGAGATTTGGGCTCAAGTTCCTGGTCTGCTTTTCTGGACCTGAGACCTGAACTTGGCTCTTCCCCAGCATAGCTAAATGCCTTGATTGGTGTAATTTCTTCTTCTGGGAACAGTCCCTCCTGTTGGAACTTTTTCACTCTGTATGAATTAATAAGTGCTTCTTTGGCAAGGGCTCAGTCCTACAGCTGCTACAGCACTAGCCTGTGGAAAAGTCCAACTCAGATTTGCTCCAGTAAATATTTGCAGTATCCCACATAAGAATCCTGACCACCTGGATACTGTCTGTTCTACAAGCCAGGGATTTTTCTTTTCCTCTGACAAAGCTTCACAGAGTGCTGATTCAAGCACACGTGGAACAGAAAAAATAAATATGAATCGCAAAATAATTCATTGGTTTTGAGAAAGTGAAACATATCTGAGAAAAAGTCTTGGTCCACAGAGACTCTGGTAGGCTTTGCTTTCTACCACAGACACATCACTTTCCTTGCCAACTGTAAAGTTGCTCTAGGCAGGTTCATTAGCAAACAGCAAGAAAGAGCTGCCATTTCTTCCAGCCAAATTAAGATGAAAGAGGAGGGCCAATGGATGTAGAATGATCTGAGAAAGGCTTAAACATTAATGGTATTAAATCAGTGGTAGTGCCATTACAGAGAAGGACGGCAAGGGTAAAGGGCACAAAGTGGTTGCAAGGGTCACTGACCCTGGCCACAAGCACTGTGGGAATGCAGGGGTACTGCCAGGAAAGTAGCACTAGTATTTACAGTAGGATCAGCTGTTGCCTCAGCTCAGCAAATCCAACTCCATTGGAAGCACAAAAGAGGAGAAGAGGACACAAGTCCATGTTCCTTATGAGAAAGAAACAGGATGGTGCTGCAGTTCTTTTGTGAGGGGGACACATAAAGCCTCCGGGTTTTCAAAACAGCAGCTTTGGCTGCAAACAGTTTTGCTTAGTCTCCTGAAATCTTCTAATAGTAAATCTTACTATAAAGACCTCCCCTCAGCCTCCTCATACTGTTCTTCCTGCTCCCTGTATCTCATATCTTTTTGTGCCTGTTTGGCTGTTTCCCATCTTTGCCTATTAAGTTTCATCCAAAGCCTCTAAATATTTCCAATATTTCCCCTCCCTTGGATCTGCAAACCCATAGGTGCAACAAAAGGGGACACAGCAGAGTTTTTTCCTACTTGGACCTACTGAGACTTCCGTAGCACCCTTTTCATTTCCCACAGCTCCCCTTATTGACTCCTACCAGTAGTGAAGGCCAGAAATAGCCTACCTGCATTATAGGTTGAGGAAGAGGGATCTAGGGCAGTATGGACCAAGAAAAGTCTTCAGAAAAACCAAGAGCTCTAGGTGTTACATTGAGGGACCAGAAAATGAGACTGAGATACAGCTGGCTGGCTGAAGGTGGCAGGTTGGAAATATAATCTAAGCTGTTAATAGAAGGCTTCTTCTCGTGGCCAGAAACACACTCATGGCTTGGCAGCACAAGATGGAAGAATGATGGGTTCTTGCAAGTTATATACATATATGTGGAGAGAGTGTATACATATACACAATGCATCATCTGGTCATCCAATTTGTTCTTTTTGAATGCTGGCACAGACAGACACAGCAGGGTTGCATACGACCTCAGTATGACGTGAGGACAAAGACGATGTTTAGTCAACGGGAAACTCTTCAGCATGTTGTTTGCTTCTCAGAGTCATACTTAAGGGCAGAAAGACCGTGTGGATGCCCTCCTTTATATTTCAGGCCACAGAATTACACTTTGAGCACAATGCTAATGGGTTAAAATGACTCTTTCATTAAGGCTCTGGATAGATGCTGAGGACATGCAAAACAAAAATCATCTTTGCTAGTTTCCAATTTGAATATTTCCAATATGCAATCCTTCTTTATTGAAAGAAATGTATCTTATTTTTAATATAAACTACACTAGCAGTTTCAATACAAAGTGCTCGAGCTTCCATATGTTGGTTCCTGTTGCTGTGAAATGGTCCTCTGACCATGGTGGGGAAAAAAGTGCACCTGGCATTTTTTACTCCATGAAGGTACTTCCACACAAAGTCACTTCTCTATGTTTTTGAAACTAAACGAACTGAGTTCTATTTGCTCATTCCAAGTCATCTTGGTTCCTCTGCTGCGCTCTCTTCAGTTTTTCTACGTTTCTTTAAAAACTCTATACTAGAGCTATATGCTATATTTTACTAGCAGACTGTCAATGCCATACACGTAAGTTAAAAATCACTCCCACTCCCTGCTCCTGTGGTCAACTCTAAGGAATGCAATAGCTTTTTTTCAATATATAGCTACAGAATGGAGGACTGCAAGGTACAGTACTTCCTCCCAAATGTATTACTTTGTATATGAATGCTAATCCATGGTTTTTTTAGAATTAGCTTTCCTCATGATGCTAATCACTTTATTATAAAGTTTTTCTCATTATTTGTTACCCTATCTTGTGACATTGCAAAACTTAAAACTCAGCTACGGTTTATAGTTACTTCCAAATCATGGACAAACCTGTTGAATAGCATTGCACTTGATATCAGTTCTTGCCAAATCCCCCAGACACTCTCTCATTCAGCGATACTTCCCACAAATGATGCCTTTGAGCTCTCTTAGCTAACCAGTTCTTTAATCCATTTAACAGGCACTTTACTGATACGGTGTAATACTAAAATTTTAGCCAGACAATCATGCAGTACCAAGTCAAATGCTTTGTGAAAGTATAAATACATCACATCTACACAATTGCCTTTAACAATCCATTCTTTGAGATTACATTCTTGAGATCGAGTTTGTTTGACAAGACCTAGTTTCCATAAAGCTATGTCGACTGGCATTAATTATATCCCTATTCTTTAGCAACTGACTTCCATATCAGATTTTCCATTGCTCCCTTGTTCTTTTTTGACTTCTGTCATACAAAGGCAGGCCAGGATGTAGTCATAGTATGGTTGGGAATGGGAGGAGCACAGGAGAGGAGATGTATAGTGATGTAGTCACTCCCAAAGGCACCACCAAACAGTACTAAAAGGAAATTACAGCCCTCCTAGCTGGCTTCTGTTCCATATCCAGGGTGAATCTTCTCCAGGTGATCTCACAGTCCTTGAAATAGCAAAAAAATCCCCAAATGGAACAAAAGCTAGTATCAGTAATTCAGAGATTTCCTAAGACCTTTGACTTGCTCATTTAAAAGGGTTTTCTCATTTTGGATGTTGTTTAACACTCCCTTGTGGTAACTAATGGACTGGAAAGGCCAATGGATCCTCATGTGGTACACAAGTACATTGTCCTTTTCAGATATAGGGCAAAAGTATTTTTTGCACGTCAGATTCTGCAGAGGTTAAATACACTACACAAGACTCAGCAGGATTTTTGTCTAGCATGTACAGCTTTGGAAGTCGCTTCCCACCATGGGTTAGACTATGTGATCTTCTACAAACAGAGGAGCCTGCCCATAAGAGATTTAATTGGTTTCATTAGAAAAGTAAAGGCTAAAATCACAGAGGCAGAGAGCTGAAAAGGGATTTCAGCTCTGAAGCTTTGTAAAACCTTTAAAGTTTGAAGCTGGCAAACAGGAGCTGATAAACTAGTATGACCTTGCAACAATCACCTAACCCAGTTCTATGCCTTGGGGCCCCCTTCAGTCAGTTCGGGACTTAAGACTCTCAACCAGCTTATAGGACAGTGGGACATTTAAAAACATATCTAAATACTTCAGGGTGCTCTGAGAAAGACACTACAGGACTGCAGGGTATCAGGGTTCATGTACCAGACAGCCAAAGAGCTTGCTGCCAGATTCGTGGCCTGAACACAGACCCACGCTCCGGACTCTAACCTCTCACCATGTTTCTCAATTTCCTGGTTTCAACAGGGCCTCAAAACTATTAAAATTGGCATCATCAGGTGACACCTGTAGGAAGCCTGAAGCCACAGCCTGCCCTTCCCACCTCTTAACTCTGTTGTCTCTGCAGCTTTTGGCAGTTTCCTCAAGAGATGTAGGTATTCAGGATCTCTATCGAAAAAGGACTACTCTGCTGCAGCCGAATACTCAGCGTTTTCATGTCCATCTGTTACTATATGGCTATACAGAAAGGGTTCAAGAACAAAACCTTCCGTAGAGTCAGAAAGCAAGACAAATAGCGGGCAGGGCTACTTTGACAAGCTACAGGAAGTCATTTGCAACCTTGCTTGACTTAGCAACTTCTCTGTAAGCACCTATGAGTACTTGCACAAAATAACCACTGCCAAGCCTCTTTCTCACTAACATGCCAGCTATTTTTCACACTCTCCACTAGTGTCCAGGGATGTGTTTTCTCCCAAGTGCCTTCAGATTCCCTCATGAACCACAGAGCAGCTTGGATCTAAGAAGCCAAAGAGTATACAGGGCTAAAGCCAGCTCTGAGATTAGCCCTTTCCCCAGCACAAGCAGGAAGGACAGTGTTCTGAGCTTCACTGTCTGGTCTGAAGACAGAGCATCAGTTAT
Source organism: Dromas ardeola (assembly GCA_013398915.1). Taxonomy (NCBI): domain Eukaryota; kingdom Metazoa; phylum Chordata; class Aves; order Charadriiformes; family Dromadidae; genus Dromas; species Dromas ardeola. Next base: position 536,016 of record VYZM01003948.1, read on the forward strand.
GGAGCCTAAGCACCCAACGTTTTTTTCATGCAATGGAAAGCCCTTTTATCAATACGTTTTATGTCAGCTTGCCTTCTACGTACCTTCCCTCTGGTGGGATGCAAAGGCTTAATCAGTTCTCTACCACAGTTACACAGTCAAAGGATCAAACTGTATTCAAGGATTCCCTTGCAAGCTTGCCTAACATGACCATCCACCAGTAACTCATCCTGCCTTGCCATGGAGATAGCTGTTGTAGGCTAAGCTGACAGCAGCAGGCAGACTAGGGCTTCCCTCCATCTCTGTTTAGTGAAGTGGTGGCCTTTAATGGAAGCAAATGACAAGACAGTGGTTTTGAAAGGTCTCCACTGCACCTTTCAGTTTGTACTGGTCCCCAGAGTCACCAGCATTCATTTGTTCTGTTAAATTTGTTTAGACAGAGTGCAGAATCAGGCTCTCCCAATCGCCTTCTTGTAGAGCTACGAGTGACACCGGCCAGACTCGAATCAGCAACTGGCACATATATTTCTATGAGTCTGCAATGATTGACATGGAATAGCTGTGTAGTTTTTTCACCCCCTTGAAAGCCTGGACTGCTCTTCGCTGAGTGTCTGCCATTCTCACATGAAAAGGAAGATTGTTTAAAGCTATGACTTTGAAAGGCTCGTCCAGATTTCTGAGGAGTTTTGAAATGCGGCATTAAAACAACTATGCACAAAAGAAATTAGCAGGAGGCTGTGTACCCTGAAGAATGGCAGTGACAGAGGGCAGCACCCAAGTACTGTGTGGGGTGACATGAGAAACTTCCCAGGGAGGACACGCTATCTCATTCAGCTTCTCTCCTCCCCGTCTCCAGGTAAGCAACAAAATACAGATGCAAGGCTGCGGCCAGAGCCTTCAGCCCTCTTGTATCGCGGGCTCCACGGCTGCCACACGACGCTGCAGTGAGCAGGGCAGCGTGAGCAGGCGCCGAGCCACCCTCCCAGCAGGTGACAACCCCCCGGCGCCTGGGCCATCGGTAGCTCCCGGTGTTTCCTTCCACCGGCCCC
>VYZM01003948.1:538459-576482 GCA_013398915.1 Dromas ardeola
AAAGGAGAATTAGCTTAGAAGAAAACACACTCACCTCCAGGCAGAAAGAATATAATGAAATTATGAACACCTACCTTCCAGCAATAGTAGGATGGAGATTACATTTTTACTGTTTTCAGAGTAATATGTATGTAACATGTTACCTGCTCAGTACCTGCTCCTTGCATTAGCCAAATGCCACTGCTTCTGCCACAGGACGTGTAGAATAACCTGCCAATATCAGCAGTTTAAATTTATGTTGGACTGTAAACTAGAGCAGCTGAAGTGCAGAAGCATATTCCCTTTTGGATTTTTAAAAATAATTTCTTTAAAATTCAACTTGAAAAGAGAAAGCAGTACAGTTTCTCAGCTGGCACTTAAAGTCAAACCACTATATACATATAACCCACTGTCCAAACTTCTAGATTCGTGGCTTTTAAAAACAAGAACCTTACTTTGACAACAGGAGCCTTTTTTCTTAGTACAGGGAGATGTTTTCATTTATCCAACGAGTTCAGTTCAAAGACTTGTTCACTGAAAGCTGAGAAACCAGCTGGGAGTTGATAAACCGGGAAAGCTCATTTTTCTTTTATAAAACATTAAGAAAAATAAGATATGAGAGTGTAAATTAAGATAGTTTAAAATACTGAAAGACATGAACAAACAGAAACAATTTGTTCAATTCCCTAAGTATAGATGGATTTTGTAAACTCAGATTTCAGTAAAAAATATTTTCTTAAGCTTTAAATAAAACTATCTTCAACAGTCTGGATAGATATTAATAAAAAAATTTAAAGCTATTTGTGCATTGTAATTGATTCCAATTTTAATCCAATTAGATCTTGACGCAAATTAATCTTCTGATAAAAATGAACCCATGATTTTCTAGTATAATAAAATGTAAAAAATAGGAGCTTAAGTGTGTGCACATTAAACTATACCATTGCTTGATTCAAACTGGTACAGGTATAGTATACCCTCTTGCTCAGGAGCAGCATCATACTTAGCATACCAGCCTGTATGTATTTGCCAAAAAAGAAGGCAATGGTGAACACCAAAATAAAATTAGTATTTCTTTAGCTATTTAAATTGTAAAATGGCATGACAAGATTAAAGTAGATTAAAGATCACATTTCCTGTTTCTCAGTTTAAGTCTTCGATCTGAATCCATACATCCTTGCAAACCTGGAGTTACATGGTGCTCCACAGTGACAAAATTCCTGATTTGCAATGGATTTTCAAACTCCTGCTCAGGCAAACAGAAGTGTAGTTAGAAAAGCAAATACAGAGGCCATTTCCTTTCCTTACTCAAGAAAACTGAGAAATATTACTAAGTACCAACATTCGTGCTCATCCCTGGCACACAGGAAAGACAACGAAATACTTTTTGGCCTTGGCACTATTCACAAAAACACATTGGAAATTAAGCTTCTGCTACCTGACAGGCTAATCTCCCAGATTACTACAGCTAAAAGGGTTTCCTTGAAATCAGTTAAATGCACTTTTCAGATAGCTGGCATTTAAAAAGAAATCATCTTATTGCTAAATATTAAAAATACCATCATACAACTCAAAAAGAAAAAAACCCATGAGGTACTGCATTTTTCAAATCATTCTGAAAATGTATAAATTATACTCTTTGAAGACTAGAACTGGATAGAGACAAGAACTTCCATCTTCCAAAAATTTTTTGATTCTGAACCCTAAACTGTCAAACCTTTACTAGTCAACAAGCTCAGTGCTGCTATTTTTGCTCAGTTCAGGATTTAGTATTTTAGATCATAATGAAAGGTTCAACACCTCAATTTCAATCAGATGGAAATAATACTTTCAAAGAATTGTTTTTTGTGTCCAAACTGTTATCTGTTAGCAGAAATCATTTTCATGTCTCCATAGACTCCAACAACAGTGGAAACACTTCCTAGCAAACATCCACCCTAACGAAGCCGGGGGATTTTGGGAATCAATTCAAGTAGTGGGCATCTAAGCACTGAAAGTTTGATTGTGTCTGATGGCATCAGTCTTTCTAGTTTACTCATCTCATTCTCTAGTGTGTTGTATCTGCTTTAGAGAAACAGTTGTGTTTTGAATCTGTTGAAATCAGCAAGCTTAAGTCCTGTTACCTTCTTCTGGGCCTGCAGCCTATGCACTTTAAGACAGAGAACACAACACCGCCTTGTGCGATGCCAAGCACCTTCTCATCATGAGGCCATGATCGCAGAAATAACAGAAATCTCTCCTTGAGGTTGTTCTAAGACAAGAGCATCAGTGTGCTAGAGTAGCAATAGCATACAGTAGCTACTCTTCAGGCATATTGGATTTTATGTCATTCTTTGTCTGAGTTCACGACAATGAAGTATTTAGCTACATTGGTTCGTGCCAGGTGTTATGGCATCTCCAGCAGAGAGTGGCCCACCCTGGATTTCATCCCAGCTGAAACTACGGGTGGACATCAGCTCAGAAAATCAGGCAACTTCTTCAGAGACAAGCAGATTCAAGAACTGACTCTGAGTGCCCAGGCTTGGGGGAGCATACTCAAACATTTTTTACTGATAGGGATGCCCGATCAAAACAGTTTAGAGATGACTGCTCTATAAAAACAGACACTCAGTATCTCTCATTGGAGCCATTTACCTTTACTACAGACTGAGATTCTTCACCTAGGGATCCCTTTGTCCACATTATCTATGTGCAAACACAAGCCAATACATTTGTTGGTGCTACTTTATTAGCAATTGCATTGAGAGTGTGATTGCTGGGAGCTCTTCCCTGCCTTTTCTGAAGACTGATCTTATGTTGTTAGTCTTTAAGACATTTTTCTCTCTTTGATGTTTTGTGTGATTTGAAAAACTGACTAGATGTAGTGATATCCTCGGCTAATATCATCCTTATAATCTACTGTTTCTTTCCCTTATAACCCTCTTACAGTATAAGAGGGTTTATTTTCCTCCATCTCTTTACCCCAATTCTGTATGTTTACAAGCATCATCCTTTCATGACATGTTTCGGCAGCTCTTTCTTAATTTTAGGCCTAAAGTCTTTGAGCAAACTGCTGTTGGACATTTTATGCTCCTTCGCACTGTCTTGTCTCAGGAGGTGACTGATCCATCCAGTCTTAATTTGACAGGTCTGTAGGATTCTCTTGACTCATTCACAGATAACTTAGTACTTCCTCCCACTGTGTCATCACTAAATTTTTTTCAGTCCACATATTTTGATTTCTGTCAACCTGCTCCATTGGACTGATGACAGGAACATTGATGGGTCAAGGAAACACACAAACAGTTAAAGAACAGTAGGGTTTGTCCTGTTGTACAAGCTGGAAGAAGTGCACCTACCCGAGAGAAATTTAGTTATGATGAATTGGAAGTTCAAGAATTGACTTTGCATGATATAGTTAGATTTGTTGAAAGGCCAAAAAGCTTCAGCTATGGTCAGGTCTACTAACATTTTACGGGCTGCCTTTTGTGTGTGCTCTTCTGATTGATGTGCATTTGCTGTTTCCCAGAAAGAACAGATACTCTCTTGGGTCGTGGTTCTGGCTATAATCCATTTTGGACACCTGCCAGCTGATATATTGGAGGAATTTTGTCTCTGAGGGTTCAAGCAAGGGAACAGAACATGTATGACAACAAGAAATCATTTTTGTCCCTTATTACAATGCAGGAATTATCAAAGATAGGGCAGACATTGCAAAAACCCTTCCTGGGACCGATTCAGGCAATGATCTTGGGCTACCATGGCCTGTCCTTAGGTCCTGTGAGGAGAATAGAAAGTATAACCACCCTGTCATTTCACTGACCATATTTTCCTCTCTGAAACCAAATCAATAATTACAGATTGATTAAATGCATTTGCAAACTCCGTATTTCAGAATTCAACTTGGGACATGACAGTATTCTCAGATGGCAGCATCCCATGGAGAAAACCAAAAATCAATGGATATGACCTTTCTGGCCTCTATTAAGGACACTGGCTGGTTGCATTCTGCATTTTAAATTTAATTTTGCAATAAAGTTAATATTTTAATGGCATTCCTTCTGAGACTATGGGGAATTATGGGACTGCTTTGCTTATTCTCCCATGGGAATCTCAGACTGAGCTGTCATGTTCTAAATCATTTCTCACAGTCAGGCCCTATTAATCACCCAGGGCATTTCACAGCTCGGCGTTATATTCTCCATTGATAATTCCATATATTTTTACAGAGCTGGAAGGATCTTCAAGTGCTTTGAAAAACATGTGACAAACCATCCTTTTCTCATAGCAATCAACTCAGTTACATATAAACTATAATATCTTTCAGGGTAAGAGTCAGTATCTTCTGTGGTTCTGCAGTGACTGGACCCATGTGGCTATGGCTCATCCCTGTCATTTCACCTCCTATGCATGAGTAAGTAAATCAAAAGAATAACTAACAAACACACACACCTTTCCACCTCACTGGATGTCTGTAACCCAACTGGAGGGAGGATGAGGAATTAGCTTCCCCTTCTAAAAACAAGCAGGAAACACAGCTTTAAAAATGGTTTAAAACAGAGGTTGATACGAATGACAGCAACGCAAAGGCTCCACAGATCCATTTCAGGACTCCAAGACAATTCAGTATCCTTCACATAAAAGACACACCACCAAGCTCCCTGCCTGCCTTCTGCCTGCTCAACGCCAGCTTTCCTTGGAATGCATAGTGCCATAACATGCAAAGGAGACTTCCATACATTCTCCGCTTATGGCCTTATAAGTCATAGATACTACTGGGCCTCAGGAATCAGCTCAACCCGTGACAGCAGCTGGTGAATTTGGTGTGTACTTGATACAGTTGCTGGTTGTAAGCAGCCATATACAGCCATGTTAAGACAAAGCACTGCTAGGGAAGTAGAATGGCTTCACGTGATCCCATATCTGCCCTTAGGTCGCTCCTCTCTGAGGAGAAAATTGCCTGAAACACCCATCACATACTTGAGAGGTAGAAACACTTCCTGATAATTTCTGCATTTCCTTGCCCAGATTTTTCTTTTTCTTTTTGATGAGGAAAACGAGAAGTACAAAAAAATACATATCTGTCTGTTACATTCTCTTAAAGATGAAGTAGCATGGACTGATAGATAAATGGCAGTATTTCTTACCGATTAGAAAGGTATAAACTACCTTCCTTACTGAGGGAATAGCAGCTGGTGCCTGCTTTACAAGCTTGCTAGTTTACAAGGATCTGCAAGGCTGCATCCCGCGCATCAGACAGCAGGTACCAATCTCTCTGGCCTCTGACTTAGGAAGGGGGATGTCCAGTTCACAACCTGTGAAGGAGATCAGTGCCTCTGCGCTGTCAGTAGGCTGAGGATGCAACGTTAGAGAAACCAAACAGCCTTATATGCCACACATGGAACAAAGGAAATCCTTAGTCTTAGGCAGACTAACACCTCTGGGGAACAGCAGAGCAGACCATTTAATACAGGCTCATCACAGTGAATGCACACTTGGAAAGAAGACAAACACTTAAGAGAGATCACTCTTTAAAAAAGCAATGCAAGTTCTGTAGACATCTTCCAACTATCTGAAAATCAGAAGGGTCAAGCAACAGGAGAATGAGTCTTCCATTTCTATTGGACAAGTTATTTCCAAGAAGGCTTGGAAGACAAGACAGTCCAGAGATTATGGATGAGACAGAGTTTTATTTTCAGGTAACCAGCATCAACCTGATCAAAGGCATAACCTTAGATGCCAGTGACTTAACAAATACAACTCTACGTGAAATGAATAGGCAGATTTTAGCACAGAATCAGGAAGGAAGGCAGAGAAAGTCCAAACCTCCAGTGCAGTTAGCAGACTGCCAAGAGCCTGATGGATCATGCCAACTCCATCCCTCCGTTGCTACAGATGGTATTTTTCTGGCTCAGGGCAGAAATAAAATGGCTGCATAGTGTGGGTATGCAGGGGTTAGCATTCTCTGTTCCTGTAGCAAGTGCATTAATAATACATCAGGTGGGTTTCAAGGCTCCATACTCTAGTGTCCTCCACCTGCGTTTAAATTTTTTTAAGAGGGGAAATGCCACATCCTGAACAGTGGTGCAGGATGGAAAATTTGTTAAATAATAGTATGCAACTCTAAAATAGTGTAAGGGTTCCCTCTCTGTTTGGGATTCAACATCATTTCCATTGCCCTGTCTATGGAGGTCACCTCCTTGTTATCAGTTCCCGCTAATTAAAAGATTAGGAGATCAGGAAAGTCACCCTGAGGAATCAGTTATTACTAGCACTAACAACAGCTGGCAAAGTAATAGACATGTGACTAAATGTCCTAACCCCCTTCCCTTTACACAGCTTTCAAATTTATCAGAAACTGCAAGGAACTGGACCCAATACTTAACATGATCCTTTTTAGTTCTATGGGCTATGAAATTCATTTCCACTCTCCTGGTGAATTTGCTGCTAATGATGTTTCATAAAGAACTGCTTTCCAAATGACCAGTGTATGCAAGCCCATGTTTCCAGTAACAACCTTTATGCCCACTAAAAAATCTCAGTTCAGTCTTCAGAGCACATACACGTGCACGATAAAGGCCACTTCCATCTAAGTGCTGGGTCACTGCTTGGCAGTAACATGTGACCCCATGACACGACTTTTCTTTGCTTTTTCAAGGCAGCCCTAGCTACTATACGTTTAGACTTGATGCTTTCAGTATCATGATGGCAATGTTGTCTGTTCCTAGTGCCATAAAAAAGACCTCATGGACTTGCGATTGTTTTAACACTTAGTGTTGGAGAGGTCCTGGTCTGCTGATGCTATTGCTCCCTCATGCTGAACAGTGCCTCCCCTATCTAGCCTTGCAATTGTTTCACTGATGCTATCACAGTTGGGAGCAATAGCCAGGGTTTAGACATATATTAAGAGCTAGGACTCCCAAAGCAAAGCTCAGACCCTTGGAGCAATGAGTACCCCTTGCATTTATAGGCTGTTTAATCATCTGAGGATCTGAGCCTCATCCTTTTCCTAACTAACTTTCCTCTCTGGATTTCCCAGTCACCTTGCACAACTCAACATCCTACTCTGTGATTTTGTGAGCTTATTCCATGCAAACAATAGCCCCCATGTTAAAGACTTCTCATTAACATTAACCTTTCTTGAAAATGCTTTGAGAGCCATGGATAATAAGTACTATGAATTGCAAAATACATTAAGTGTTTTGGAGTCATTTCCGCATGACTTAGTTCACAGTGGGCCTTCTCTCAGGCACCTACTCTAAAATACTCTGAGTCACAACCTATCTCAAAACAATTTCCAACATGAAACATCCTGTAATGTTTCATGTTTCTAGCCACAATTTGAGAAACATTCTAGCAGTGACACATACAGCAAAAGAAAGCTGTTTTCCCTACTACACCATGAGCAATAACTCATAAAGCTCTAAGCAGTTATGAAGAGATTTCTGAAAACCACTTTCTACATTCCAGGCAATGACTACCTTCAACCAAGAGTCCTGCTTGGCAACAAAGTTTGTCAACCTGACACAAGAGGAGTTCTAAGCACTCCAAGTGCTTATGCTTATAACCACTTATAACAAAGCAGAGCTGAGCCTGCCCAGCCATCTTCTTCTGGGAGACATGAAACAGGGAAGGATCATAAAACCTCCTGGCAGCCTCCTGAAATCTTCATCCTTCTGGGAGACATGAAATACAGTTTGAAGACCTACACAAAGCAACTTTGACCACTTGCATATAGCACGCACTCTAAACACTAAATTCTGGTTTTCTTAATTTAAAGAAGATTAAGGAAATGCCTGAAGAATCCTAGTTTATAATCCAGTGATGTCCAAGGTCAGATATGACATTGCATGGTTATTTAACTTAAAGTCTGGACATTATAGGGGGTGGAATTTTACCGGTCAGCCAAGAAGATCTGCTGTAGCCTAAGCTCATCTTATAGCTAATCTCACAGCAGTGGGAAGAAAATTAAGAAGGATGCAAAAAGAATAATGGAAATATGCAGGCACTGCAGAAATAGATGGTGCCTTAGCGCAGAGAGCCTACCTTGAAACAATAGCAATAACAGCAGAGGAACAAAATTATGAGAGGCCCCAAAATGTTTTCTTCTAAGGAGTTTACCAAAGAGATAAGAAGATGCTCTCATGGCAATAGAAAAATAATGATCAGTCTAGAGCAGGTAAGTGTGCCCCTGTCCATATTCTCATAAAATGAAAACAGAAAGGCTTCCACAGGAATATAAAAAAATAAATGATAATTAGAGTTCATAAATCCAAAGACAACTAAACCCTGCCCCTCCATTTTGCTACAAACTATCAGAAACATAAACAGCTTAGCACAATTATTTCTGTCACTATCCAGAGTTGATTTTATTGTTCTCAATTTAAAGTTCTTTGAAACAACCAGACCTAAAGATGGGCAGATTGTTCATTTTCCGCAAACTAAGAGGACTGGCTGACAGCCTTCTTTGTAGGAAGACTGGCAGTCTTCCATAATAAAGACTTTATGTCTGGATCCCTAAATTAATAGCTGCAGCCACTAAACCAAAGGAATTTTGTTGTAGTAAAAACTGTCAAGCTGATAACTCTGGAGACTGAGGTATCTCATTTATTCACAGAACAATTAAATTATAGAAGGCACTGGGCAGATTCCTCCCAGCTATGCCTTTCAGATGTTACTCCAATAAAATCTCTGTTCTGAAGCATCTCTGCTGGGGTGAAAGTGGATTTTTTCATGGCTGTGGATGAACCTGTCAATGGAAAGGGGCAATTAGTACAAATACCTGATTGCAGACGTGCAATGGGAACATCTGTCTCAGTAGGAAATACTGACTTGCAAGACACTTTGCAAAAGCCAGAGAACAGGCAACAGATGGCAGCAATTTTCAGTCACCAGTGACTGGCTTGGACTCCTTTCTGGCTAACAAGTGTGAATGGCTCAATTATCTGACCAGTTCCCTCAGACTTCTACATTTATCTAAAGTTGAGAGAACTGCATACTTGGTGACAGTTGTTTTTAAAATTTCCTAATAAAAACAGAGCTAGTAACAGCACCAAGTTCAGTGGGAAAGCAAGGATGCTTAGTTGCTCACAGGCTCTGACCCTACATCTCGTCCAGTGGCGAGAATGGTGATGTACGTGCTCAGTTAAAAGGCCCCGGTTTTTCAGTGGGGTTCTGACTTTCTACCACAGGTCTGACAGAGGTACAAAGAGACCAACAACCAGATGATTCAGTCTCCAGCAAAAATGCAGAAAATTCTTTATTTCGCATTTTGTGTGCCTATAATTAGTACTTACTGTATATGGAAGCATACAAAAGCACATAAGCATATGAGCACTCCATCTACCCAATGATAAAACCAACCTACTGCCTGAAAACCGTCCCCCTCCCAAATCCACAGAGCAAGACAAAGAAACATTTCGGTAACCTACTCCTTTCCCAGCACATGCTAAACAAAAACCTGCTGTCTAACAGGGAGAAAGGATGAATTAACATAACCACCGCTCCACACAGCAATTAGCAAATGAAATCAAAACAAAGGAAATGTCCTCCATTAATCTTTCGCTGCCAAAGAGCACCCGACTGCCATATAATCCACAGCAATTAGCCAAATAATGGGAGCGCAAGAGATTTATCTTGAAGCAGAAATTAGGGAGGGCACGATTAATGTACTGTACATCACGAGTGCAGGCAAAAGCTGGTGATCCCTCAGTGCAGGATTGTTTGAGGAAACTGCAAAGCTTAGTAGCCTGGAACCAGGTTGCAACACATACACCCCAATATCCCCCTTTAACGCATCCTGAATAAGTCTGATTGGCAGTCACTGCACATGGGAGGATCAGAGCTCACACCCAAACTTACAAAAACAAGTCTCAGTGGTGCACCTAATAGCTTACCAATGTCTTCTGTTAAGAGGGGCAATTGGCAACAGTATTTGAAAAAAATCAGGGGTCATGCAAAAAAGGAGGCAGTAAAACAGTGGAGATATTGAAGGTATGCCACAGCTCACAAGCAGGACCCATTCGCTCCATCAGGCATGGTACTATTTACCAAGCAAGATATGAGCCAAAATTTGGGACATGTGGTCCCTTTTTAAAAGACAAAGCAGAGTAACACAAAACACCTCTTGCTTTTGTTGTGCACACTTACACTATCTCTTCAAAATCATCCTGCTGCTTTCCACAATGCCATGAAATAATTCTTAGACCTTATTTTCTAAATGTTGCATGGTCTTGCTTTGGGCTACAGAACAGCTGCCGCATTCTAGCCAGAGCTGACTGCAGGTTATATAGGGCTGTTCCTGAATAGCAATGAACTTACTTTGTAAGTTCATTGTATGAGGAGATTCCAGGATGCCAAGGAGTTTAGGTGGTATGGCCCATCAGGATGGAAAGATCCAGAGAAGCAGTGAGAGAACTGCCACTGTTAATCATTATGTTCCCTCAGCTCTACACGCTGTGGGAGGTGCAGCCAAGAAAGCTCCAGAATAGCCTCTCCAAATGATACTGCTTTATGAACTAAACTTGATGAGAAAGTGAAATTGCTCACATTCTGAGTATTTTCTTTCCCACTATTTAGACCATTTGAAATCACGATGGTCTCAAAAGTGGTCTCACGATGGTCACGATGGTCTCAAAAGTTTTTCACTTTTGGTTCTCATCTGTTGTTTTTCCTGCCCATTTACCTGGTTATTTTAGTGGAGATCTACCTCAAAAAAAACCCACGTGCAAAACAACTGGGATTTTGGGAAGACTGAGTAGTACAAAGCTGGAAAAAAGCAAAGCCTCAGATAGGCAGATCCTCTGCTACAGGGCAGTTACAGGATCAGGTAAGAGAAGTCTCAACATGCAAAATACATACATCTTGCCATTAGCTGAATATTTGTTAAATTAGAAGACCTGTTTTCTTTTCTTCAGTTCCCTTTCTCCAGAGTCACATGAAAACTGAATACCAAATACGGAACAGCTTACAGGGACACCACAAAGCTCTTCCTTACATTTGCATCAGAAATAGAGAGAGGAGAGAAAATGAAGAGGGAAAATTAACTATCTGAAGATAAACGATCTTTGTTCTAAGCACCATTATTACACAAAACAAGCTTAAAGGTCTGCAGTTATTTTAACAAAATTAACAAGCCAATGAGAGAGCAATACGCTTAAACAATACAAAGCCATTCACATTACGATAAACTTAAAGTTTTTCTGTCATCCAACAGGCTGGCACAGAAGAAGAGATTTAAGGAGATTTACAAAGATGAAGACCTCTGCCATAAATACCTGTGCCAAAATTTTACTATGGAACAGTAAAAAATTTACAGTCCTGTGACATTAAGTATAATAGGACACAGGGTAGGAACTGGATTCAACAAAAGGTTTATTTCAAGGATATTTTCAACACTGTAGAAGATGAGATTTTAACCAAGTGGAGTAGGAAGAGTCCAGATTCTGCAAACCAATAAAATCAATAAAGAAGTGGTGTGCAAACACCTTCTTTTCATCAACTTAAATATCAACTTACTCGGCAAGCCAACAGAGAATTTGCTTTGGGCAACTGGTCTCACAGGTGTTGCTTTTACTGGGGCTTTTAGGTACAGCTCAAGAGGAATTTTGAGAGCTCTGTAGTGAGATGTATTTCGAGATGATCAGATTTAGTCATAGATAAGAACTTTACAGAAAGCCTAGTAACAGATTTAACCTTTCTCCGCTGAGAATACATGGCTTCACAGATTCCATCAACTGCCATACCACTGTACCTTGTCTGCTCCAGAACTATGTCTGATGTATTTTCACACAGCAAATATAATACAAATAAATGAGGAAATTGAGACAGGGTGAACCCACAAGTCATTCCTGAAGAACCCCGGATTGACTCACTTTTCTAATCTTGCAGTTGACTTTTTTCAAGAGAGCAAAGAACTTGCTTCCAAAACCCAAAGTCTGTTCCCTAGTTCCAATGTATCATACTTCCAATCAGAAAAAATATTGTACCTTTCTGCCAAAGAATACTGCTTGTGAGAAAAAAAAATAATCAATGTTCATCTAGAGGAGTTACTAAAATTTCGCACAAGTGTTAAGAGCAATTTGAAAGACACTACTCAGTAACACTGTTTCTGTTTAGTTTTCTCTTCAATTCCACCTTAGATTTTATTCCTTCTCCTTCCTTTCTTTCCTACCCCCTTCCTCTTTTCCTCTCCAGAAAATCTGAAAATCTTTTCTCTATTATCCTGTCCTTTAAGCTGCACAAGGAGGACGTGTTCACTCCCGGAATATACTGTATATATTTCCTCTGTGTGCTTAGCATACTCAAAAGTGGGGGAGTGAGATGCAAAAAGTAACACAAGTTAAGAAACTAGCTCCAGTGAGGTAGTTACAGCTATACAACAACAGGAAGCTTCAGTTCTCTTTAAGTTCTCACAGATTTAATCCATCTCATTTCTCTGGAGTTTCATCAGCTGACCCAACTAGGTCACTTTGCTCCAGTTGTGGCAATCTGAGGTGGTTTGCCACAAAATCATTTGAGCTGTTTGTCTAGCTCATGTAACACTGCCTTTACCATTGCTCCCATGGGTATCTTTCCTTTTTCAAACCGCTGATTTACTGTGCTTCATCAGTATTTTTACAAAGAAATGATAGAACAGAACAGAGGATACCATTTCTGGTCTCCTCTTTCCAGCATACAGCAGTCTTTTACCAGGCACCAAAGAGTAATGAATCTGGAACTGTTTGCTACCCTCCAAAAGTGTTAGCATGTTCTTGCCATCTCACATTGGGGATCTAGTTCTAAATGTGCATCAGAAGACAACAGCAGGTGTCCCTTACTGCTGCCTTCTGGGGAATCCTTAATAGGATTAGCAACACCAACAAGCAACACCAACACCAAATAGCAACACCAAAAAATTGCACCAAATCATTCAATTTTTAAGCAGACATTTACACCGTCTCCCACAGAGTCTGTCTCCTGCACATTACAGTCAATACATTCCCATGACACAGAGACCAGCATGGACCTGCCAACACAGCCCAGCACAAGATACAGCTGCATCTCCATCTACTTACAGCAGTATTTCTGCCAGCATTTGTTTCAAGGAAAGTAAGGGAGAAAAGAATGGCATTCAGCCAGTTTACCCGCTCCACTGCCTCACAAAATGGAAATTGGGTGCAGAGCCTCAGAGACGAGCTGGTCAGGTTAGTGACTGCATGGCTAGTCTATCAAACTGTTTTCCTCTTAGTGGACTGGTTACAAAGGAGTTACTGTTTGCCATCAATTTTTCGTCACTGGGGTATTAGTAGACTTCTCCCTTGATCCATTCCTAATTCATATTTTAAATGCCTAATCACCTACACCAGCTAGTGTTTTAATATCCCACATAGCTGTCTGAAATTCTTTCAACATGAGGGCTCTCATTGCCATCCAACTACAAGGATGAATTCCTAAATTTCCTTGTTCACATAACGTGAGCAATAAACATGGTGGAATGCTGGCATCCATAAGAGCATGGCCTGGCAGAATTCAGTGTGAACAAAGCTACAGCCACACAGGGCATTATTGATCATCCGTGCTCCACCCCTAAGCAGGGACACTGTTGTACATTAATTTGACAGCAAGAAAATAAAGAGTGGTTGAAAAAGAAAGCTGTATGTCAGGATTTTCTTCATAACAGACAGATTTGGAAAGAATAAAGTTCTCATTATACTGACTGTGGAGATTCTCCTTTGTAAAACTGTGACAAATCTAATAGTGCATGGGGGGGGATATTTTTTAACAGAATCAACAGAGAGATGATGAGGTTTCAGCAAGACAGAGACAGAAGCGTATCAACTTCAGCCAAATACAAAGAAAGAGAAAGTGCCTGGGAAAACGTAAGTGAGAGTAACTCAGCATGGCTTGGTATTGGGAGCTGAACTTGCAGCTTTGACAAGGCTGACTTTAAGGCGACCTTCAGTGGAGCTCCTTAACAGTGTATGCTGGGCAATCGCTGGTAAATCTTTATTAATTTTAATTGGCGGCACCCATTTATAAGAACCATTAAAAAGGATAAATTGAGCCCATCCGGCGTAATGTCTTTTGTTAATTAGTTTGTCAGCACTGTTTTAATATCCCCTAATGACTTCATATTTCAGGCCTGACATTAAAGGAGACGCTGCGAGAAAGGAAATGGTCTTATCACCGTGTACATTTTTTTCTTTTTTTGAACAAAAAGTGTCCTTCCAGGCCTGACCAAGGTTAGGTGTCATTTAGCTCAGACAGACAGGTACCACAAGACTTGGAAGGGCCCTATCACCCTATCCAAACTTCACCTTGCTACTGACCAGCATGCTCTGCTGAGATTTTCTCTATTTACAGACCCACACACCAGCAGAAGAAATTCAGAGTCATCAGTCACCAAACTCCCACCCTCCATTGCTTGTCATGGACTTGTCTCCAGCCTCAAAGCACAACCATGTAGGAAAAATATGGGAGAAACCTGAGATACAATTGCAGCGATGCCTCCCTTCAGTACAAGCAGGTTAAACCTCACAAAGATGAAGATCTTTTGATTCACAAGGACATGCGCAGCACCGACATCCTTATCTGTCTTGGGGATCACAATCTTACAGATGAGAAGCTGATAGAGTAAGAGCATGAGCAAAGAATACTTTGTGTGTGAATCTGGAGAAATTATTTCTCTAGGTATGATGTTTGTAACAAAAAGGAGTGAGCAAATCTTTGATTTTGGTGTCAACAGTTCTCTCTTTCCTCCCTTGTGCTCGTTTTCTATTACGTGGAATAGCACACTCAAAGTGCAAGGCTGGAAGATGAGGAACTTGAATTCAGTTACAAATGTTGGAAAAACATGGCTTTTCTGCTTCCAATGAGAAAAATATTTTAGATCCTTATGTCTCAAATAGTTATGAAGATTTTATATTAGGTAATAAAACTTAGCACAAATATGTAACCCTTTCTCCTGAATATGTATGCACTTGACAAGTTTTATTCAAGGAGGAAGTGTATGAGGTAAGGGCCAGGAGAAGGATCAGCTGCAGCCATCACAGAAGGTAATGCAACCCATCATTGTTCTAGAGCTCCCTTTATGGGGTTAACCTGTTTTTTTTAGACACGACTGTCTCTGTCCTCACAGTTCTGCCACACATTTGAGCTGATAAACACTGGAATTATTCACCCAGGGAAGCACTTCCTCACTGTGAGCTCTGCAGCAAGTTTTATCCCTGCTCAGTTTCCTACAATGGCTTGACCAATCACAGATCTGTATTAACGTAGGTCTGAAGTAACGCTGACTTTTTGTCAGTGAAGGGCTTGGTCTCGAGAGATGGATTTTGTTAGGGTTTTTAACTGAAGATACCAATAGGTAAGCAATATGAAGAAAATAACATTCTCCACCAGTTAACATCCCATTTGATGCTTTGGTGTCTAGTGTTAGATTAATTCACACAAGGGTGAAGTGAGTAAGTGAGAAACAGCTAATAAGAAAATAAGCTTTTCCTCTGTCTTACACAGCTTTGCAAATCATGAGCAATTCCATTAATTGTAAGGCGTTTGCATTTATGCTGGTAATTGTAGAAGGAAAATTAAATCTTTAGCTAACAAAATAGCTTTTTCTTTTTTCTGAAATTTTAGGGTAACTCATAAATGGCTCTTTATAAGCACCATACTGAGAATTGTAGAGAGACATGTTCCACTTTGCTAGATCACCTTTCAGCAAAACAGAAACAAGTAATAACTGTAAAGACTGAATCAGTTACTAGTTTTATTACTGAGCAAAATCCTTGCCTCAAAGTCAATGGAAATCTTGCTTTAAAGGTCTGGAGAACTAACAGGTTTTACTTTTTCCATTAAAATTTAGGGCTAATGATTTCACCGCGGATTTTTTTTTTTTTTTTGATGGATACACAGTCACAGCACTTGAATATTAAAAGCTGCTCTATGATCTCCTGAAAGCCATCCTACTGTCATTGCAAGATTGTGCCATGTTTCATGCAGATTTAAAATTTTCAGGGGACTGCTAAAACTATGCCCTATGTGAAGCACACAGTAAAAGCATGCCTAGGGTGAAATAGATATTCCCAGCAGGCTGAACACCTCTTTGAATGAACTGCCTTTGCAGCTAATAAAAGTCTAGAGTTTTTTTTCCAACCAGCCCGTCTCTTGTGCACTGATGTGCTCTACAGAATTCAGCCTTTTATAATCAAAGGTCTGCATAACAATGCCAGCATAGCTGGTACTTAGTCTCCATTTTGCAGCTCTGACAAATACAAATTTACATAATAGTCTTTCATTTCTATAAAACAACATTATTCATGACAAGCATATTTCCAGTCCTAACAACACAACAAAAACTTGAATTTCCATTGTCCTGGTATTTTCAGCTTTTATTGTACAAAAAATTATGCCTTAATTAGTTTCGCTATTGCTAGCTAGAAAGTGAAGAGAGATTATTTTCTTCATATGCATTAACTCAATGACAGTTGAAATTCACCTGGGAACTGAGAAAGGAGGAAAATAATATTACAGTTTCCAGTCACATGTAAGAGCCAGAGAGAAAAGAATGATATTTACCACTGCCAAAATGGGGCAAACTTAGGCCTAGGTCTTCCAGTCTGTTCCCATACATATTCCTACACTATTTTCACCTGTTGATATCTTTCCTACTTTCATGTAAAACTTTCTGTCCTCCAGTACGTCATTCTTGCTTCTGGTCTTCAAAATTTAGGTATCCAATAACCAAATTTCCAAATACTAATAAAATGCCCGTATTTTAATAACATTTTTGAAGTTTGAAAATGCAAGCCCTGTGCCTAACATATTTCAAGTACTTTCATAAAATTTTAACACTTTATTGTAAAATTTTAATAAATTACAATTTTTATCCAAAATGCAGCTTGCCAAATCCAAAAAATCCTCACATCTTAGCACTTAAGAGATGTGGCACCCACCAAAGTAACCTGACAGTCCAAAAAAGCCTACACAATTATTTTTATGAATGTATACGAACAGAACTACAGGCAGGCCCCATCCAACCCATGGGGGTTGGACTAGATGACCTTTAAACTTCCCTTCCAACCCAACACATTCTATGATACAGACCCTGTATGTGCCAGCCCAAGTTCCCCGACTGATCCTTCAGGCTGATTCTGGCCTCGTTACCTGCCAGGAATCATTGAGGAGCTTACACATATTTATGGAAAGAGACCTGGGAGTCCTGGTGGACAACAGGATGACCATGAGCCAGCAATGTGCCCTTGTGGCCAAGAAGGCCAACGGCATCCTGGGGTGCATCAAGAAGAGTGTGGCCAGCAGGTCGAGGGAGGTCATCCTCCCCCTCTACTCTGCCTTGGTGAGGCCACACCTCGAGTACTGTGTCCAGTTCTGGGCTCCCCAGCTCAAGAAGGACAGGGAACTGCTGGAGAGGGTGCAGCATAGGGCTACCAAGATGATTAGGGGACTGGAACACCTCTCTTATGAGGAAAGACTGAGGGAATTGGGTCTGTTTAGTCTGGAAAAGAGACGGCTGAGGGGTGACCTAATTAATGTGTACAAATACTTAAAGGGTGGGTGTCAGGAGGAGGGGGCCAGGCTCTTTTCAATGGTGCCCGGCAACAGGACAAGAGGTAATGGGTACAAACTTGAGTGTAGGAAGTTCCATCTCAACATGAGGAGGAACTTCTTTACTTTGAGGGTGGCAGAGCACTGGAACAAGCTGCCCAGAGAGGTAGTTGAGTCTCCATCTCTGGAGACATTCAAAACCCACCTGGACGCGTTCCTGTGTAACCTGCTCTAGGTGGCCCTGCTCTGGCAGGGGGGTTGGACTAGATGATCTCCAGAGGTCCCTTCCAACCCTATGATTCTATGATTCTATGATCTGTGTGCCTCAGTGCTTATGTTGAAAATTTTCCTTTCCCCGACAGCCATCAAGTTGGAGGAAGACAGAGATCACAACCTGTATTTACAAGAACATTTTGTTCTTAATAAAGCTGTTATTAATAATAAAATCAAGCTGTTAATTTTAATAGCAGATAACTACACACAATACATCCAGTTCAAACAGCTCACTCATACGCATGCCAACACACTAACTTGTAGTTACTAGATTGGAGCTACAGCTGCGAGGCCAACCCCAGCTGTTTCACCAGAAGCAGAAGATTGTACTGATACATCAAGGGCTTCCAGGCAGGTGTTCAGAAAGTGCTTCAAGTGATCCCTTGTTTCTACTGGTGTGTGTATATATATATCTGTCCCTGCCTGCAGATAGCAGCCACCACCATCGTGGATGAGGTGTGTCACGCATCCCACTGTTGATCCTTGTGTTTGCTGATGGTCTTCAACAGACTTGTCTGACTCATATGCTAATATATCTACACTTGTGGATTCAACAGCTTCACCAGCCTCTGGAGTTTATCAGGTTTTGGGAGACTTTCAGACATGACCTCTCAGCACACACTGTTCCTCTCTTTGACTTGCTGTCTTCTGGTATCTATTTCTACCCCCACATCCATAAATACCTATAGAATCTATTCACGCTCACACAGAAGGGGTCTTTACAACACACACAGAGGAGATCTGATGTTTCTGGGAAAAGCAGAACTATTAGGTGGTACCACATGAACTGCACCGTTATGTGCAGTAGCTCAAGGAGACAAGGAGTGCCAATAGACC
This sequence comes from Dromas ardeola, assembly GCA_013398915.1. NCBI lineage: Eukaryota > Metazoa > Chordata > Aves > Charadriiformes > Dromadidae > Dromas > Dromas ardeola. The sequence goes on from VYZM01003948.1 coordinate 557,069, forward strand.
TGCCAAAATCAGAGTAAAAACAACGAACTGAGTTGTTTACAGTCAATATGAATCTTTTTTTAGGAAAACAGCAAAGAACTATAAAGGTAAAACAAAGGTAAAGTCAACCAAATGCTTTTTTTATTTAGCCTATTACTTGAATAATTGATTAAAACCAAGTTCAAAATCAGGCCTTTAAAAATCATTCCACAGAAACAACTTTGAAAATAACCTGAATTTTTTGTACCTGTTTTGATCATTCATCAAGACATGATAGACTAATTTTTCATCAGAATCAGCTTTGTTGCCTGATTTTCCCCCACGGGAAAAAAAAAATAAAGGAAATAGAATAAAACATATGAACTTGTATAAAATCACAGGTGTCACTATTTGTGACTGTCACATGCTCCTAAATCCCACCATCACTTAACCAGCAACGTCTTAGTCCTGCATCGTGCTAAGCATTCAGCGTCAAAGGAAAGTACTGCTGTGCTAGCTCGTTACAGTTACAGCTCTCAAACCACCTTACAAAAACCGCCCAATATCCTTATCCTCATTTTGCAGAGAAGAAACTGAAACACAAATATAAGTTGTTTGATCTTGGTGGCAGAATCAGGATATGTTTCCTTATATTTTCCCTGGAAGAATAATAATTTTTTTCTTTTCTTTTCTTTTTTTTTTTTAATATGGAGGACTAGAAAGCTGAGGTCGTGTATTTCTTAGCTCTCCTTTAGCAAGAAAACCATTAATCCTTCTCAAATTCCCTTTTTTTTTTTACAGTAAACCCCCTCTCTCTAACTTTTTCCCAAACCAATTCTTGGACACAAGTGATAGAAACCTTCAGTACTAATCTTTCTCATGAAAAGTTCCTTCACTGGCTTCAGACTTGTCACTTATAATCTCACAATTTTCTCTTAGTCCACTGCTTTCCATAATGAAAACAGTCACAACTGTAATAAAAATAATTTCAAAAGTAAAGTGGTTTTATAATGACATTCATAAAGGAATAAAAACTTATGGAAGTCAATTAATAGGAGTTCCGTGGCTCCTATTCACAGAACTACACTAAAATTTTCTCACAGAACAGAAATGAAGCAAAGTCAAGCAAACACGAAAATAAATTTCTCCTTAGTGAATTGTCTCCAAACATCTGATAACTCACCCCCATCCCTTGTCATCAACTTTTATTCGCGTAAAATAATCCACTGAATAATTCATGTGAAAAGTCTGGATCTGGAGCCTATGTACAATGAGTTCCTTACACGTATTTTGTAAAACATATAATCTTACTTCCATTCTCCAGCCAAAAATAATGTAATTTTGAAATAAATATCTTGCCAAGAAGCTCCAGTTCACTTTGTGGCACCAGTCCAAATTAAACTCACCATTTGCAATGAGATCTTTCAATCAACCTGTTCACAACAACATAGTTTCAAAACCAACAAAAGGACACCAAATAGACAAGTTCATTTCAGATTTTGTCTGAACAATCTTGAGCTACTCTCAGTATTTTCCTACCTTTGTGGAGAAACAGCAGCTGGATCCCAGCACAAACCAAGATGAAACATTGCTGCTGAACCCAGCTGAACGTTGAGACTGGGCAATGAAGGTAGTGAGTTGCCACCAGATGACAAACAGCATCCCCACTTTTGATTTTACCTTGGTAGGAAACAGCAGAGAGGCCCTTCGGAAGCAATGAACACGACAGCCTCTCCCTGCCTTCTCCCCATTACATCAGGGATGGGCCTCTCACAACAAGCAGAAGGAAACTGGACCAGGGACAGGTGAAGTGCTGATAGCCAAGTTTTATGTGTGTAATTTAACAAAGATTGAGCACTGTGTTTGGGGAGAAAGAGGGAGAAGATGCTCTCAGTCTAATCTGAAAAATACATCGTGGTTTCAAAATAGCAAAATGAGTGCAGTCATCTGCTCCACTAACCACATAGCGAGACCAGTGTCAACAGAAGGTGCATCGTGCTTTCTTTGCCAGGAGCTCAGCTTCCCAGGGAGGAGAAAACATGATTTCTGCTACATTTCACAGGTTGTGGGGGCTCCCATGATCTCAGCTCACTTCTGAGGGCAGAACACACAGTGCAAAACTAGCTTGTGGCCAGGAAGATAACCGTTAAATTCAAAATGTTTTCTGTTCTGCTCAGTTCTGATCTTGGGAAGTAGCTTAAATGATTCAGCAGCAAAAGTCTTCTGCCAAGTGAAATTTTCATACGTGTTTTTCTACCTGAACCAGCCAGTGCTCTTGTTTGCTGTCTTCATGCTGAAAGTCTCTGCTTTTTCCTGTTGTAGGTTGATTACAAGTGCCCTCACAATGATTATTAATGTTATGGTGGATCAAATTTATTTGTATTAAGCTCTGTCAAGGTTAAAGACACCAGGGATGAGTTGGAATGGTTATGTTTAAAATGAAGGAATTTGGAGGTGCCAGCCCCATATGCCCTTCTTAGCCCAAAAAACCAGCATCTTCAAGAAAGTGGTCATAGGTTACGTAAGACATCTCTTCTGAGAAATGACCTCTCTACCTCTGTTTTTGATACTGAGACAATTTCACTCATGTATTTTCTGTTCCAACAAAAACATAAATTCTGGATGAAGGAGAAGAGTCACAACTTCCCTTTTATGATCCTCCCTGCTGTTCTAGAGCTACATAAACAAAAAGAGAAATGAATGACAGAAAGACTGATTGAGGAGATCCTTCAGAAATGTAAAGATGGGTTAACTAAAACAAAGACAATATGCTGAAGTTTTCTAGAGCTGAGGGGAGTTTGGCATCTCAGAAACTCTTGGAAGTGTCAGATGCTCAGGATTAAAATTGGCATGTTAAAAGGAGCCAGGAGGGCCTGGAGACCAAGAAATGCACATTAAGACAGGCAGAACAATGCTGTTCCTGGTTCTGGTATTGGTTTTGTTCGGCACCACTCATCAAAGGCAGGCAAATACTTCACTGAGGATTTAATGGGTCTGAGGTGCTCATTCCTCAAGCCCAGACACTTCACATGCCCAGTCCTAGGAAAGAGACTCAGCTCAGTGTACTTAACCCTCAAAATCTCTTAACAAACAGCGGTGACATACTTCTGGAGACAACCTGCACAATCCCAGTAACCAGACCAAGGGAGACAGTGAAAAATTCACTTGGAAAGCATCGAGGTGTGGACAGTCCTCGCACATTTTGGAGGAGCTGGTTCTTTGAGATCTAGCTGTTGCTCAGTTAAATAGGTCATAGAAACAGGTCTTAATTCCCCCCAGACAGAAAATTAGGATACCAAGCAAGTGCTTTCAGAAAGATTCAGGACCTTGCACTAACTCAGTTTCTGCTGTTTATTCTGCACAGAGATCGCATGAAAAACTCTCTGCCCCCAGGGTGATACAGTAATATGAGTTCACTCACACGAACTCGCTCATGATCTGACCTGGCAAAAAGGGCAATTAAATTGTTCAAAACGGAAGTATTTTAAAAGTTGGGGAAAAATCCTCACATAATTATTTTTATTAGTACTGTTTACACAGCTTTCTAGAGATGGCCTAGCTATATGTAGTACAGATACCCAAATCATTTATACGACAGTAGAACTCACACTTTCACTAAATCAGCTATGCAGGGAATATTTGTCAATTCTCTCTTCATAACAAAATAAACGTGACACTGTTCTCATCCATGCAGAAATAGCAAAGCAGGAATTGTGAATTTCTCTGTAAACTGAAAATCAAACTAATTCAGCAGAAACACTTTGTTACAGTCCACCCAATAAACATATTATAGATCTTACAAGAATGAGGATTCACTTTCCTATTCATACTTGGCATTTGTTTACTAAGCCTTTGAAATTCCTCAGAATCTGATGAAGCATGGGCTGGATAAATGGATTGTGAGGTGGACTGAAAAATTGCTGAACTGTCAGGCTCAAAGGGGTGTGATCAACGGCACAAAGTCCAGCTGGAGCCCCGTCATTAATGGTGTACGTCAGGGGTTGATACTGGGGCCAATAGTATTTAACACCATTAACAGTCTGGTCAATGGGACAGAGTGTCCCCTCAGCAATTTTGCAGATGGTACAAAACTGGGAGGAGTGGTTGACACATCAGATGGTTGTGCTGCCATCAGAGGAACCCCAGCAGTCTGAAGAAGTGGACCAATAGGTACCTCATGAAATTCAACAGAGTGAAATGCCAAATCCCACACCTAGGGTGGAATAACCCCATAGACTAGTACAGGCTGGGGGTCAACTAGCTGGAAAGCCACTCTGAAGAAAGAAATCTAGGGATCCCAGTTTAACATGAGCCAGCAATGTGCCCTTGTGGCAAAGAAGGCAAATGGCCTCCAGGACTGGATGAGGGAGAGCACTGCCAGCAGACTGAGGGAGGTGATCCGTCCTTTCTGCTCAGCACTGGTGAGATCCTACCTGGAGTGCTGCATCCAGCCCTGGGCTCCCTAGCACGACAGACATGAACATAGTGGAGTAAGCTCAGTAAAGGGCCACAAAGATTAAGGGATTGAAGCACCTATCATACGAGGAGAGGTTGAGAGAGGTAGGATTGTTTACCCTGGAGAAAAGAAGGCTCAGGAGACATCTTGTTAATACTGGGAAGAACTAGAGAAGACATAATCATATTCTTAGTGGTATCCAGTGACAGGACAGGAGGAAATAGGCACGCATTGAAACACAGGAAACTCCACAAGAAAGGAAAAGTTTAGTGTGATGGTGGCCAAACACTGGAACAGGTTGTTTAAAGTGATTATGGAGTGTACATCCTTGGAGATAATTCACAAACACGACAGGACATGGTCCTGAACAACCTGCTCAAGTGGACCCTGTTCTAGTCCAAGCTCCCTGCTTAGATGATCTCCAGAGGTCTCTTCCAGCCTCAAGATTTCTGAGATTCTGTGAATCTCCACCAGACTTTAGGCTCCTACCTCAAGATATATTGCTTTTTGTAGGTAGTAAGCTCCATGACGTGTGCTAAGGAGAATAGACACAAGAGGTACTTCTTAGAATACACTATTTCATCACAACTTTAATCAATGGCTATGTATTTTTGTGTTCTGGCTGATGCCTCCCTGTGTATTTTTATATGCATGTAAGTGTTCAGCAGTGTCCCAGATTCAACCTTTTAAGCCATGACAACCTTGTACTCCCCAAGTAGCAGAACAAGAAACATCGATATAATGTTGACATCTAGCTAAGTTTATGTCAGTTCTGAACTCACTGCACTCTTGAAGATTATTCAAGAAACTGAAAGAGGCAGATACAACAATAAAGGAAACTTTAAATTGGACCGGACTTTGTAAATTGGGTAGAAATAGCCCTTCGGCTACTTTGACATGGTATTTTACCACTGTAAATCTAAAAGAAAACAACATTCTCCGGGAACATGGGTTAGTATTTTCGCTAACTGATCTCCTTTTTCTTCATTTTTACTTTCCCCATTTCCAGCAAACACAGCACTATTCTAAGCCAAAATGCAGAAAACTCAAACCACTTACAAGCTAAGCGTCTCCTTGGGCTGCTATCACTGGTCTTTTTGCTAACCACATATTCAAGTACACATTTCCTCAGCGTCTGCCTTTGTGAGATTGTTTTCTGTTATCAATGGACACAATTCAGTATTTGTTTCTCTTTCAGTCCATACAATGTAAAAGCTCCAGCAATGCAATGGGGGAGGTGAATAAAAACAGACAGTGGATCTTTACTTGTTATCACAGATATGATCTACCCTCTGGGTAGACCTTTCATTCTTGGAAAAGCCTGATGGAAAGGCTACCTCCATATTAGTGGAAGTAAAAAAGCCAAATGTCTAGTGACTACAAAGAAAAAGGTTCTTTGAGATGGGTCTTCAAATGAAACATTTCCCTTCTTTGACTAAACCAGAAGAAATATGCTGACCTACCAGGTATTCTGCAAAAGTCCCCCAACAAAGGGAGTACGGATGGAAGATACAAGAACAATACTGGGTCAGATCAAAGGTCAGTCTAGCCCAACAACTTGTCTCCTACACTGCCTAATAGTCACTGAATGTACAGTCCCAGAACAGACTCGTCTGGAACAGCCAGCCTGAATAGAGACATCTAAACAATTCATCTTGAACTCCTTGCTGCTATAAACAGAGGCCAATGACAGATATCTAGGGAAAAGTGTAAGAATAAGGTAGTGTTACACACCATGCACATGAGAGAACCCTGGTCTAACTTTCAAAGTAACGTGCTATGACTGGTGGAAGAAAATATTCCAGTGAGGCTATATTACATATACTATGACATTAAAGGCATTAACTGCAAAGACAGGCATTTATGTATTTAAAACAGATCAAACAACAGCTGCAATATCTTCTTAAATTCCAGATCCCACGATGATCATAAGCCAAGTAGAGCACAATGACGAGTATGCTGTGCTCTTACATCTGTGAGGAGTTCCCAGCCTGCAGTGGAAACAGGAAAGCTGTCAAAAAGAGCACAGTGAGCCCAAAGATATCCCAAAGCCTCTGTAAGAAGTATGAACCTGGGGAATTTGTGCAACTGTAGTTGCTACTGGATAATGTTGTCAGAGACTGGTTGCGTGGTTTTCTCCCTTGATGGATGGCACTTCGACTTTGGGAGGGCCACGTCATCCCTGCAGAATGGCTGCACAGAGCAGTCACTGCCCCCTGCCTGCAGCAGCTCTGGCAGTGCTTTTGAGCAGTGACTGGGGAGCCAGCTGAGGAGGAGAAGAAAGAAGGTTGAACCACACCTGAAGTGGGATCTCCTCCCCACTAAGTGGTGCACAGAACCCCTCTATTTGACAGGGAGAGGTAGATGGCCATCATACTCCTCCTCTATCCATCAGAGGACTCTGCAAGGGAGGGAAAAGCAAGCTGGCCAGCCACATATGTCTGTGGATACAATGCAATTCTCTGAGCACTCTGTAAGGTAACTGACGTATACCTATCTGTCCTAATTTTTGTGAGGAACAAACTCTGAACTGTGTGGCCCAGCAGACCACAGTGGGGAGCAGGCTCAAGAGGTAAGCCTGAATTTGCCATCAGAGAGATCTTGGAAAGCTCCTGGAGCAAATGCTCCAGAGTCCACTGGAGAACATGCTCTCCTCTGCACTCTACCCCAGGTGACCCCAGGACCCAAAGTCAGTAGGGTTGGTTGTGCGTTCTGACATAAAGATCTCTGCCCATGAAAAATGATTGTTCTACAAGTTTTTCAAGAATTGAGCCTTTATCTTCTTGCATATAATATAACACTACTTGTTGGTCTGCTTGCATGAGGCACAGAAATCCTGAGTTTGCTACAGGGTTATGTTTTCACCAGAGAAACTTTCAGACTTCTCACTACACAGGTCGATGACAAAGACTGTTTCTTCAGAGTCACAGTTTATACCTCACTGGATCCTCAGGGATCCTGAAGGAGTTTATCACAACTGCAAAAGATTGCAGCAGAAGGGACAAATACTTAAATAAGAGAGGTTGCTAGAAGACAGGAGGGGTTCAGCAAGGGTAGATTGCAACAGAAATAGGTGCTAAAGAAATTAACACATTTCAAGCCAGGAGAAGGATTGAGGAAGGAGCAGCAAAGACATAGAGATGAAGGATGGCAGCTAATGGCGAATATGAAAGTGCATATGAAGAAGAACTTCTCACCTCTGTGCCTGGGAAGATCCTCCTAGAAGCTATGGTAAGGCACAGCATAGCTGTGGAGGACAGGGAGGTGATTCAAGACAGCCAGCATGGCTTCACGAAGGGCATGTCTTGCCTGACCAACCTAGTGGCCTTTTATGATGGAGTGACTACATCAGTGGACGAGGGAAGAGCTATGGATGTTGTCTGTCTGGACAACTTGTTACAGAAGTAAGGCCTTTAGCACAATTCCCTACAACATCCTTCTCTCTAAATTGGGGAGATATGGATTTGATGGATAGACTGTGCCGTGGATAAGGAATTGCTTGGATGGTCACATCCAGAGGGTAGTGGTCAATTGCTCAATGCCCAGATGGATATCAGTGACAAGTGGCGTCCCTTAGGGGGCAGTACTGGGCCAAATACCGTTCAATATCTTCATCAATGACATAGTGGGATTGAGTACGCCCTCAGCAAGTTTCCAGATGACACCCAGCTGAGTGGTACAGTTGATATGTCTGAGGGACAGGGTGCCATCCAGAGGGATCTGGACAAGCTTGAGAAGTACGCCCGTGTGAACTTCATGAGGTTCAACAGGATTGTTCAGGACACACTGGAAGGCTTGGCAGTAGTGAGAACCAATCTTTGCTTCAGAATTTTATGGCTTCTTGTTGGTTGGATGCATCTGGTTCATACTTGGAACCACAGCTTTTGGTTCCATTTTTTCCAAAGGATTTCATATGTGCTTCACACACACCAGAATCACCCTGTAAGACAAACCAGCATGCAGTAAATGTGGGCAACCAGATCTGCTTTAAAAGCACCTTAATGGTCAGAAACAAAGCGCTAAAGTAGATGCCGTCGACGTTTGTTTAACGCCACTGTCTCTATCTCTACAATAGTTTGTGGATCAATTCTCAACTAAAGTGAAGAATGAATATCCATCTTTGAAGCATTCTGAAGCTCTACTCCCTAGGACAATCCAATTCACAAATACCAGGACAAGGAACTTGTGAGAGTTCACAGTTTTCTTCCTAGGGCATCTATCTGCCTGGATCCAGGCTTCAAAAGATCAGGCGATTGCTGCATGACCTTCCAGGAAATGTTGCTTCCCCTTTGAAATGCCTTGTCTACCACAGGAATCACATTAATAATACTGACACACTTGCCTATCCTTTAACAAAGTTTTCCCAGAAGGAAAATAACAAAATAAAACCAGTAAAAGTATAAAAAAAAAAAACAACACCACAACAAAAAAACTCCCCCACTGCCAAGGGATTATTAACCTATTAGCTCTGTCTATGCTACATAGCTGTGAGTGAGGAATTTTATCAACACTATCTATGCTACGTGGAAGGTGCTCAAGTAGCAGTGAGATACTTTTACTGTACGTGAAAAACTGATGAAAGCAATGGATGCTTCTATTTTCATTTAAATCAAAAATTTCCTTGTGTATTGTTGCTTCATAAAACCAAAATCCTAGAAAGACTGTATTTAATAGATGCATAAATGGGGTACCTCATGGAATCTGAAATATTTTATAGTTAGTTTATTTTTACAAAATTTTGATTTTTATGCTAAGATTTATAAATATTAAAATGTGATTCTTTTTCACCAGTGTGACTCAGAAATCTGTGTTTTGTTGTTCAAAGCCCAGGGATTCTCAAAATTTCTACTACGCACAAGGAATCAACACCTAACAACATAACTGCGTCACAAGAAAAAGAAAGCTGAATGAATACTGCAAGCACAGAGCTTGTGGCAGGAGGATTACACAGCAGAGGGAGCAGTTGCCCTGACTCACTTTTTTTCTTTCCAGCATTAGCATTTCTGTAACTGCAAATTATTCTAAGATGAGTTTGTAGACCAGTGTAGTAGTTTTTATTAGATCAAACATGATAGCTGAAAAAAAGGGAAAAATGCCTTCAAGAACAGAAATCCTTTCTGAGTACAGCTGAGCACATATTGAGAACAAGAACTCTGCATTTACTTAGATAGACGTTGATAAAGCATCCAAGAGAAAAAGCAGCTGCTACTTGTGAAGGAGTAACATTGTGTGCTTCTGTTAAGGAAAAAGAAACAGGTAATTGCTAGTGTGAGACAGTGGGAGTTTGTGGGAAGGAGGATTATCATTCACTATAAAAACAGTATTTCCACTGAGTCCACTGTTTATGGTAACAATTTTAGTTCCTAAGATTGTTTGTAGGAATTGTTTTGAGAACAAGTGATGAGAGGTCTGGGGTGAACTAACCATGTATGTGTTTGTTCTTCACTAGTTGTTTGTGAGAGTTTATTCTGGTATGTTGTCATTGCTTAGTTTGACCTATGAAGTTTCCAGGACACCATTTGGTGCAAAGGATGAATGAGGTTACATTCTTGGCAGTGCAAATATAGCAGCTAGAGATGTGGAAAATCAAATCTGAGGAGTATTATTCTTATTAAGAGACAGGAAGACACTCCAATACAAAACTTATCCAGAAAAGGTGCTACAGGTTTCGTAACACTGTGTGTATAGAACCTGCAAGAGAAAATGTGCCCCATGCCCTACACAATTAGCGTCACTGCAACACAAAGCTGTTGTAGCTCATACTATTCCCAAATGAACATGGCGAAATCAGCAAAAAGATGAGTGGTCACATTCAGTGATTTTTATTAATATCTGAAAGCAGCAGCTGCTCTTGTTCCATTTTTTAAATCTCTACTTTTCTAAAAGAGAAAAAAAATATAGCAAATTTTCTGTTTGCAGTCTTCTGCTTGACAGACTATATAGACCAGACTATATGTTTAGTTAGACCAAATGTTAGTCTTAGTTATCTTTTCTTTTACACCCTTTAATTCTTACCAATATAATAAAATTAAACACTTCAGCCTTCCCTTCACTATGCAGTCAAATCAGTTACACGACTTAAAACCAAGAAAAAGATCTTTGCTCAACATGGGTCCCCAGTCATCTGTGAAAGAAATAACTCCTCAATTTATGATTAAAAACAATACCTGGATTATTTTCAATAAACCAGGACAACTTAATCTATAATAAGCTGCCAGAAGTCAAGAATAGTAACACATAAGAACCAGTTTTACCATAACACACCACCTGAACGTAACCTCCACCCTTTTTAGAGACCAGTGAGCTGACAGATGCTGCCTGCAGCATCAACTTCCTCTAAACATCTGCTTCTCAAGATAGACAGCATCAGTGTCCTGGCCAAAATCAGTGCTATTGCCTCCGAGTGTGGCTGCTACCTGTATCTGCCCTGCAGCTGGCCACATTCTCACCCTGGATATCCTATCACATACAGCAAGGGTACTAACTACCAATGAGTGAAAAACAGCTCTACACATTCAGCACTGAGACAGGCAAGAATCACCACCAAAAGTACAAATGGGTGACTGGCCAGCACTGTAATCCAAGTGACCAGAAACTCCACATGCAACTAGTGAGGATCTGGCCCTTTGTAACAGCTGGTTTCAGGCCAAGAAAAAGCTAGACTTCCATAGGGATGGCTGTGAATTGGCCAGTCTCCATCCACAAACACAGAAAGCTGCTGCAGTTCAACCCACAAGTGTTCTTGGAATCTGCTTGCTACGGCTTTAAAAAAGGTCAAATAGAAGGTGCTCAAAAAAAATAGTTATGCTGTGATCCCTCTGGCTGCTTCAATTGGGCAGCCAACTCTGCCTTGTGACAGACAGCTGGGAAATGCAACTAGTGAGAGATTCATTTGTATCCACATTTAAGCACCTGTGTTTCATGCAGGCACATGAATTGTACAACAGGAATTTAGGGGATGGAGCAGCTGCATTATGAGGAGAGACTTCTCTCCATAATGTGGAGACATGCAGGCTGAGGGGGATACAATTAAGAATTACACAATCGTGGAGGCGGTGGAGAAAATGAGAGCAGGACTGTTACTCACCAAACCTTGCAATACTAGAAGCATGGGGGCTCACTCAAACTATGTGCAAGATAGGTTTAAAACAGACAAAAGCAATAACTTTCCTTTACAAACACAGCAAGTAGTGAACTTTGGTCATGTGGGACTGAGGAGACCAATAACATCAGCAGGCTAGACAAAAAGAGCAGGACATAAAAAGAGGAATAATTTATGGACAGTAGTTCCAAAACAGATAAGGGAACAGGCACAAGTGTACCTCCTAACAAACCTAATCCAATAACTAGATGCTGGGAAAGAATGAAATGGTGAGGATCATGTCCTAGCCCCATCTAGTATTGCCTGCTGTTGCTGTCTGAGGCAGAAATACTAGTCTAGGTGGGCCATAGATTTGACTCAATAAGGCATTTCTTACGCTTCTGTGCACAAACCCATGGCTGGAGAAAGGTCACGGACACCATAGGCCTAAGAGGCCTGACTCACTGCAGGAAAAGCAGCTGGTGTGGCTTTACCTGTAATTTCTGTCATATCACATACCACGCTGAAAAATATGTGCAGAAGTTATAATACAATAGGCATACATTTTGAAGAAGTTCCGGTACCTGTTAGAGCATTGAAGCTAAACTCAGAATGGTTTCTGTCATATCCCAGGAGCTGTAACTACTGAAGTTTTGGAAGAAATCCTTTGCAGTTCTCCCCTACCTGCAGCTCCTGTCTGTTCCTCCAGAGGAACTCCATGATGGCACTGGGCTTTGCCCCTGTCATAGTACAGACTTCTCCAGAAAGCTAACATCCAAAGAAGCTCACCATCTATCTTCATAAAGGAAGCATCTAACAATGACAAGCCTGACCCTTTCTCACAGTATGAGAGGACAGAGTTTTAAAGGAAAAACCTGTCATTTGCTGGCATTCAAGCACGTGCTGACTTCCTCTCAGCACACCTGTTTCCTTCCTTCCCCTTTCAGACCCCACAGCTGTGACGGATACGTTACTAACACACACAGCACATGTGCCACACATGCCTTTGTCTTCCCCTCTCCATTTCTGCACCCCTGAAGAACTGAAAGGAAACAAAGCTGGGCAGAGTCATCTGGATGTATCTAAGGCCCAATCAAAGACTCCTGCGGCCTGACAGATTGACACAGCTACTGCTCCTCCTAGGTATTAAATGCCACCTCTTTTCCCAAAATTTTCCATAGCTACATATGTATTTATTTACTATACATCCCAAAAGCCTTCTGGGGCACAGAATTTGCCATATTACTTTAATTACTGGGTTAAATGCAGTGGCCATGATTCTAAACTTGACCCAACAAACTTACCCAACTTCATACTATAATGGATGGGCGGGGAATACATTTGTGACTTCCCAGGAAGCCAGGTAAGAGAGACAGTGACCTAATTTCAGCAGAGCCCACTCCTTTCTCAGTTCTGAGGGAAATGTCTGTTTCTATTCTCTCTGAAGCCTGTCAGGCCAGTGGGAAGGCACAACATTTTTCATTACTGAGATCTAAAAAATATGTCTGTACACTAGCTCATTTCTTGGTATTCCAAGTTTAACCTGAGATCATAGCTTTGTATAACACAAGAAGCCAAGCACTGCCCAGAAGCAATAGAGAGTTTTACCTATCTCCTCCTTCAATGGGAACTGAATAGCTGGAATTTGTCCCTAAGTATGTGGTAGCAGGATTAGTTACACTGGTCCAGTAGCCTAGATAACAAGGCTTTGGAAATTACAGCAAGAAATAATAATTAAAACTCCCCGTTTCCTCCACCTAGTATCATGCAGGTGTAATCCCTTCTGTACCCTTAGACAGAATCCATTCGACAAGGTTGCCTGAGCTAGCAGAGGCCTGGGCTGGATGACAGAAGTCTGGTCCAGGACTAGAATCCTTCCCAGTGGAATTCAACAGTGAACAGTGTCACCTTTTCTGATACTGAGAGCAATAAATGAGAAAGTTAGGTTCTCAGCATAAGAAAACAGTTGATCTTCACCGAGATGAGTTTCTTTTCAAATAATTTTTCCTCACAACTGAGCTATTCATGAGATTACCTCCCACCAACACCCTAAAAAAAAATAATCATAAAACCATACGATCCTAAAGTGATTCTTGTTGTGGGACAGGGAAAGTCATGTAAAAATATTCCTAAAAACAAACAAACCATGAAATGGAAAATAGAAGCAGGAAGACATCAGAATGTGTTAAGAGTAACCAGGCCTTGGCATCAGTCATCAAGCAAGAAAGTTACTGCTTACCAGAGGCTGACAGCACACAGAAAAAGTTGCAATGATCAGAAATTATCTCGAAATTTCAAATTTTATAAATTCTCAGGGAATCCTAGGCCATTTATTAGGAATTTCTTTATTTTTCATAGCCTTGAGGCAAAAAAAATTAATTATGCGCATTTTCATTACCAACCACTAGATGTCCCTCCTCCCATTTTGTTCTCTTCCTTACACCCACTGTAACATTTTTAGCCGAAAAGTGCTAAGCAATCACTCTAGAGAGAAACAGACAAATGATCAAACAGGGCACAAACCTTTCACAAACACAGCTTTTTTGCAAGCCTGAAGTAAAAAAAAAATCTAGCTTCCAAATACTCACAGGTCAAGGTGTTTTGGAGATGAGGCTTAGATTTAGCACCACCCCCAACTGGAGAGGGTGAAAAATACAATCTCCGAAATTTTAGCAACAGACTTATTAACTGTCCAATCAATTTCCAATTCAAACACTAACAAAGAGAACAACTTGGGTGGAAAGCAACACCTCTAGAAGCTCTGCAGAGTCCATTATACTCCCAAAGTGTGAGCCTTGAGCCCTGCAGTATATTCCTTATATGATATTCTCTTAGAAAACTTGTCTTTTCAGTCCACATCCAGCTAAAAAAAAATCAGCTCTTTGTACAGCAATTTAACTCACATGTAAACCCAACTCTACGTTCAAAATCTACAGTAACAAATCCTCTCCTCTGTATGCATAGATGGCACTGTGTGGCATCAAGTGTTTTCAATATGATACCTACCAAAAAACATGTAATGCATTAGTGAATGCAAAAATATCATTACTAGAATAGCAGTTTTCAGCAAATCAGGGTAATAGTAAAGAACTGCATTGTAAAATTCTTCGAGGATAGAGCTGGATTTGTTGTAATTTGTCTGGGATTCTCTTCAGAATAATTCCTGTGCATTGTTTTCTGGCCCTTGTTTGGCACCCTAACGTGCCAGTTTTCCTCTAAGCAAGGGGATGTATACTGGAAGGAAGCAAAGACTGAGACACTGGTAAAATAAAGGCAGAGCTGTGTTCTAGGCCACTTTCATATTGGGAAGGGCATTTTCTTTTCTTAAGGCTCTATATGTTTTATTTCTGGGAAATAAACTGGAGAAAGAAGCCAAGAATAAAGGTCCTACTCGTCAATCACCGAGACTGAGCATCTACAGCTTAAACGGCTAATTTTGTGGCCCTGCGTCAACCTGTTTAAATTTAGGTCTTCAAAACTCAGTATATTTTAACAAACAGGAAGTGCACAAACACTCTTGAACCCAAGTGGCATGCAAACTAGCACACCAATGCAGCCTCTCGGGTCCTTTTCTTCTGCCCTGTACAACTCAAGAGTTGGCAGAGGCTTGGAGAAGGTTTGGCGAAGGAAATGCTGCCGACTCCTACAACACTTTTCAAAAAGTTTTGTTCTCTCCACAAGCTTTTCCACGTTTCAGTCAGAGAATTTTTCCCCTCTTATGAGAAATTTCAATGGAACTCAATTTAAAAAAATCGCATTTGGAGTTTTTCAACCATTCTCTACATTTAGTGTTGATGTTACTACCAAGGCAAAAGACGGGGTTTTTGCATCAGGAACGCACTGCAGCTGCACCCACTGTCACTCCAGTTTCCTCATGCTTCCCGTGCTTTCAAAGATGGGATAGAACGCTACTGACTAATGCATTGTGCAAACAAGAAAATGCTTCCACACTGCAGACAGCACAAAAAAATAACACCATCTTCACGTTGTTGTTAGTTAATAAGCTGGGTAAACAGGACTGTGAATTATTAACAGGGGCAGGGAGGAGAGATCAAGAACCAGGAGATTAAAACTGACAAGAAGAATGTACCACTTCTTAATAGAGATAAACCCAGTTTTTGAATGAAACATTTTACTAATGTTCTTCTAATACATTCCTCAACGGATAACAATTCCTTCCAGTCTTTGACTTAATAGGGCAGATCAATGCATCCCTACTCTAACTTCAGTAAAGAAAAGCAAGATGGACAGTGAAAAACAAACTAAGCGTTTCCTCAGCATAACTAATCCCATTCCAACCAATTATCTCCAGTCTTCAAGACCCATCTTGTTATAGGAATTAACCCACTTTTCAAAAAATATTGAAGAAGTCTTTCCAGATGCACGGAATTTTTATTCACTTACAGTTTACATAGCCTAGAAAGAAAATTAAAGAAAACAGGTTGGCTTGCTGCTTAGGAGAAAACGCGCATTAAGTCCCTGCTCTGCCAGTGTCTTCCTGTGTAATCTTGGACAAGTCATTCATGACAAGTTTACAGCCCACAGCAGAGAACGATGCAGAGCTGAGCTGCGGGTTCCCAAGCCAGGAACCACACGTGGCACAGCACTGCTGTGCTATTATGAACCAGAGTCAGCACGTGGAAGTGGTGCCAAAGAAGTTAGCTGTCTCACTCCACTGAGCGCACTGCTCTAGGTCAGGGATCACACAGCCTGCTTAGGTGTCTTTTCACCTACAGTAAAAGCACATGATTAAGTTCTCTATCTCATTTCTCCATTTGCAGAATGGGAAGAATAGCACTTTCATGTTTTGCAAGGACATTGCAAGCATACAAACAAGAGAACTGGGGAAGCACAGACAGAACAGAGTACCAGAAAGGAGGGAATGCAGCACTGTGAACAGAAAACTGCTCAGGACCTATTTGACTGAGAAAAAAGTTAATCAAAAATTTCTTGATGAAATATCTTTGCTCTTGGGAAATGTCAGTTTACTGAAACTTCTTGAAGAAAAATAGATTTCTGCTAAGAAAGATAACTCAGGTTCAGGGAGGATTTTCTAATGAAACCGAAAGGGAGAGGAGCCAATTCTAGAATGTACCAACAATCTGCAGAGTCAATGATAAGACAAACTTAAGTTCAAATTGCACACGTGATGAGACTTGGCACAGGGAATTGAACCTACGGCTCCAGATAAGTTTCCTGACACGGTTAATCTGGGAGTTGTGTGTGTGTGTGTGTCTTTTGTGTACACAATTGAATGCTCACTCTGACCCATGTAAGAAAGACTCACATTATAGCCCAAGGTCAGCACACCTGTTTGGATGTGAGAAATGTATGCTTAAATTTCTATTCCACACAAAGCATTGTTGGGACTTGAAAGCAGTTCTTCCAAAAACCTAAATAAACACCCTGCGTGTTGGTGTACTCATTATTCTGGTTCCAGTTAAATCTTTCAGAGGTGTCTGTTCTGTACAAGTGCAGAACAGGAAAAAGGTTTTATGGGATAGGAGCCTGTTTCCTCTCCACCTCTAGAAAAAACATCAGAGAGAGAGAAAGGAAATTAAGAATTTTATGATAAAAGAACCATCTAGCTTTATCCAAAAGGTCACCGGAGAAGATAATTAACTTTAAAATCAGGTACACTTATTTTCAATTTATGTTCCACCATTTTTTGCTAGTATAACTTCAGTTTTTAACTGAGCTATGTCTATTTAGCATTCACATAGAAGAAAGCTCTACTAACTGTTTGGTGACTCCTAAAACTGGAGTTTGCCACTCTCTTCAGAAAACAAAGCCCCTTTTCCTTAACAGCTGAGTAGAATACTTTATACCTGCTAGCTGTTGAACTTCCTTTCACTGAAGTTTGATGTGAAACCATATCAGGCTATGGTCTTTCTCTGAAGGAGATAGCTGAACTTACAGTTCTTTCACTTGTCACCCAGGCATCATGGTGTTTTTTCTGTTCCCTATTTGGATGAATAAATCTTCAGGTGCCAGTTCTGCACACTACCCAAAACTCTAGCTTTTGGTCTCACACCCTGCCCCTAAGCTGGGGTGGCACAGAGCACGCAAGATGATGGGCTGTTTGCTTCCTTTCTCAACCCTGAAACTCCACACCCAAGCCCTGTCCAAGTCCCTTTCATCAAGCAGAGTTATTATTAAGAACAAATTAGAAACTCCAAATAAAACAGTTCAATTGTAAAGTTCTGATCACCATCTATAGCCCTCTCCTTGTTCCAGCAAGTCCTAACCTTTCAGTCTTCTTGAGTCCCAGCGTGAATCTCCACATGATGGATGATGCTGGTGTATCAACCGTGTGACAGACAGGACAGAGAATGCCATGCCACAACGTGCTGGGTTATGGGACAAGGTAATGTCAGTCAGTTGTGTGACTGACATTAGGCCAACAATACAGACTGACAAACAGGCCAACAATACAGGAAGATAAATGGAGAAGTGTCACAAATATTTGCTGACATTTTATAACTTGATTGGATCTAAATCTCCTCTCTCAGATTTGACCTACACAGGGAAAGTAATCAGTGTGACTGCACCTGAACAGGAAAATGCGTGGAGTCACTGTGTCAGTCTCGGATGAAGGCATTCTTAGCTGCCCACAGAATAGGGCTATTCTGGCACTGCGACACCAATCAGCCTTCCAGACTGACTAAAGGTTACATCAGCTGTGCAATCAAATAACAGAAGATTTTCTGTTATCTTCCGAGATAGTCCTGATTAGAACGGAGGTAAGAGCAGAATTAGGGGCAAAGGTAGAATTCCTGCTCTGGGCAAATACCTGCTGCAACATATGCATACTGCCCAACAGTATACTGACCTCATAATGATTTTCTGCCCAGCAGAGAATTTCATCGCTCATAAAGACATATGTATGATCTGGCTAAATATGTACATACATATGTATGTACTGGCTAAAGGCAGTACAGTTGTGAGCTACAGAAAACTAAACACAGATAAAGGAGATACCACATAAACAAAAAAAAAACACTTGAAACATGATTTTCAACCCTCTAACTGAAAACACCTTCAAAAACAAAACAAAAACAAACAAACAAATCAAACACTTAAAAATGGTAGTCCACATAATGTGTAAAGAAGATACTACAAAGAAAACTTCCATTAAGCCACTCTGCTCTGATGTTCCACCCTGATATACACTGTTTCTCTCATTTATAAGTGCAGTAACTTGAATCCAAGAGGCTGTTTGTATGAGCAAGGATCATTCCTAGAAGCAAGTCGAGCTTACTTCACTTCAAGAGAGCCCTTCAAATCGGCAAAACCTCTCCCCACCTTCAGTGGTCAATACATTAGGCCATAAATTTTCAGGCAGAGAAGAAAGGGCCATAAGGGATTTTAACAGGTCATATAGGCCCTTCCCCCCCCTCCCAAAAGCAGGATCAACTCTAAGGAAATCCTGACTGATGAACAATGCTTGAAGCTTTTTAATTACATGGACTCTATTTTGCTGAGGCCATTTCTTCCGGTCTTTCACTGTCCTTAAGGAAAGGCTTTTTTCCTAATGTATAACCTGAATCTTTCTCATTACATTTCAAACGTAATACTTCTTGTCCTATGTACCCTAGGCATACAAGACATGTCTTTTATATATATCTAAAGACTGTACCCTCTTAGGCTTCTCTTCCCCTAGACTTAACAAATTCAGCTCTCCCTTATTCTACACAAAAAACCCGTTCATATAAATATGTTCATATTTAAATAAATATGATATAATAAATAAAAAAAATAATAAATAAAATTAAATAAATAAATAAAAAATGTTCATAGAATGGTTTGGGTTGGAAAGGACCTTAAAGATCACCTTGTTTCAACCCCCCTGCCATGGGCAGGGACACCTCCCACTAGACCAGGCTGCTCAAAGCCCCATCCAGCCTGGCCTTGAACAC
>VYZM01003948.1:585405-613153 GCA_013398915.1 Dromas ardeola
AAAAAAAAAAAAAGAAGAAGAAAAGAAAGATTAAAACACAGGAGAGAAAATGGATAGAGGCTAGTTTAGTTCAGTGTTTACTTGCTAATGGTGTTCGGAGCTAGACTGAAAAACACAGATTACAGTTCCCAGAGGCAGCGACAGCCCATGTCTCAAGGTTAAGCAGTCTCTGGCCCCTGTGCTGTGCAGGCAGAAGCAGAGTGCGACCATGTGGCAAACCAGGACAGGGAACTGATCTGACTGAAAACTACCCATGCTCACTGGCTCAGCTTTCAGCTCGTTCAGGTGCCTGACCTGGTTCACCAGTCACTTGTGCCAACCCAGGCCAGAAGAAGGAGGTATGGAAATGAGCGGCCGCAGAAATACTTGTAGAGGGTAATGAGTGGCTAAGCAGCGCTGCTGGCTACAAAACCATGGCCAGCCGAGGCAGCTGTGCACAGCGGAGTAGAAGGCCCAAGGGAAGATCTGGTTCTGACTCACCCTTTCTTAGCTGGGGATAGCCCAGCTCTGGGGGAAGTCTGAAGAGGAACTGAAATGCTAAAAACCAAACTGCTGTGAAAAGCTGCAGTTTGGTATCAGAGGGCTGTCTGCAAGGCATGAGTTACTCTTCAGAAGGAAAATGTTGGGCTGTTTCTCCAAACCTGTTAGTCACACCAAATTTGTGTCTTCTCTGTTATATTTGTCCTGTGGACAGGACCCTTCTCTTTCCTTAGACACATTTTCTCAGCTGCTGCCAAGGCTGCAGTTGTCCCCTGTGGAGCAGATGGTGAGGAATATGTGATTAGACCCATAAGGCTAAGGCCTCAGAATGGGACAGCAGTCCCAACAGTGAACTTTCAGAAGTCATTCTCTGACCATGTAATTCAAAACAACGGACACTGCAGGAGGGGGAATCGTGATGCTGTCAAGCCTGTGTCCTAGTCAGTGCCAACTCACCTGAGACGCCAGGAGGCAGTGAAGGACCTTTATACCCTTGCTTACAGGACTGTTCCATGCTCTGGTGGTTTTGGGGAAACTCATTCTCCTTTTTTGCCTCTCTCTCTCTCTCCTTTTATTTTAGTTTTGTGCCTTCCAGGTTGCATACTCAAATGAGGACAAGCTTCCTTGGGTGATAGCTTTCCTGACTCGCATCTTGCCTTGTCAGTTAATTTTATCTAATTCTTCCAATATAATGTTGCCTAAATGCAGGACTCCTTCCCACAATTTCTCCTGCAGCTCTGTGGTAGTGCTTCATTCTGAATCCCTTCCCAGTTATCAGTGTGGGAACAGAGGAATGTTCCTGGTGTGGTCACTTTGGGCTGCTGAAAGGAGCTGCTTTCAGAGGAACATGCTTCCTGTAGCTATGTGCTACTGAGTTCAGCAAGAAGCTGGAGAGGTTTGGAAGCAGTGATTTATGTTCTGCTTCCCATTTCAGATTCCCATACCAAGTGTGCCTGCATTCCAGCCGTCCACCCCGATCCCTGAGCGCCTGGAAGCTGTACAGCGCTACATCAGGGAGCTTCAGTATCCTTTATTATTACCTTAGTGACTGGTGTGATAACCCAGGAAGAGGGAGCAAGAGGACTTCCTTTCCTTGTGAAGAACAGAAAACCTCATTCTCTTATAGCTGGAGGGGAACTGAATCTTGCTCCCTGAAAACAGGGCGCTGGACTCAGGATGATGGTTTGTTTTCCTCCTCTGTTTCTTTTCCGCCCAAGTTACCTTCTGATCCTGTTCATTCCATGTAACAAATGGGCATGTTGTCAAGGGCCCTTCCCCACAACCCACCTTTCTAGGTCAGTGGCTTTACAGTGCCATTTCGTTAGGAACGTGCGTTTCTGAGACCCTGACAGTAGGGTCTCAGATCGACTACAAACTGTGTCACCTCACTGTTAACGCACAGGCGAGGAAACAGCCTCTCAAACGCTCTTCTCTGTAGCTGTCCAGAGGACAGTCAGGCACACTGCTTTTGTGCATCTGTGGTATCCTGCCCCTTTATATTCAGAGCTGCCTGTGTGACTGGCTCCTGGCAATGAGATTTCTCCATCCTTGTTGTGCTGGACAGCAGGCACGTGCCATGCAAGCACAGCCTCTGTCTCACTGATGAGATGCAGAGCTAGCTCTGGCTTCAGCCCAAAAACAAGGTAAGAAGGCAGACCTTTTGGCACCTTTCACCCATCTAAGGTGGTTGTGCTCTGGATTGGGTCCCAGTCAGTCTTAGAATAAGATACCATGAAAGTTTCAATGCTCTGTGCATTCTGTGCAGACCAGAGCATACAGAGATCTATCAAACTTTGTTCTGCTCTGGTAACTGGAAAGCTGAGCAGAACGCATGCTGTCAGCATGGGCCTTTGGGAAGAAGGAAATACAGTGGAAGTAACAAGGGACTAGAAATGGGAGAAATGCAGGAGAGGGAGGTGGGAACTTCCTTGTGTTGCTGTTATATTTGTGAGATCTTGACTTTGCTGTGAGAATAGTAAGTAACATGAAAGTTCTTCAGACAGGTTTTCTTCAATCCCTACAAGCTGCCAGGCCCTTAACTTCTTGCCTCCAGGTACAATCACACTGGGACACAATTCTTTGAGATTAAGAAGAGCAGACCTCTGACTGGGTAAGTGCTGGCAGCCCCTACAGCATTTAATCCTTGCTTTAAGATGTTGGGGCCTTGCTATACCCACTGCTTTTTCTTTCGTCCCCTGGCCAAGGTCTAGGTGGCACTCAGGGCTTTCAGTACTGCAGCTCCATCCTACTTTAGGTGACTTTATTGTCTGTTGCCTGGGGCACGGCTGGGCAGAACTGTGTCTGGCCTTTCTCAAGGACAAGAGTAGGTTTTGTTGTCATGAATCAGTAAATCCAGCAAAATAACGTAAACGTATTTCAAAGATGTGCAGATTCTGCATGTTTCTAATTGGAACATAACTATATGAACTTCTGATGGATTCTGAAATTAGGTCCTGCCCTAAACAAGCTTCGTAAAAGCCAAGTACCTTTACAGGTCTTACTTCATAGCTCTTGTGAGTGCCTTTGCAGAACATAGGCTCACTAAGCTTCTGGTGTCTCATACTTTGAAGGACAAGGGGGCTTCAGATTTTGGGAAGACTGTAGATTTGGTGAAGAGCTGTGTCCCATAAGTTCCTGGAGATAAGCACATGATGTTCATTGACTCTCTTGGCCAGCATATTGAGAGTCTCACAAGACTGGCTTCTAGTCCATAGACTTGTGACCCCAACAGTCTTGTGTTGAATCAGTGTAACGTCTCCTCCACAATATTTGTTAAACAGAGAGTAGGGTTAATGCCAGAGAAGAGGGTTTCACTGTCTTTGAACGTTGTGAGGCAAACATTGCTGGCTCTTGGTCCTTTGAGGCTTCTGCTTGTGGTCACACTGGTGTCCATCCAGAACTCACTGTGCCAAGTGCCGTGGTATTCCTGAGAACAGAGGTTGGCTTAGTGGGCAGCTTTGCTGTAACTCACTGAAGGGAGTTCCTTGTAGGCAGCAACGGCATGTGGTAGTGACCTGGTCTGGATTTCATGTCTTCCTAAAGAAGATATTTTCTCCTGTTCCCTGTCCTCAGTGGGCCACCTTCTTTCCTGGAAACCCACCTTACATATATAGTGCAAAAGGGCTGAACTGGCCATACTTGCCTAGCACAAGCCCTCTAACTGTCCTCGACTTTCCCTTGTTCCACTCTGCAGGCTGATGGACCTGGCCAAAGAAATGACCAAAGAGGCCCTGCCAATAAAATGCCTGGAAGCTGTGATCCTGGGAATGTATCCTTTCCTCTTGGAATTGTGCATGTCTGCCCATCCTTGTGTTTTCTCCTCTGCTCCCTTATGATGCTTTGAGGCTGCTGATAATGTTATCACCAAGCCTCACATGTCTCTCTTTTCCTCCTCCAGTTCTCCCAAAAAAACCTACCAATAAAATCCAAATCCAAGCAATAGCTCTTCAGAGTTGCTCCTCCTTCCCCAAGAAGTGTGGTGCTGCTCTGGACAACTCTACAAGTGAGTAAAGGATAAAGGAAGGATCTAAGGAACATCTAAAGAGGGGCAAAAATATTAGAGTTAGGTCAGGAAGTCCTTTGTGGATCACGTTGCTCACTTACTGCAATGTTGCCTGCATATGCTCTACATTAAAATAAATCAGGGATCCTCCCCAACTTCTAATTATGGTGTATGTCACTTTACTATTGTCTAACATTGCCTGACAGCTTAGGCAATACCGTTATTAATTCTAGATATGTGTCGTCTTTAAATACACATATTTCCTAGCTGTCTTCCAGGCTTAGTCTATGTCTCTCAGGCTATAGATTCTTGATGCACATTGTCAAAGCCACCTGGAGGGGCAGAGATGGCAAGTGAATGGTTCAGAAGGGTAGTCTGATGAGTATTTTGTCCTGAAGGTTCCTCAGTTCATGTGTGAAATAGTAGCTAGTAAACCAGATTAAAACAAACTGAGGAATAATGCTACAGCATTAACAGTTTGGGAGCTGTGGAATACAATACACTTGAGGTGTTAGCATTGCAACTTCTGCATCACAAAACTGCCTCAAAATTAACTTCCATTTGTTGATTGTCTTGTTGAAGAGGGCAAGTCTGGTTTCCCCATGACCCAGATGAAAGTAGGGAAGCTTGCAGTGAGCTGGACTCTTGATCTGGAGAACAAATCCTGCCTATGTGGTGCCTGAATTCCTGGTGAGTCTGCTGACCAGGCTGGGAGGGTTTGGCGCAGGAAGGAAGTATCTTGTCAAGAAAATGGTATCACTGGTTGTTTCCTGAATACTGGCTGCTGTCAGTTACCTCACCAACAACATGACCACGCTGGACCGTTTCCCCATCAGCTTCAAAACCCACTTCTCAGGGAACTACTTCCGACACATTGTGCTGGGGGTGAACTTTGGAGGCCGCTATGGGGCACTGGGCATCAGCCGACGTGAGGAGCTCATGTACAAAGCACCCGTCTTCCGCACACTGAGTGAACTCATCTTTGACTTTGAGGAGGCATATCGCCGCTGCTGGCACACTCTCAAAAAGGTGAAGCTGGGCCACTGTGTGTCCCACGACCCACACAGTGTGGAGCAGATTGAGTGGAAGCACTCCATCCTGGATCTAGACAAGCTAACCCGGGAAGACTTCCGCAAAGAGCTTGAGAGACATGCCCGTGATATGAGGCTGAAGGTAAGCAGCAAGGATGGAGAAGTAGCTTGCTGCTGCATCCGCTGTCTTGCCTGGCTGCTGGTGTGCTGGGGGAATGAAGTGGTAGGAGTCTCTCCTAGCTGGTGGTGGAGTTGAGGGTGAATTGGAGGCTGGGGGCTTTTTTCCTTTGTATACAGGCTGGTCCCCTAATGGATGCTAGCGCAGTACTGCAGTTGTGATTAGCTTGGACTGTATACAGTCCTTGGAACCATAGCTGTCACTGTAGTTTGTCTTTTCTGGCTTTTATATTTTTGATGCCCTTACCTTGCCTTTTTGTCTTTTATTCCCATATAAGTAATTGTTGTTAGGCTTTGTGTTTTCTGGTTACCGCTCGTATTGGTTTTCTGATCATGTTGCTCTTACTTTAATTTTTCTTGCAGATTGGTAAAGGAACTGGGCCACCATCTCCCACCAAGGACAGAAAGAAAGATGTCTCCTCCCCACAAAGAGGTCAGGCCAGCCCCCACCGGCGCAACAGCCGCGGGGACCGACGGTGAGTGGGGTTGCTGGGCAGGAGACCTATCTAAACAATCTCTGTTTTACTCATAGATTCCACCTTGCTGTCTGGTTCGGGATCCTTCTGATGTCTTACTTGGGTTCTTTATAACAGGGGATACTTCTCTGACCTGCAGTAGTACTTTTCCCTAGTCTGTGCCTTTGTGAGTTTGTCATTGCTTGGGGTGTGGGGGGACAGCTGGGGCTTTTTGTTTTGGTAGGGAGGAGGAAGGCAGCTGAAGTAGACAGTGATGTTGGTAGCTGATATTTAAGCTTATGCAAGGGTCTGAGATCTGGTGTCCTGTGCCCCAAAGAGATTCCAAAAATTACAATGCTGTCAGTCCTGAAATTGATCTGGACTATGAGAGTGGACTTCCTGCTCTCCCTAACTTGCATTTTCTTCTATGGAGATCACTGGGAGAGTTACCGGAGGCTGCAGAATATTCCTGCCCTCAATAGCGTAGGAGAAGTCTGAAGCTTTCCTGTCCTTTTCCTGTGCCGCCATCTCTATGTGCAGCACCTCCTGACTGAAAAACACTTTCTGAATAGTTCTTGCCCTCTTTGCTCACAGGCCATCTGGTGAGAAGAAGCCTGCCGATTCCAAAGCCATGCCAGACCTCAATGGATACCAGATCCGGGTGTGAGGAGAGCTGTGCCTTGTGTGCCTGGCTCCACAGACTTCTTGCTGGCCACAATTGGGACCTGGATCCACCTGCAGTGATTCTGACAAAGGGGACAGGGGAGCGGGAGCAGAACAGAGTGCTGATCTTCCCAGGTACTTCCTAGTGGGCCAGTCCCAGAGCTGGATCCCATGGGTCCCAGAGGATTCACCTGCCTGTTTCTGGGAGAGGTGTCCATCTTAATTCACTGAAAGAAGTATTTTTAAAGAAAATATAAAAAAGATCTGTACATTGGTGGGAGTTTGCTGCAGGAAGAATATGAAGTGAGTGCGGTCAGCAGACTTGCTATCAATTTTTTTGTGTTGACAGCAAGTAGAGGAAGCATCTTGTCACCAGTGCTTCTTCCGTGTCTGCGCAGAAGTCTTCAACCCATGCAAGGCCTGCAGGGCTGAAGGAGAAGTGGTGCTGGAATGGGACGTCCCCCGTATCTTGTGCAAAAACTCCTGGTTTTGTCATTATGAACACTTTGTTTAGCATTGCTTTTGTGAAAGACAGGGCTGAATTTGCTCAGCCTGATTTATTGATCATACAAGGGCCTCTCATCTGGAAAAACCACATTTTGTGGGTTTAGTCCTGCCTATTTCAAAGCATTTCATTGTCTCTGGGGGGGTAGAGAGTGGGATGATGATCCTCTTTACCCACTGCAATGCTGGTGAGCTGTCGCTGTAAATCCTTTTGTGGTTGAGTGGGTCAGGATATGCCTATGCCATTGCCATATGAAAACAGGCACGGAGACCTCAGTCGTCCCAGCACTGGAGGCAGAGGCAGGCAGGGGCTGGTGGGAAGCCTGAACGTTGAGTCATCTCTTGATCAGCCTTCTCTCTGTCAACTTTTAGTGACTGCTACTGTGAAAGCTTGCAGAAGGCACTCCAGTCCCTGAGGTATGAATTTTAGAGTAAATAGTTAAAGCAGGTTTTAATGATGTGAACAGGTTTTACGAGCATTTTTCCTTTCCGCCAGGGTCTTGCTCCTTCCTGACTGTAGTGTTAGCGCTAGAGTTACAGACACCTGTTGGTGGGAAGCCCTTCTCGAGGAAATCGCAGCTGCTTTCCTGACAGCTCAGCCTGGAGCCTCCTGAAAGTAGCTCCCCACCCCAGTCCCAGAGCCGTGCTTATCTTCTGGCTCTTCTGATAGCTGCAGTATTTAACAGCACCACTTACACTACAGCCTTCCCCACAGGGCTGGACTGCGCCTTTCTGCCCGCTTACATACAGCCTTGACTCTTCCTACAGTTCTTTTCAGGGGAGTGTTGTACTACTGATTAAGCAGTGTAATGCTTGTCAGAAATCTGGAGTGCTCAGACCTCTCTTTGAGGCCTAGGGCCTGGAAACAGTGGGGTTGCCAGAACTCAGAACAGCCTGGCCTTGAAGCGATCTGGATGCGTGGATCTAGGGGATACAAAAACTGAGCTTGGGAGCGGGAGTATCCTTGAGAGAAACTGCGTCTTGTTTTATCACAGCACTGCCAAGGAGCTAAACTTTCTGAAATAGTGCATATTTAATTTCGTTAGAACTGGGCTTATTCTTTCCTGTGAACTTGTTAGGAACATGATGGAGATTAGCTCTACCAGGTTTTTTGTTGCAGTCTTACTGGGACACACCCTCATGTAAGCAGTGCTATTCTGGCAGCAGAGAAGGGGTTCTTATCTCCAAACAAATCAGATCTTCTGTCCAGTTAAAGCAGTGTTAATCCTTGAAGCACCACCCACAAGCGATTTAACTCAGGCCTTATAGGTTCCTAATTGTGCATCCTTAACTGTGATGTAACTTGCAAGGCTCTATATCCATATGGCTGCAGTCTGTCCTTCCAAGCTCTCTTTGTAGCCTGTACTTTTCTATACGACCAGGAGGACAACGCACAGGGAGGTGGCAGAACTTGCTGCTGATCCAAGATAAACTTAATCCAGAAGAGGATGCCAGTTTCCACAGCGCAGTGCAACACCTGTCCCCTACCTTGCACTCCAGCTACATGCAACAATTTGAAATTAGACAGTGTTAGCAAGCCAAGCAGCCATTTGAATGTGTCCTCTGGTCAATTTTATGTGGCTGTAAATTAACATATTTAATGATTTAACGATGATGTTAGCTGTGAAGGTACGACACGGTACCTGTAAATAATATAGGCCACTTGGAAGCCACAAACTGACTTTGCATAATGTTTGCTATGCAGCGGATTGAAAGCTCAGGTGCCACTGTGAATCATAGGATAAATAGAAGCAGCAGTCAGCAAGGGAGACTGAATGTCAGGTTTTATTAAAGTGGATGAAATCCAGAAAAAAATTATAAAAGCCACTTAGATAAAACTAGAATGCATCCTCACCATGACTTTGGTTGGTTAGTTAATTCAGAGTAACTGGAAAGCTCTCGAGAATAATTAGTAGTTTCATACAGAGCACATTCAATAGCTGGACAGACTTGAGCCTTTTTAGACGGAAAAGAGGGGAAGTGTGTTGGGGGGAGTGAGACTTCAAAACAGACGGGGCAAGTGAGAAGTCAGCTGCAAGCTAATGCTGCTTTCTTGAGAGCAGGGCAAAAGGGATGCTCAGCAGTGTTAGATCACTGGGGCAGAATGGCTTAAAACAAAATGCTTTGTTTGACCTGGTAATTAAGCGCTTTCCTGCAGGATGTAACTAAGGCAAATAGCTTAGAAAATCAAAGGAAGTGGATGTTTAAGGAATGAATGACAGGTAGAGTTCAAGGTCTCTTAATCCTCCGCTGTAGCCAGACAAGAATATCCTCTTGCAAAATTTAGTTGCACAACTATGTACATTAGGAGGCATTTAATTCTTCTTATGTATGTAATGTTGATAACTTCTGAAGATGGACACAGGAGCAGACATGAGCCCTCTACTAGGGTTACTATTTCATGCCTTCTGCTATGTTTCTCTGTGTGGTAGAATTCCTGCCCCTTACTGTTTTTGTGTTTCCAGTTTAGCCGATGGTGCAAGAAACTGGAAAATGACCAAACAATTCTCCCCTTCTTGCGTTTGCGCCCCCCATCTTTGTAACAGGATGAATCACTTCAATACAAAGATTAGCCTCCTTGCTAACAAACAAGACAGAGGATTAGTGCAACCCAGTTTTATGCCATAAGAAACCTGAGGGTAGAATGAAAGATGAACTTTTGCACTTCCACTTCTTTCCCCCCTCATCCACCTGCTCTGGCTTCTGGTCTGTCTGTCTTTAACCGTAAGGAAAAAAAAAGGCTGGAGATAAGTCTTTTTCACTTCTGCAGTCTTTAGAGCTACAGAAAAGGAATGAAAATAAGTAACTAGACTGTAACTCATACTCCTTAGTGCCTGCAGAACAAAAAAGATGGATCTTGAGTAGTCCTATTATTTAATGTTAAATATTAATATGATCGCTCATGTAGCCTTGGGGTGTAAATTTCACTGTTCAGTAGGTCTCATCTCATGTCTGTTCTACAGTACAAATCCTTCTGAACTCTGTGGAAGGGAACTGCGTCCATACACTAGGAATGGACAGACACTGCCTGTGTTGTATGTGAAGTCTAGGTGAGCTTTGTAAGACTTGAACAAATGCTGACCTACTACTAGCAAAACTATTTTAAATCTAATGCAAATCTTGAAATAAGAGTTTCTCTTTATACTTTTATGTAGACAAGTCCCTTGATACCTGGCCAACTGCAATTTTTTTAATGGATGAATGGATTAGTGAGCAAAACTTTCTGCTACAGTGTCACTCTGACATAAACTTCATATACTGAAGAGTGGGGTTGGGTGTCCACCAGTCTGTGACACACTAGCCTTTTTTTAACTCTGATATGATAAGCTAAATGAGTCTTTAGGACATTAAGGTATGTTAGCAAGTGTTCTAGCTGGGAGTGGAGTGGTTTTTTTCAGTTGACTATTTTACCTGTGTGCCACTGTATGGGTCAGTACATGGTATGTTTGGATCTACCAGAATAAATGACTCCAGAACTGTGGCTGAAACATAGTTTCTGTTCATGCAGTAACTGTATTGCTGTTACCAGATCTGCTTAACATGAAGAAATTTTTTTTTAAGTATTTCAGGTGAAAGCCTTAATCAGGTGCCTGCCCGTTAAGGTAGGCTCACATGTGGTGTTGTATAACTGAAACATGACTGTCCTTAAAATTGGGGAGTTGAAGAAACCATAATGAACAGAAGAATGCTCCTGTTGCCAAAGGGCAAGAGTCTGGATTAGATGGGCTTGACTTTGCTCCAGTGGCTCTGGCTAATCACTTCAGGTAGTTGCTTTAGCCACTTGCTCTTTCTAAGTATTTAAAGTAGTCCTGATGATCAGGCACAAGATATAAGCAGGAGGTGTACTGTGTGTGCAAGTCTGGCTGAAATAACACTGCATTTTCCAGTGGTCTTGCACTGTTGCCCTGTCAATATGAAGACCTGCATTATGGATTCATAACTTAACCTAAGAAAGCAAGTGCTATTCTGACTTGGTGTTTGCTCTGCCAGAGCAAGGTGGAGATGGTCCCTCTACAGCCAAGCTGAGCTCCTTAGGGAATTTAACATTTTTGTCTGTTTCCTGAGCAGGTGTTTACTTGTATCACAACCACTCTCCTTCAGTGGTGCCCTGGCCCTGTCTGCTCAAGAGCAACTCAACTTAGGCCCAGAAGGCTGAATCCCCCGTAATCTCTGCAGAGCAGAGTTTCCCTCTAGGTCAGGGTTGAGATGGTGCTAGTGGGACCACAGTGGTCCCCTTCCATGCACATCAGTATTCTACTCTAGCACTGATCAGGTGCTCCAAAACCATTTACATCTTTATCACTGGTACAGCTCAGAACTAAGAAATGGAAGGTTTCTTTCTTTAAGAACAATATCATGTGTGTCTTTTTTGTAATTAATCAGTGTGGTTCTGTGTTTTATGTAGCCAACACAGAACTTTAGATTTAGTTCTTACTGCACTTCCCATGGCCCTCATGTTGATACTTTTTCCTGCTTCCTTTGACACTTAGACAATAAAATTCCCTCTGTACTGCTCTCAGCCTGTGCAGAGAAAACAAGATGTCTGTATTGTCTTTCTTTTTGATTTAAACTTTCACATTGTCAGTCAGCTGGTAAATCAAAGACACAGCCTTGAGTGATGGCATCAAACAGATTATGTACAGACGCCCTGTACTTGCAACACTATGGACACAGAAGAACCCTCATTCTCCTTCAATCATCTGAACAGGTGAGTATATCTGTACAGACAGAGGCAGCTGCCAGAGAGTAAGAAGTATGTATGTGGCTGTGTAGCAAAGGCTAAAACTCATCTTTACTTTTGAATTGCCATCAGTCAGGCTGGACTGGAAAAAAAAGTCAGTGGATGCAGCAAAAGAAATTTCAGTTAACAAAAGGTTAACTGAAACCTCTAACAAAAAGTTAAAGGGTTAACACAAGCCTCTGCTTGCACTGCTCTGCTCTTCAACATATGATCCAGTCTCCCTTCCTGGCCTGAAAAGCAATTCTGCCTAAGGTCTGTAGTTCAGTGGCCTTCCAGACTAATGACCTCACCAGGACTTCTCAAGACAAACGCTGGGTTAATAAAGGACAGTCAGCTGCAAGATTCAGTGCATTCCCCCAGCAAGGGGGATCCAACTTTATTCAGGCTATCATCTTTCAGGCACAACATACCCCTTCTCTCTAGGGAAATGAGTAATAGCTGGGACCAGGGCCAGGATGTAGGCAAGCCTAGAGGGTGTAGAGGAAAGGAATAAACATCCCCTAACCTGTTACTCCAAAAAGAATGGCACATACAATAGTCCCCCTCTTAGCTAAGTTAATTATATGAACAACTTCTGCCCTGAGGGGAAGTAACTACATGGCACCTAGTAGGTGGTATGAACAGAGAAAAGAAGTAGCCACTTCATAAGCCTGCATGGCCCGTGCTCAAGTCCAGGAGTTGACAATAGACTTCAGCAGCACTAGAAGGTTTCTTGCTCCCCTATTAAATACTTAATGATTAATAACATTAGCAAAAAAGATTAAAGTGCTGTGACTTTTTTAAACCTTTACTTCAGATACTTGCTTGAAAATACCCTCTGCCCAATGTCTTACAGATTTTGCTAAAAATCAGGTAGCTCCTGAACTCCCTATAGACATATAGGTCAGGGTGATTGCTAGACAAAGGAGTGAGAAAGGCGAAACAGTGACTTGGCCACAGCTGAGATTAAAAATAAGACTTCCTGCTCCCTCTTAGATAAGGCTTTCCCCCCTGCTGCTGGTAGTTCCTGCAGTTTTAGGTTTTTAAGTCCATTAGAGATTACGCTACTTGGACCTTGGTGACAAACCTTTGTTGTGGAAAGGATACACAACCCAGCGAACCAGTAATTAAAAAAAAAAAAAAAAAGAAAAAGAAACACAGTCAGCTACTATGCTGAGAAGCACAAGACTGCAAAACTTAAGGCTCTCATGCCTAAAAGCATATAGAAATCTATTCACGAGAGAGTGAGACTGAGCCTTAAGAGCACCATTCATGCCAGATTCACTGCAGGATTATAGAAGGCAAAGGCATATGACATGCTGTGGATAGCAGGCCATTACAGATTTCAGTTAACTCAGCTGAGCTGGCTTTCCTGGTTAGTATTTTTATTTTGGCAAAGAACGACTGCCATCCTATCTCCAACCTCACTCTGGGGGAGGAAGGGAGGAGAGGAATAGCTTTAGAGTAACTACTGCATTCATCTACTTTCAGTTCAGGAGCAGCTCCTGAAAGCGGCCAATAACCGAATAAACTTACGACTGCTGTAGAAGGCTTTCCATCCAGAAAGAAACGACTAAAAAACTAAATAACATTGCTAAGGCTTGAAGTCAAGGGGGGGTTTTTTGGTATAAAAGGAAAGATTGGATGGAACAAATGCATCTTTTTTTGTAGCACATGCCAGCGTCCAGCCCAGTCCTTCTCCCACTTGCCACCTTAGCACCTGTGTTTGTCTAACCAAAGTTAGGAAAAATTTTCCAGTTCTACTATACAGCATTCCTATTCCCCTAGAGCACAGGAGTGTGCAGTCTAGATCTGAAATAAAATAAATACATTTTAAAATAAATAAAAGGAAAAAGAGCTTCAAGACTTGAATGACATTTTCAGTGGAAGTTGGAGGATAACTTGCCTTGACAGGAAAAGCCAAACTTGCACAGCTGACAAAAGGAAGGAGCTTGAGGCATGCCAGCTGTTAAATCAGTCAGCTTTGTTACCATTATAGCAGGTAAGTTCTCTACAGAAACTCAGTATCATACTTTGGAACACGACACAGTGTATTCAACGGCAGCCATCATGCAGCTTGAGAATTTCAGTGTGACTGCTATGGAAAGCACTACAGGCCAGGCAGCTACAGTCTGGTAAGGAGCAGGTCATAGCCAGCAACTCAATTAACTTGCACAACAGGAAGCCTACTGAAAGGAGATGTGTGTGTGCTTGTGTGCTCCTCCTTTAGATGAGCCACAAAAGGCTTCATCTGCATTTGGATGAAGCGTGGATGTCTGCAAATTCCTAACAGTACATTCAATAAACGTTCATTAGTGAGGTGGTGGCAATGGGAGGAGAAACTGCACTGTAGCAACACCTGTCTGCTTTGCAGACTGTTTGCCAACACCACTCTCAAATATCATTAGGAGCAGGACACATACCTTGATCCGATCTTAAAAGAGATTCTCTCTGAGATGTGAACTGTTCTTAGAGCCTTTAAGAGACTCCTTAGAAAAGAGGAACTAAGGTCAATTATATTTCAGAGTTCTCCTGTGCTTCACAAAGCAGGTGGCATACCAGGCACTAATGATAAATCTCAAACTTTTTTTTTTGTTTTATATAACAAGAGTTATTCCCATATAAGTGTTGGTTTCAGCGCTCCCACCCCTCCCACTTAACTCTTCAGGGGCGAGGGAACCCACTATCTTATGGCTTGATGCTACTGAAATGTTGAGTTTATAATAAGAGAGCCCTAAAGAATTTCACCCATAGCTTTTAACTGAAGAAATACAGCTGCAGAAAAAAATAAACAACAGTAACTCAGAAAGATAACTGGATACGGCAGTCGTGGGAAAACAGCTGCTGGAGAGATACCTCATAAGGGAAGGGCATGGAGAAAGAAGACCTCAAGCAGCAGCCAAGTTTCATTTATTGAGAAAAGGAAAGAAACTAAAGCAATTACATTGTTTACCATTCTTCCCATCCCATGTAATTGGGAAAACTAATTATAAAGGGCATCCTCCTGAAGTGATGAACTGAAAACTCTGAGAAAGCGACGGAAGTCCAACTTCTATCTAAACAGCATAACTAAATGCAGCCTAGCAGCTGTGGTGCAATCTAAGCTGTTGTATAGCAAAGATACTTTGTCAAACGTGTGTTTGCCTCTACAGCTGTGTGCTCCTGGGGCTTAGGAGCCTGGTAACAGGGTATGTATACACGCTGCTAGTGGTCTCTGGCATCCCTGCCCCTAAGTACCAGTCTCCCTGAGCTCTGTATCACTACTAAGATGATGCAGATGATCCTACCTCTAGGATAGCTGCATTCCCTTTCTGAGTATAGCAGATATGGCACTGGTGTTTGTTGTTTCTGTTGTTTCACTTTGATAACCTTTTACAGACCCCTCTGTAATTCATCAGAAAGCTGTGTTAATGACAACTAGTCATGCATTTCAGTCAGGAAACAGTGTTCAGAGCAACATCTGGAATCTTAGTTCTGCTTCCCACCATGAGTTGATCATTAGCACAGCCTCTTATTATATCACTGTGTTCTATTCTTAAAGCATCACAGAACACATTTTCTCCCTACAACTATATACTAGTTGCTATTTTAGTAGCAGAGGCGCTTCCTACACACCCTACCTCCAAACTTCTCCTATAGTCCCCTACAGCCGGAAGCGTTCACAGGTCCTCAGATCCATTTGATGTTAACTCCAAAGTGCTCTAGAACACAGGGTTTTTTTTCTTTCCTGAAACAGTTAACTCTGTAGGGGTCTATAGCAGAGCTTCAGGAACAGTGGTCAAAACAACCACAGCAATCAACTCTCAACTCTGCCTTTGTCTCTCTGTATGCAGTCACTAGCAATGGTCCTGCATTTCTGCAATAGTTTCACCTACCAATGCCCAAGGAAGCATGTGTGAGCCAGGGCTTCGGGGGCTGCAGGTCCCTCTGGGAGCTTTCTAACCTTCAGAAAGAAGAATCAGAGGACTTGCAAGCATTGTCCTGCGGTTTCTCAGCACGACTCCATATCCAGCGTTCAACAACCATTCCAAGTTCATACCATACTATTTCACATATTGAAAGAGGAAACCATTAGCCTGACCTGTGGAACGTTAGATTTTCCAACAAAATACAGCTGGAACTGAAAAGCTCCCTGAGAGATGCCTTCATGCAAGTTACCCAAAAGAAGAGTCAAATCTTTGGTTTAAATAAAATGGAAGAAGCACTTGTGATGTTGAAGCACAGCTCCCATGCCTCAGTTACATCACATGGTTGGCAGGGTGCTTCAGAC
Source organism: Dromas ardeola (assembly GCA_013398915.1). Classification (NCBI taxonomy): domain Eukaryota; kingdom Metazoa; phylum Chordata; class Aves; order Charadriiformes; family Dromadidae; genus Dromas; species Dromas ardeola. The sequence goes on from VYZM01003948.1 coordinate 601,208, forward strand.
AGGGCAGGGGCAGCCAGTTCATCTGACAGCGTACTGTGCACACCTTATGGGTCCAATAGGTGGGGCAGGGGGGCTGCTTTCACACAAACATCCCTCCCCCTCATCAACGGACCATCAGACCCCACGAGCAATTACAACTGAAGCAGACAGCCAAAGTTGTAAGTGCCAACACTATGTGTGACAGTGGTTTTTGTTTTGCTTTTGTTGGTTGTTTTTAAACTTTTAGTGTCTTCCAAGTTTCCTATTACAATGTTACCAGCTGGTGGGAGTTATCTGCAACCAGGCTTTCCTTTTCTCAAGCAACCTCTTGAAAAGCCTGGCAGAAAATAAAGCTCCCAGTTCAACAATTTCCCTCTCCTCCCCTCCCTTTACAAATATAACCAATTACAAAATCAGAATAAGAGTACTTGCAGAAATTAGTGTAACTGTCAGATAAACAGAGCCATAAAAATACACAGCTCTGCATTTCTCCCCATGGACAAACACCAGTGCCATGCCAGAACCATTACCTGTGAAACTAAGGGCAAGCAAAGCTGCAAACTCATTCAGCCCCAGATTGCTGTTCACTTATACAGGCTCCTACATGTTATCCCAGCTCGGGTAGCAAAAGCCATCCACACATCACCAGGCAAATACCACACCATCTGGCAGGGGCAAGAAGGGAATATGCAGTCCTTACACAATCATTCAGGCACAGAACACAATCCCCACACCCCGCTTTGTTTCTGTAGAGTTTACAGAAGTAAGCTGTAAAAGATCAGCAGCATTTGCTTTCTTCGGGAGGAGGGGAAGGGCTCCTGAATGCAAACCATTTTGCAAGACAAGCCCGATAGCAAATAAACCACCTCTGGGATTTGGGGATGAGCTGGGAGACAACAGCTAGGCCCACTCCTCCCCGCTCTTGAACCCTCATTACTACTATCTTGTGTAGCTAATTTGTCCTCTCCTCTTTCACATCCCAGCCGACAAAGCCTTGTTAAGCAAGTCCTCAGAGGGTTCAGCTGCCAGGAGCACCAGGTGCTGCAGTTGTGTTTTTTTCTTAGATTAGAAAAATTTTATTTTTCAATAAAGAAAGTAACATTTAAAATATGAAAGTCCCCCAATATAACCCAAGAAGAGAGAACGGTATTTCAAGCATCCTCATACCTTCCCATAAAAACCCGAGGTGGGACCAGATTTCCCTGCCTCATTTGTGAACAGAAGATTGATGTTTCTGCCAATATTGCTCTCATCTCTCATGTAAAAACTGAGCATCAAATGTCAGGCTGAACTGGCGAATCTGCCCTAGCAACAGGTACAGTTCTATTGGTTTTCTACTGGCCAAGCCACTGCTGACGAAAGTACACTGACAGAACACCAAAGGTACACTGGGATTGAAGTGATTGACAATCTGGCTCAAAATTACACGGCCGTCCCCTCCCTCCCAATGCCTGTCAAGAGACAGGAGTCAGTCCTACAGGTTCTACCCACTTAAACATGGCTGGGTCCAGAAGGAGGCAGTAGCATGAACTTCAGTCTGGTGCAGGAGGATGCTACTGGTTGGCTATCTGACCCCTGGCAGACTGAATCGAATGGGAAGGGCACAGAGACAGAATAGGGCAAGTGACAAGTATCAGCTCTTCCATCTGATGGCTCTGCTCCCTCTCGCATGCCTTCCATTTTCGTGTCTCATTTGGCACCTCCCAGAGCTACAGCCTTCTGGGGTTGTCATGGATTACAGGACAATTTTTTCCACCTGATATTCACTGGGAGGATCGTAAATATTTTTCTGCCAAGTGCCAAGCTAGGTATCGTTCCGAGACTGCCAGAAAGGAAGGGAGCCTTCCCCAAGGCCTCTAGGTTTTTGCTGTTGTGGTGCTCCTGCGGGTGGCTCTAGAACCCCTGACTCCATTCCTGGCAATCCCATTCCCTGGCGCATTAGTCACAGCGGGCAGCTTCTTGTAGAAACTGTTCAACTACACAAACCCTTCTGCCAGAAAGGCAGCCCTTAAACATTATTAAGTAAAAGCCATTTCCAAGCAGTTAGCAGAGCCACCACTCTCAAAGGCAACAAAACAACTAGTCCTGGAAGGACCACACTTCATTAACAATCATTGAGAAATTAAAAGAACCATTGTTTTGGTGTGAAAGAATATTGGCGTATACATCCCACGCTGCTTGGTAGCAATAAACTAACCAGAAGTAGGCAGTGGTGCCCCTTTCTTTCACAGCTCCTTGAAGATCTCACACAGGATCAAATAAACATAGGAGTTAGGTTGGTTCCTGCAGCACTGAAACATCTGCTAAACAAAGCAGTGGAACAAGGAACCCTTTAAGAGATGGTAATACCTGAATACAACTGGAAGCCCACTGGGAACACAGCTCAGGTTTGCAGAGACCGACAAAATACCAACGCATAATGTCTCTCATTCCTGATTTTTGTAAGGGTGTGAGGGAAGACCGTGACTTTGAGGGCTTGACAAGGAAAAGAATTTTCTTGCAAGCAAATTGTGAAAACCAGAGCCTCAACTGCTGTATTTAGAAATGCTTTTCTTTAGGGAAAGGGAACCAACACTAACCCTCTCTGAGGCTGGAGATCTCCAAGCCAAAGCTAGCCAGCAGGCAGAGATGATCAGATGAACAAAAATGATTTGGTAAGCCATTTGCCAGCAACAGGACATCTTCAGAGAGAAGGGAAAGGCGGCCAAGCAGCTTCAGGGGTCCATCCTGGTACAACCTGCGACCTGACAAAGAAAATGGAAATAAACATCAGCCAGAGACTGGTGCTGTAGATTAACTCCATACATTCACAGAGGGATGCTCGTCAATGCTTTGCTATTTTTCCCCGATGAACGAAGACGGCCTGCACAAACACTGCAGGCACCTTTGAGACTATATGTGAAAGCAGTGAGCATCCTATAATACTGCTGTTCACTGGTTTCATATACTTGCAGGTACAGGAATCAAGTATATACTAAATTCGCCAGGCAGTTGCTTACATGGGAAGTTCCTTTCATGGTACTAAGTCCTAGCAATAACTTCAGGTTCTTCCCTGAGGAGGAATTCATCTCTTCATTCCTAACCTCCTCCCCAAAGTTGATTCTGACATGATCCAAACCAGCTCAGAGAGAGTTTCTGGATGCACTTACATGCAGTCTTTTATCAACATAACTCCTGTTTCAGGTAGCAGAGAGGTGGTGTCATTGTAAGGTAACCAGAGTCACCACCTTCTAAGGCCAGTGTGTGGTCTCAATCAGATCAGAAGTCCAAGCCTTGAACTTAGGACCCCCAGCATTGCCTGTTATCAGGAGCACAAGTAAGCTACTTACACAAAAGGACAGAATCCATTCTGTTGCAGCTTCCTCAAAAGTCTAATGAACCTAAGCCAAGTGGCTCCAGTTTTTCCAAAGCAAAGATAAACAGTGTCTTTTCATGTTACCCGAGCAAATTTTGCTTACACTTTGTGCATCATTTCGAAGTCACACCCTGTAGATTCACTCCAGCTTAACGAAATGCACTGCCCAACACTCAGCTGCATTCTAGCATGCCTCACAGCCCTCTGCCAACATCACAGGGATAAACCCCACATTGCCATACTCACCCCCCTTGTTCCCATTCTGCACAGGCTCTGCCGAGTAAAAGATATAATCCACAGTGGCTCCAAGCCCCATGGGCATCGTTGTGACCTCTGGGCGTCCTCTATGTGGCAGGAAGTGGCTGTAGACAGAAGTCAGGTTGAGACCATGCTGGATAACGCCTGAAGACCTGCACATGAACAGCCAGTGTTTACCAAGGAAGGGAAGAGGATGACGCAGTGTTCAGTACTGCAGTCACAGCTGAAGTTGGAGGTTTCCTTGCTGATGCAACTGTCCAAACTATTCCTACTTTGTGAACACACAAAAGACAGTCTTTCAGAATTATTCACTCCACTTACACCAAAGGCAAAGTGGACTATGAACTTCCTTTGTCTCTAATACCCAGTCCTGTCTATGCCCTTCATTCTCAACCTCAGCAAAACAATGCTGACAGAACAGCACTCAGCTGCTGGAACAACCCTTGGTGGATCTGTCTCTTCCAGATAGCCCTTCTTACTCTTTTCCACCCTCACATTTATTTCAGTCTTTACTTCAGCCAGAATTTCAACGCTCAGGAAAACGAGTCTGGGCTTGAAGAGTGGGGCCATTGAACGTGCATCAAATTACCTTGGGACAAATGGCTGGGGATCAGGGTCTTCCACCATGGCAGCAGGCTTCGGCCAGTGTGCAGGGCGGTCTGCAAAGGAGCAAAGAGATTCCAGCCAGACCTACATAGATCCTGGAACAGGTTGCTCATCCCAAGCCTACGAAGCTTCTCCTGACATCAAACGAAACTTTTTGCCCAAGAAGAGGAGATAACTTCCAGTCACAGGCACCTTAAAGAAAAATATTCAAAGAAAACCCCAGCTCTAAGACTAACAGGAACATCCTGAGAGCAGATCAGCGCAAACAACTGAGAAGTCATATTCTGTTCTGCTAAGGACATGGTCTTAAAGCATTTAGTATTATCAAAGCTTGGGATACTTCAACCTTTGCTATCAAAGAAAGTTTATTTGCCTTAGCCTACAGCTTACTCAAAGGGTGTCTAGAAAGGCAGAAGAGAAATGGAGAGCAGAACCAGCAACGCCACAAGGCCTAGATGTGCGGCAGTGTCTACTGGGTCCCGGCATCCAGAGACATCTATGTTGTAGCCATTGTGACATTATAGTCTTCAGGTTTGCTCTCCCTCACCAAAAATCATGAAGCAGAAAAAAATAAATATATATATATATATTTTTCACTTTATAAGAAGTTCCTTGAGGAACACAGTCAGTGTGTATGAGGGTGGTAAGATGGTACCCCTCTGAGCTCTCATGGAATCCATTAGTAATCACACAGCCACAGAAGACACCCTTCTGCCTTCCCCTTCTCTCAGCAGGCATTACCTCCACCTCACGTTTTCATCAAAATCAAGCTAGGAGAGTAACAAGCTGAAAAATCTCCCATTAATACCTGGTTTTGCATCTGTCACACCTTCCAAGAGGACCAGCTGTGGTGGTCGTTCACAGGCAACATCACAAAAATGAAACTGGAGCAGGAAGTCCCGGCTGTACTTACGTCTGCCTGCAGAGAAAAATACAAGTTAAAAGAAGAAAATAACTGCAACGAAGTCATATCTACAGGGAACATCTGCATACTCTTTCGACCCTTAGACCTCTTAGATCTCTTTAATTTGAGAGAGGTTTTTGTGCCCAACCACTCTGATATCATGAGAATGGCAATCACTTAAAAACCTAAATGTAGAACAGAACATGTGTAAATATAGAAGAACAGAGCACAGTTATTGCTACCCCTTTAGCTAATGCAACAGTCAAGGTCAGCACCTTGATGAAACCAATGAAGGATGTCACCTCTGAGACATCACAAGTTCAAGGGACTTTCAAGCAGATCAGTTAGTGTGCAACTCAAAGAAATGTCTGCCGAAAAAGAAAAAGCGATTCTGGATATCAGGTTGAATACAAGTTGTACGTTCAAGAGTCCAACAAAAGCTATTTAGTGTGTGCTCCTTTTTTTAAAAAAAAATCCTCTCCAGGGACAGTAGCGGACAGTCATGATTGTAACTGGGCTCTAAGGAATGACTTCCTAATAGTGGTGTGCAAATACTGCTCAAAACCATTCCCACAAATGCCTGCAGCTGAAAGCTGTGGCTGCTGAACATGGTTTACAACTGCACAAAAGCCACCAAGGAAATGGATAGAAGAGAATCTTTGCTGAGAGCCTCATGCAACACATGCCCAAGCTACTCAGGGAGACAGCAAGGCCCACAAACTGTCCATCCTCAGCAAACTCATGTTCTCAGTGCACGCTGGAGCTTACCTGGTTTCTTTGGCTGGCACAGGGTGACATACTGGCAGTTGTCCGTTACCCCCAGTGAGCTTGGCCACAGTGGGGCCAGCAGTTTCCGTGAATACAACTGTTGGGAAAAGTCTTCCTGACCAGACACCTGCAAGGAGGCCAGAAACAGGAGAGGAAAGATCAGCATTATCCTCTGATCAGAAAGATCAGAGGGAAGATCTCGAGTAGCAAGAAAGACTGGAGAATGCCCTCACAGAAAGGCATGAACTAAGGTATTCAGAATATGGCACAGATATAATAAACCTTCAGCTGTGGGGGATAGATACAATTAGCTAGAAGTCACTTGACAAGATACTTCGCAGGCATCTATTATTGAACTTACGATTTAGCTTGAAAGCCAATGATGTATTTGATTATGGATACACAGTAACAGGTAACCACAAGAGACTCCAGCACAGGTGCCCGTTTCAAACTGTTTTCAGATCAAACATCCACATAAAATTTCGGTAAGTCTTGGTGGAGTTGTACTCCCCTACACTTCCAGTCACCCAGGCATAAAAATCCCATAGCAAGTGAAAACAGGACCTGAAATTAAGTGGTCTATTATCACTGGTCTGCCTCAAGACAATCCAAAAGAGCAACGGTGGAAACAACATGCACACGTTTGTCCGCTTCTTTCCTCAGCAGTGCTGGAGGCATTGGGGAAGACTGCTGAATAACTGAATTCCATATTCAGACTATTTCCTCACAAGAAAAAGAATGCAGCCATGCATTTCTCTAGCAGCATTCAACAAAGAGCTACCCAATCACAGTTCTGGCTGACACCTACCTTCCAGGCTGGCATCCCATGGTAGGAAAGTTCACCATTCCGGATGAATTTGTAGAGAGGAGAATCAGGTACAGAGTTCAGGTCTCCACACAAGATGACAGGGTAGTAGCTGCCTTCAGTAGTTTTTGCAATCTTGTCGATCTCTGCTAGGAGCAAGGCCATCTGGGCCAGTTTGATATCTCCCCGCCGGGGATTGAACAACACGTGAGTGTTGGCCACACACAAAGGACTAACTGCCTTCAGATCCAGGCCCTCTGGGAGCAGAGGCTGTAGCAGCAGCACCAAGCCTACGTTATCCCGATTGAGGACATCCAGGCCAGGCCGAAAGTATTCTACAGGGCTGAGGGTGATCAGCTGGAACCTGCTGTGCTTATAGCACACTGCACAGCCATCTGTCTTCGTCCCCGTTCTCCGTTTATAGAAGCATGCAAAGCCTGAAAAGAAACCATCACCTATTAAAAGGTTTATCCAGTCACTACCTCAGGCTCCCCCCATCAGCTGGGGAGTTCAGCAAGTCTGTGTAGCAGAAGAGGTTCCTACTACATTTGGGTACGGCATTATACCCAATGCTGTTCCAGTAATCACAGTTTATCATTTATCATTGAGGGTATTTTCTCTCTCCTTGTCCTTCTAGGACCCTCTGAGTTTTGTTATTCTGGTCTGTCAACTCTGAGAAAGATCAGTTACAAAAGAAAGGGTAAAGGTCTAGGCAGATGGTTCAGAAGTAGGGCCAGCAGCCACCCGACAAACAGGAAGAGCTCTCTCACGACTGAGTGCTTTGAAGATGTTAAGCAGAAAGCGCTGCTTGGCCAGTCCCATGAGCTGGAGGTACACACACAAAAGCAGGACATACCCATCTCCTTGAATGTTGGTTCCAGCTGCTCCCAGTAATGGTTCTCTTGCACCTCCTGGAGACACAGAACCTGGAAGGAAGGCAGAGACCTCACTCGCTCCACCAGTATTTGCTAGTTACCTTTTTTTCAGGAAGGAAGAAAGCGGTAAAGTGCGCTCACATACCAACCCTGCAACCAGAAAGGTCATCACAGCAACTTTATCCTGTACTTTCCAGATAAAGAGCAGTAACTTTCTGGGTCACGTTAGCTTATCATTCATTGTTACAGTGACGAGGCAGAAGATCCTTCATCACACAAAGAGGACTCAAGGAACAGAGAAAGTCATTAAGTCCTCTACTATTCAGGCTTCCCTTCCTGTGCTGCCTTATAAACCTGGTCCTTTCCTCCCCAAACACACATTATCTCTTCTTCCTCTACTTCTGCTGTTTAAAAAAGTTAAGCCCTGCTATCAACGTATGACTAGTTTCTACAGTAACACAAAGCAAGACAGACACCAAAAAAACATATGTATGTACAAGGCCTCAAACACTCTCAGAGGAATCAGTGTTCAGTTACCAAGCAGGCAGTGTCTTCCTAGGACTTTCCCTGACATACTTTTTTTTTTTAAATGTCATTAGATCAAACAACGAATTCAAATTCTGGTGACACTGATGTGGGAAGGGCTCAGTCATACTCACATCAGGATCCCAGTGCTGTATCTCCTGCAAAAGGTTTGGAAGGCGGTAGTTCCAGTTCAGGATGTCTGGATGACAGTGTAGATAGAGATCAAGGCCCTGCTCCACCAGGTCCTGGGCAAGGATGTTGTAAGACATGACTCGGAATTCAAAGAGAGGAGTGTTTTTCGAGACCTGCTCTAGCATACAGGGCTGGACAGAAAGATCCTCCCAGTCTCTCCAGAAAATCTCTATATGCAAGAAACAAAACGCCAAGTTACAGCCATACGGGGTACCCTGCTGATACTTTTGTTCCCTTGGGACCCAGAAAATAGCCATTTTCATTCACAGAATCATTGAATGGTTTGTGTTGGAAAGGACCTTAAAGATCCCCTTGTTTCACCCCCCCGGCCAGGGGCAGGGACACCTCCCACTAGACCAGGCTGCTCAAAGCCCCATCCAGCCTGGCCTTGAACACTTCCAGGGGTGGGGCAGCCACAACTTCTCTGGGCAGCCTGCGCCAGTGCCCCACCACCCTCACAGTAAAGAATTTCTTCCTAATATCAAATCTAAATCTACCCTCTTTCAGTTTAAAACTGTTACCCCTCATCCTATCGCTACACTCCCTGATAAAGAGTCCCTCCCCATCTCTCCTGTAGGCCTCCTTTAGGTACTGGAAGGCCGCTATAAGGTCTCCCTGGAGCCTTCTCTTCTCCAGGCTGAACAACCCCAGCTCTCTCAACTTGTCCTCAAAGGAGAGGTGCTCCAGCCCTCTGATCATCCTCGTGGCCCTCCTCTGGACGCATTCCAACAGGTCCATGTTCTTCCTGTGCTGAGGGCTCCAGAGCTGGATACAGTACTCCAGGTGGGGTCTCACCTCACCTGGGTAAAGGGAAGAGTAGAGGGGCAGAATCACCTCCCTCGACGCTTCTTTTGATGCAGCCCAGGATACGGTTGGCTTTCCGGGCTGCGAGCGCACATTGCCGGCTCTAAGCTAGGGTGTTCTAGTCTCTGAGCAAACCCTCAGCCACTCTGGTCTTCAGGTGCTTTTTTTGGACGCCTTTGGATAGTTGTCAGTGGGGATGGCATAACAGAAAACCAGAGTCAAGCATACTGAAACACTCAACCAGCTTTTGGGTGCTTTTCATATTATAAAGCTAGCACTTGGGCACAGTTCCTGGGAAATGCACATATATTGATGTTCACACCAGACGGTCTAATAGCGCAGAGACTACTAGCTGTGACCAGCCCTCCCTCAGCAAAAACTCACTTTATAGTTTTCACTAACAGATCCTGCCAATTCTGCATGGACAGATACAATCAATGTTTTACTGACAGCACGCCCAGACACAATAACCTGACCACATTCACTACAAATGGAAATCCCAACCCGAACATTAGATTCAGAGCTATTACTACTGACCGTGGTAGGGTACCTCTGTCGGGAGAGGACAAAATTGTACCGCATCCTGAATGGGCCACGCTGGGGGTTCCGTTGGCACTGTCTCTGCATCACAGGCTAAACTCCAGGCCAGCACAGCTGGGTCTTCATTCTGCACTCCTACATCGATAGCAGCACAGCCAGCTATCTGGTGATCTGTCTGTGGCACCACAGCTGCCCAGGGGGCATTGCCTGCCACAGCCACTGTTTCCTCTACTGGTAATTTTGTCAGTTCAGTCACTGCATGATCTTGCGGTTCTGAAGAAGCCAAGGCGTGTAGCTCTGTGAGCTGCTGATCAGCACACCGGATGACTTCTGGAGCCGAACTCAGGTCACTGAGGCTAGTCATCAATAGCTCTGAACCTTCTAACCAGTCACTAGTGAGCGTAACTGATACTTTCCCCACTGTTGGAACACTCTCGCTGGCTGGCAAATTCCCTGCTCCTTCCTCCAGCCACTGCTGGAGAAGGGCTTCTTGCTCTTCTGGGACCGGCCTTCCTCTGGTCGCAGCAAAGACGCCTTCTATCTGGGTGGACGTGCTCTTCGCCAGAAGCACATTCTTTCGACAGGTAAAGAAAGCATCTGACATTTAAAAACAAACAAAACCAACATAAGACAGATGGAAATCCTTTCTCACTCACTCTTTTCTTTGCCCTATGCATTTGCTGCAACTCTGTGCGATAACCATTCAGCATAGCAACCCAACAAATGACTTCTCTGAAGAAAAACAGTTACAGTCTGAAAAACTTATCCTTCCTCCACCTGAATGCTAGGCCACAGTCCAATTCTAGTTGTGTTAGTCAAAGTCACTGAAACTGTACAGGATGGCAATGGCTTTACCAACTCTGGAGAATGCAATTCTAACTTACACAACCAGTCAGCCAAGCTAAAAGGCCGCCTTGTGGAAACCATCAGCTCTCAGCAACACATGTAAAGGCACAGTTTGTAGAAGTTAGCTTATGGGGTGTGTGGCCTAAGATGCCAAGCTCTTGTAGATGACCACTTGGAGCAAGTTTCTTTCCAGGGATTGAGTAAGAAAGTAGTCCTCAGCTAAAAGGATCAAACATATCACAAGAACAAAACAGAAAAACTGTTCTGTTATTAAGATACGAAAAATAAAGACACAGAGGGACAAACATATGCAGTTAAAAGCCTTATTAGAGTATATGCACAAAAGAAGTCCTAGTAAGAATTACAGATAACAACCTGATGACTGACATCTGTGGTAAAAAATTTTAAAAAACCCTGCTATTAATCTAACACTTGAATATACTAATATTGGGGGGTAAAGTAAAAAAAGACAGGGACTCTTTTCACTTTTATCTATATAAGAGATGACGGCATTTACGTTTTGCTATGAATTCTACACAGACGCTAGTCCCTTCTGTTGACTAGCAATTACTGTTGTCTACAAATCACTTTTTCTCTACTGTATCCCTGTGACAGTCAGTCAGCCAGAGCAGTAACATACAGGAGTCGACAACATCCATGTATGCTTTTACTGTATCTTTCACATCAAAGCTTTCTGTATGTGTCAGAAATGGAGCTTTAAGAACCATACTTCTCTCTGTATTTTTGTAATTAAGTTCATGAACGTCAGAAACACCAATGCACCAAGGTAATATTTTCACACCCCACTAGCCAGGCACAGCTGTTAGAAGAGCCTGTTTACTACAGGACAGGAGCTGAATTTGAGAGGAGTCAGCTAGCTGCTCACTGTGACTGCGGTGCCAGTGGCTGCTCCAGGCCCGGGGACAGGTTCAGGCAGGAGGGTGGCTTTACATCAGCGCAGTCACCAGGGACTGTGAAGCAGCAGCAGTAGGATCTAGGAAACTAAGTGAACCATTGGTGCATGCAAAGCAAGAGTCCATCCGTGAGTCACCCGCAGGTCCTGGGGGAGTCACAGACCTCAAAGCAGCCCATCTCCAAGGACCTTCCCAAACCTGCACGCAGGTCCGGGGCAGGAGGCTGGGGCCTCCACGCAGACTGCAACGTGCTACTGCAGCACGACAGTCGGCAGCTGTTTTCTCCAAAAACCCAGGCTCCCCGCCGCCCCGGGGGTGAGCAGCCCCGGCCCGGCACAGGTGCCCGCGGCACCTGGGCAGCAGCCCCAGGACCCGGCCTGCCCGCCTCTCCTGCCGCCCAGGGCGGGGGCCTCGGGGAGCCCCTCTCGGCCGCACCGCCCTCAGGCCGCGGCGGGGGGAGCCGAGGGGGATCCGCACACCGCCCCTCCGGGTCCGGGTCCGGGTCCGGGTCCGGGTCCGGGTCCGGGTCCGGGTCCGGGTCCGGGTCCGGGTCCGGGTCCGGGTCCGGGTCCGGG
>VYZM01003948.1:613498-633679 GCA_013398915.1 Dromas ardeola
CGGGCGAGGCGGTGCCCGCCCCGCTGCGGGGCCGGAGCGCAGCCGGGGCACAGGCCCGGCCCCGCCGGTCGCTGTCACTGCTGTGCCCGAGCGGGTCGGGAGCTGTGACCCTGAGCAGGGTGACGGCAGCTTTCTGGCCACCGCCACCTTGAAATCTGTTTTCAAACAACAGTTTTCACACACGCACCCCCCGCTCTCTGGAAATTCAAACAGCAAGGAAAATTTCCAGGATTTTTTTTCCCCTGGAAAGCCGCCAAGCAAATAAAATCCCATTTGCTCCAGATGAGTTAATAATTAGTGCTTTGCAAGCACAGTCGGTGACAGTCGAGGCTTTGCAGTGTGCAGCCTGTGTGTGGACAAACGCCACTGGGGGTGGGTGAATCTCCCTGGGTGTGCTGCCCGCGGGTCCTCACCGGGCTGCAAAATCATGCCCTCTCACCAGGCAAACAGATCAAACTGAGCACCACTACGGCTTTTTACACCAAATACACGCTTCTAATGTGTGATCTCAGTAGCCTTCTTCCAAGCTCTCGAAGATGGGCACTTGCAATGAAGTCAAGACTCGTGCCCTCCCTGCCTTTGGTGCTGACAAATGCTGCCAAACTGCTCCCTTGATGGTTATAGTTAGACAAAACACTTTCTGAGGGACAACCTGCCTCTTACCCTATTTGTGCATGGTGATTAGCACAATGGGTGTCCACGGCTAGGATGTGAGCTGATGTTATAATGTATATAAATAATAATCCCACTAGTCTTGTTTTCAAATCCCCCGTTATAAAACACCATGGACTATAGAGGCAGTGACTTATCTCAAATCTGACAGATGTCTCTGGCAAAGCACAGACTCTGGTCTCTGATCTCCTGCTGCTGTAAGCAAACCTCTGGAACCATCATTGGTTTCTAGTCAGAAAACGGAGGGTGTTCTTCAGAGGAAGGATCTGCAACACTAAGGGCTGATGACTGGGGCATTTAAAACAAGGCTGTTCTTTAAAAGGAAAGATCTAAGAAAGTATTTTCAGACCCAACCCACATCAGGATAATCAGACTGAAATCAGAGGAGAATGTTAGTCAGTGCCACAAACAAGGAAGCATCTGGAGAGCCACAGTTGTTTTGCCTACACCAGAAAAAATATTTACAAACTTTGGCAACACAATCAAAGCTGACAATGGTCATCTGCTTCAGGGTCAAACCTTCCACTGGCTTTTTCGGCATTTTGTTCTAGATCCAAATATAACCCTACCACAGCCTCTAATGACTGGACTACTTGAGCGGTTTATGTAGAACCTAGGGGAATAAAACCGCTAAAAATACCCTGTCCTTGGGGAAATGAACTGTTTCTTCTTCTCTGTATCGCCCATACTACACTGTGTAGGCTACATAAACTTAAAAATCTGTACGAGAGGTTATGTTCACTGAGCATCGTCCATAACGGAAAGATTTCTAAGTCTATGCATTAGTTCTGCTCAACCTTTATCAGAAAGCCTCTTCTGTTACAGTTTTGGTTTTAGCCCCTTAGGAAAGGTCACAAAGTCCTTGGTATAAATGATGTAAAATAATAAGCACTGAACCAATTTTGGCACCAACAGGAGTTGGTGGGATGAATGAGTACTTGATTCGAGGCCCCATTAAGTGCTGACATGTTTACAAGCCACACTTTATTACCGAATGTACCAGGAATTTGGCAGTAGGGAAGTCTGAATTTGTTCAAGACTAGTAAGGCGAATGCACTCCTTTTAGACTATAACTCCACAGTCTGGCTTTCTCATATGGAATTGTACAAACTGGAATACGAACTGAAAGGAGAGGAGAACTTTTACCAGCAGCCTTGCATGACTCTCTGGTAGGTCTGGCGGGGGTTCACAGCCAAAACCGCAGCTGTTCTCTTCTCAGTTATTTGGAGCTGATGGGCTCCCAACACTCCCAGCCGACAGGCTTTCCAGCGCTGAATGTCACCCCTCGGAATCGGAATGTGCAGGCGAGGTCACAGAAGGGTGGCCGTGGCAGGATGTGGGGTCGGGGTGGCCACAGGCTCCACAGGGCTTTCTTATGACACCTGGCCAGCTCGTGCAAGTGGGAAATGGGATTCTCTTGTTCACAAGCAGTGTAAATCAAGAACACAGATCTTACAAGTGGCACCATTCCTTCTGGAGATTTTTTAACTGGAGCCGAGCAGCTATGCTTTTTTGCGTGTAGGTGTGAGGAACTTACAGGGTCTGGGACATGGCTGTGAACTCTTCATTTACTGAAGAGAAAAACCAAACGAACCCGCTGCTCGCTGCTGGCGAGATGGAGAATGAGTCTGAGAAGGACGCAGGTGCGCTGTTTAGTTACTAGCAAACTCACTTCAGAATAGTCAGAAATGGCCAAAGGAAAATCCCCAGCACTTGAGAGGGACACAGGTTGCTGCAGGCTCATCACCAGGTGGGAAGGCTTCCCTTCCGCAGGCCAGGCAGCAACGAAGAGAAACGGGGTGCCAGTGCCCTGAGACAGGAGCTGCCATCCAGGAGCAGCTCGGAAAAAGTAAAATGCATCAGAAGAGGGCTTGTCACTACCAGCTTCCAGGCAACTCCACCCAGCTGCCCCGAATTCCTACAGGAGATGTTGGAGCTCAGCACCTTGTGAGACCAGATCCCGTTTGAGCCCTCCATCGCCCAGAAGGACAGGCAGGGGGCGAGGGGTAGAAGAGTTTTCTGAACCAGCTGCTGTAAGGCCGTGCTTGTGCACAGCAGAGTCCAGCGCCGGGTCTGCTCGCAGCATTCTGGCCTGACTTCCTAGCTTAGCATAACGCTTCCTCGCAAAACTCAAAGCCTCCTTTGGCCTGTCACTTAGTCATTACAAATTAATTTCTTATTTTCCTTCATAATGCAATTACTGTAAGGTAGTCAGATATGTGGGACAACTTCTCTCTTTGGTTCTTATTTTTCTGTATTTAAATAGAATATAATGCAATTTATGAAGTGTTACATAATAATTTTCCCTAATGGTTGTTCTTATAGATTATATCCTTTATCAGATATTTTCCGTTGTTTTAAAATTATATTTGTCTAAATATCCTTTCTTATTTTTTGTAAAGGTAGCTCTGGGGGTTTTTCTGATCCAGCAATAATAATACATTGCCTATTTGGGATTAGTCCCTTTTAAATAGCTTTTCTGCAAACAAGGTTTCTGTTCTTGGCTATGAACTCATGAAACTTTCACTCCTTAAGTGGGATCTGACAAAATTAATTACCTGCTCTCAAGCCCAAACAATTATATTAAAATTAGTATTTCTCTTGGGTTTTTGACAGCATTAAATTCAAAAGTATTATCACTAGGAAATACCCGGTCAGTTAATAGTTGGTTGCCATTTTCCCTTACATATTGGATTAAATAATTGTGGAAAAATGCTGGCCGAGTTTGACTGACAGTAGCAGTGAGGAGAATGATATCATTGTTAATCCTACCCTATTCCAGAGGCAAAATGTTGTCAAAATGTTTGGTTGTTTTGCTTTTTTCTTGGTCTAAATTATTTATATTAGGATGAAGGAAAAAAAAAATCTATATTTTGTTTATTTTTTTCCACAAATATCTAACATATTTGTTTATATTTTCTCTAAAAGTCTTTTGATATCCACAGTGGCATGACTTAAAATAGGAGATAAAGATTTGATACTCTTGACTAGATGACCAAGCTAAGGCACACACAGTTTTTTCCAAACCACAATAAACCTAATTTCTCAGATTTTCAATAAATTACAACATTTAGGATATTAATTCCCAAATACTTTGCTTAGATACAAAGTCACGTGTCTCATAGCTGTTTCTTCATAGATTCCTTCAACACTTAATACTCCCAAATTAGTATCATCATAGTTTGACACATCACTGAATTAACTGATTCCTTACAGAATATAAAAAAATACTTATATTTGAGCATTTACATTTGTATCATTTTGTCTGCACACTGCAAAATACTATGTTCCATTTTATGAGTTGCCCCAGTTGAGCTGTTATTCTGATGTATTTCTTATGCCAGATGTTTAGAATGAAAGAAGTGAGGACAACCTGCCTTTCACAGCTGAAATTCCTTAGTATATATCAATTAGATTTTATCCTGGCGGAGAAAAAGAACAATTTGTTAAAATCTTCATCCGACCTTTACTCCATCACTAGTGATTCTAAGAGAGACCACTTCATTAGTTCAGCAGCACGAACTAGGACCTTGTTGCAACGCTAGGCAAAAGATAAGAAACATTTTCTCCACTCCACAGAGCTACTGAAGTATAAATTGCTGTTGTGATTTGTTGAGTATTTGTACAACACAAATGAGGGGACAACATAAAGCAACGTACCCAGACAACAGGCATCGTTAACCTAGCATGAGAGAAGGGATTTGCAGTTATCTGGATGCATCCCTCACAAGTCACACATCAAAACATGGAGTGAGCTCCCCTCCTAGCTCCTGGTTTGCGCCTGGTACAAGCCATGCATAAAGCAGGCTGACCAGAAAGCTGCGTCTGCAGCCCCAACACCTGGGGAAAGGAGAGGGTGCTAAAGGAGTCTCCAGACCCATCACCTTCTACTGCATTGGTTTTAACACCAATAATCATGATTCAATGCTTTTCAAATTTCTGTTTGAATGACAGTATTATTTTCTGTATCAGTGCCAACTTCTACAGCTTCACAGGGATGGAGGGACCACTTCTGGATCTACCTCAGAAGGCTCAGTCCACACGCTTGCAGGACTGGCTGACGTACTGGGCACGTGACAGACACATTAATGGGGGATGATACAGTCTGGATGGGTTTTGTATAGCATAAACAGTCTGTTCCCCAGAGTGGGGAGTTTATTTTCATCAGGATGTCCAGCATTGTAGAGCCATTAAGCAAAGCGGATCAGTGGGTACTATCATAATATCCCAAATCTTTGGTTCTACTTGTCAGTTCTACTTGTCTCATGAGGTCTTTACATGGGACTTACACCTGTTTTACCCTTTCTTTTGTCTTTCTCACACTAAAGTAATGCAAGTAAACCCATCATTTGAACAAATAAAGTCTGGCAGAAGAAAAGGTCTTAATGAAGGAGCTGCAGCTGCAGGGCTGGTTGAAAAGTGGTGATGTGGGTGCCAGCTGGCCAGTCTTTCCCACACATAGGTCTGAATGAACAGCCAAATTGCAGGCTCCACGTCACACATCAATGCCAAGTGACACCCAAGGAGGGTACAAAATTACAGGTCAATAGCCTGGAGCTCTAAAGGGAAATAAGGAGTAGGGGAAGAAGGTAGTAAAAGCAGAGACAGGGAATGAAAAGGAAGATTCAGAGTAGGAAAAAATATGTATTGTGTTATTAGCCAGAAATTACTTTGGCAAAATTACTCTTTGTTGTTTTTTTATGGATTTATTCCTCTTAAAAAGGAATTTTCCAAATTCTCCTTCTCTCTAACTGTAAAATAAATTATGAATTGCGGGCAAGAGAAGCTGTATCACTTCCAGTGGGTCTAGTTACACTCAGTCCCAATATACAATAGCACTTAAACACTTTCTCTTCTGCCACGCTGGAAGAGTACTACAAAGCATTCCCAGTCTGATCACAAAGTCAGCCAACAGTGTCCTGCCCGTGCCTGGGGAAGCGTGAGTCAGTTCAGGACAGCTAGGAGGAACCAGCATGGGTTTGGCTTGTTGGTCTGTGGGGAAATGGGATGAAGAGGGGAAATTTGCTTTGCCTGGTGGGCTCAGAAATTGAGAAAGAGGAGAAAGGCAGCTCATGAAGGAACAAAGACCTAATGTGGGTCAACTGTGAGTCCCCCGCACATGGGCTGCAGAATCTGGGGAACGTTCTTTCCAAAAGCTGCCAAGCCACGGCCACTTTGCAGATCTGCAGCCCCAGAGCGAGCCCGTCCCCACACCAGGGTCAGCACTGCATGCGTACACAATGCACAGGGTGCGGTGGGCATGAAGCGGGGCTGGGGAAGGGGTGCATCTGCAGTGTGTCAAAGAGGGGCGCAGGATTCAGTGGGAGGTCTGTCACATCCAGGGAATCACATCCCTGCTGGGCTTGCATTGACAAAATGAATCTGTTTGGATGGCAGACCAGAATGAAGAGGCGTCCAATACCAGTGAGTCTCCGGAGTCTGTGTCGCTGGTTGACACCTCAGCAGAGGAGGATGTAGAAGGCTCTGACACTGACCTAGAGGTTGAAGGTGAATGTTTTGTGACCATGGGCCCTCACTAGCCTTTCTCTTACAGTCAGAGCTGCACCTACCAACTGGTATGTAGCCAAAATGGAGACCAAGGACACAACTCTGCCAGAGTCCTGATAACCACACATAATTTGGCAATTGATAAAGGAGGGAGGGGGGTGAATTTCCCTCTGGAATCATAGAATCATGGAATTGCCTAGGTTGGAAGGGAGCTTTCAGATCATGTAGTCCAACCATCAACATAACTCTGACAAAAACCATGACTAAACCATATCACTAAGCAACAGAATCATAGAATTCTAAGGGCCCTCCCTTTGATGTCAAGCATCTTCCTTCAACTGCTTTCTGTAGACCACGGCTATTCCTTTGTTCCTTCTTCTCTCCTCTAGTCCTTAGTAACCAACATTGCCAGCTGCCTGGGCAGCAGGAGCAGCTAGCTGAAACCAGGGATGGGACCGAGGCCCTGGTTTTGTGCTCCTGATGAAATACTGCATAGCAATTGTGGTCTGCGTACCATAGGTTTGCCACAACTGTCCTAGCCTTTTCTGGTGGCTCTCCTCTTATCTCCTGCCTAGTGAAGTCAGTCCTCTGGCTAAACAAGTCTTGCACTCAGTTTTGTAACCGGAGGATTTGACCATAATTTAGGATGAGAACTTTTTAACTTGTTATAAATGGAAGGAAAATAAAAACCCATAAGAATGCAAGAAAAAAAGACTGTTTTGTTAGAGGCCTCAGATTGAACTGGAAAATGGCTTTGACGAGAGGGGAATATGTCTTGAGGTCAGACCATTGAATGCATATAACATCGAGAAATATGAGCTGTAAGTATGGGGTTTGATGAAGGAATTCCAAATGACAGGTTTTTGTGGAAATACAGCCGCCAGCTGCACTGATATGTCTCACTGCAGCTGTGTCAACAACACCCAATGGCCAAGATGAGGATGCTGGGATTCTTTCTGCTGGTTGTAAGCCAAAATGTTCTGAGCTGCCCTAGCTCTGTTGGCAATATCAGCTGCGTGCTTCAATTAAGAGTTTTAAGGTGGGGGGGGGTGGGGGAGGAGATGAAAATGTTTCTGCCTGATGTCAAGAATTCTCAATTACACCAAGAAAGGTTTAGTCACATTTCAGACTGGTGAGAAGCTACAGCAAGTCACTGGATGCCAAATGGAGAAGCAAGGAGGATACATTAACTCTTGGAGGTCTGGGATAAAGGGCTGGGGAGAACCAGGAGGCAATAACCCTTTAAGAGTAAAACCCTACTGTTGTTGCATAGTGTTAATTTTATTAAGTTACTTAATTTATTTAAAAGAGGAGGGAGGATACTGAATCCACCACTCATCAATATACATTTTCTCTGTAGATCCTGAGAAGACCTTTGTGTACATAATGGGCACAGAGCTGTACTTGGAAGCATGCAGGCTGATGAAGGTGGTGCCTGTCTCACACTTTATTCAGAACTTGGCCAAGCCTTATATAAACCTGAACCACCATGGTCTAGGACCCAAAGGTGTCAAAGCCATTGCTATTGCTCTGGTGGTGAGTAGCCAGTACAATAGGCAAGAACAAGTAGCAAGAACAATAGGCGTTTTAGGACTCTCTCAGGCCTGGAAGCCATCACTGAGTACACAGTGTGGGCGATGAAAGTCATGTATCTTCCCCATGGGAGCTCTGAGCATCCTTAATGTTTCTAATCCCCTGCACAAGAAAGTCTTATGTGGCAACTGCTGGCCCTTGCTAGAGTTACCCCCAAAAGCCAAACTGATGCTTTTCCATGGGATACAAGTCCCCAGTGCTCTTAACCCCTACAGGGACAGAAGCATGGCTGGAGGGATTGCTATCCCCAACTCTGAGTCCTGCACAGGGATGTGCTACACTCACCAATGGACAGGCCCAGCATGCCTGAATTGGAGCGTGGATCTGAACCTGGGTCTCCAGGCTGGCAGAAAGCAATGGAAGGTCCTACCCACTCAAAACCTCTCAAAAAAATCATCTCTCTTGTATGCCAACTCCCACTGCCATGGTTCTGCCACGTCCCCTGATCACTGTCTTACTCAGCACCTGGAATGCTTTCTGAGGTTCGGAGGAAATGTCCAGTGTCTGTTGAACTGAGGAAACTATCCCCTTCGTTAACTTTTCAGCAGTTTTTTGTGTGTCTTTGTTTACCTTTGTGTCTTCCCAGTCTAATACAACCATCACCCATCTAGAGCTGGAAGACAACTGCATTCTGGCAGAAGGAGCCATATGCATAGCAGAGATGCTACGAGAGAATTCCTCCCTTCAAAAGCTGGTACCCAATCTGACATAGTTTGTAGCCAAAATTGTTGTTCACCAAGTTCAATTATCTAAAAGAAAACCAGTTCATTCCATTACGATTTTAACCAAATAACCATTGCTCCCAAGCAAAAATATTCACATTTTGAAAGTCATGATATTTTATGCTGCTCCATTTTTAAAAAGTACAAGCTTCTGAAAAGCAGAAGTGTGCATGGGATGGCAGTCTGGTGAGTCTGGAACTGTTCTCTTCTTTAGCAGATGTGACAATAATTACCATAACTAAGTCTTTCTAGTTCATGCTTAGCCAACAGAAAAAATGTTTTGGTCAGGAACTTTCATTCTCCAATATGACATGGGGAAACTTTTCTAAATAGATTAAGGGAATAATGCAAAACTTTCAGTTAGGAACTGGTAGGAATGTTCCTTCGATCTGAAACTGGGGTATACAAAATGCATTTTGATAGGCTATGGGATCTGTGTTACACTGGAAGAAAAGATTCTTGGCCAAATGCCTCTTGGTTCACTGAAGACAAAGACCTACGTGAAACTGCTGGCTGTAGGGCTTTATTCCTGATAGGAAAGATACAGGGTTAGATGAACCTGTAACTCACATTTTAATTACTGTCTGGCTGACATTTCTCATATTGCTCATCGTGCATTATTCCCTTGATATCTTGATCATTAAGATGACAATAAAGCTAATTCATTCTTTGCACTCATCCTTTTTATCCTCCCTTCTTTTCTTCCAGAACATCTCCAATAACCACCTAGACACAGCAGGAGCTAAAGCCATTGCCAGTTTGCTTTTGGATAACATGTCCAACCTCCATGCTCTTCATCTCTCAGGTGGGCTGTATGTAACAGTGATGGCAGTGGAAGTGAAATAATACGTGTTTCATTCCATTCTCATCCTGAGAATATTTGTCAGATTATGGGCAAAATCAATCTCTTGGGTATGTTTCTGATGGGAACCCAGAGTAACAGTGGAAATCCAGATTTATAGTGATGTGATTAAATATTTGGCTGGTTCAATCTCCAACACCTCGGAAAACCAGTCCCTGACTAGAAACTTAGGTAATTGCTGGAGTTTGTCCCACATCTTGGCGTAATTCTACCCTATGGAGTGAAGTGCAATAATGACTAACTTCTTACAGCCTGATTAACTGGAGGTTCCACCTAAAAACACAGCTTTCTGCAGACCCCAGTACAGGACCAATGGAGAGATCAGTGCACTGTTAACATACTTTTCCTCCCCAGGAAACAACTTTGGAGAGGAGACTGCACCATACTTTGCTGAGGCATTAATGGTGAGTTACCTGAAATCCAAGGTCATTCGCAGCCCTGGCTGTATAACAGGCTCTCCTGATCTTGAAGCTGCTGCTCACTTGGCATGGTTTCACTTGGCAATGCCCATATGATTTCCTGGCATAATTCTGCTAAGTGCCTCTTGCTTACTTCAGAAATGAGAGAGGCTGGGAGGACACAGAGCAGGATGAACTGAATTAACATTTTCTCAAGACAGCCGTGTGAGTCTGTCTGAGAGAGATAAATCTTCAGGACTGTGTAACAGAACAACAGAACAACATGTGTGACAAAATCTTTCAAGAAGTATAAGTAACCCAACTTCCTATCATTTTGCAATTCCCCAGTAAAAAGAAGACTCTTGACTTCTCTGGTTAGTTCCTGTCTCAAAGCCTCTGCATCATTTGGCACCACCAGAAGCTGGCCTGAAGCAAGGCCTGGACCTGATATCAGAAAATGCTCTTGGTGAGGGTGCAATGGTGGGAGTGAAACAGGGGCAGGAACAGCAATGCAGGATGTGTTGCAGTCAAGACATGAGCTGTGTGAGGGAAGTCTGCACAACACAAAATCCCATTGCTTTTGCTGTTTTGGGAAGATAAACACTGTGATGTTACATGCTTGACAAAGCTTTGTTGTGGGACACGCAGTGCCACCATCTCCATGCTGATGATCTCCCATGCACTAAAATGTGTCTGATATCCCTCTGTTTCATCCGCATGTGGGGGCCTTGGGGTGGCAGCTGGTTGCAGCTGGCTAGAAGATCTCATTGTTTCTGCTCATTTGTCTCTCTGCAGGGCAATTACCAAGTGAAGGAGCTGGATCTCAGCCACAATGAATTCTCTGAGAAGGGAGGACAGCTCCTGGGACAGATGCTTGGTAACTTAATTTATTACTCCCACAAAGCCAGGAGTACAGGCACTGGGGGACTTGATAGCATCAGCACAGTAAACATGTATTTCCTTCTTCAGCAAAAATGCCCCATGACCTGGTGGGTCACTACAGAGGATGGGGCGCCCGGATTTAGAGCTTCCTGCCTGGTCCACAGGCTCACCCTCATCACCACAGGTGACTCTAGCAACTATGACCAAGGTATCAGAACACAAATGCAGGGAGAGAAGTCACAGTAACAGAGCAGTCTGGGTCAGAGAGAAGAGAGCTGAAAGAGAAGTCCCTCAGGGAGTATAAAGCAGAAAACTGCATTTTACTAAGATCTAATAAGACCATAACTGTTGTTTGTTTTAAGCTTTTCTTTTTTTTTTATTACAAAGTTAAGGTGGGATTTCAATTTTTCTTAGGTAGCCCAAACCCTAATGGTTTGAGCCATTGCACAGCAAGCAGCAAGAGAAACAAATTAGGAAGAAATAAAATTAAGATGCCTAATTTATCTGTTCAGACAAAGTGTGATAGTAGCCCTGGAGAGGGAAAGCAAACAAAACAGTTACTGTTCTTCAGTAATCTCAAGTGCTATTAGTGCACTGGGAAAGACCTGAATGAATATCTGATGGCTCTTCTTCCCTCTGAATCTCCAACATGCCTGCTACCATAACAGCCACAAGCCTGTTCTGTGAGCACCAAGTGTTTCTTGAGCATTTCAGTAACACAAAGCCTTCAGTTTAATTAACTCTTTCCTTCTCCTGGTTCAGTATTTCCACTTATATGAACCTCTTTCTAATTACAATCCATGTCTTTAAAAGATGGATCAATTAAAACTGCAGGGAGGACAAGGCACTGTGCCCCTGCCTTAGACAAGCCTTCAGGCAATGCAGAGATCAGTACTAAAACTTGTGACCTTCCTAGCCCAGAAAAATGCCTCTCAAAACCTGAAGGTCTTACAGCTTTTCTCTCCTTCCAGCTCACTTGAGGCAGGAGTAGCAGAGATTACTGCAGAATCTGTTGCTTTTCTGTTTTGTTTCTTAAAGGAATATTTTTAAGTCAGCTAAAGTCACCATCTGCCTCCATCCAACCTTCCATCCATGAAAAATCTGGATAAGAGATTCTCTCTGAGAATGAGAAGCAAGTGTTGGCAGCAAATGCTGCCCCTCCAAGTGTCGCAGTAGACACAAATTAATTCACACATACCCTGCTCTAAGTAGAACGTACACTGCGAGGTGTGCTATGCATGTGAATTGGCACTCGCACATATACAGCTGGGCACAGCTACCATATGAAGCTGAATTCCTCTCTTCTGCTAATCAAATATACACAGAGTGAGTCTTGATATTTTAGATGTGGCAGGGAGAATCCAGCCATTTTTCACAGTGTAAAACACAGATGGTGTCTATTAATATAAGAAATTCTCCCTCTCTCTACCTTCCTCCTTCACAACTTATTTTTTGATTAAGCTAGGAAAAAAAACCCTGTGTTCCCTTTCTGCTTGTGATCAACAGCCCATTCTCTCTTCTTTGGGTGCTGTGGACAGCAAAGACTCTGTAGGTACAGGTTCCTCCTACTGCAATCAAGGAAGGCTGTTGCTGAATCCCCAGCAAACTTTCTCGGAATCCCCAGCAAACTTTCTCTTAGTCCCTAAGCGTGGGTCAGCAGCTGTGTCCAGAGTACTCTCATGAGCTAACATCTCAGTTTCTGTCTCCTAGCCAGCAACACAACACTGGAGATTCTGGACCTGAGCTGGAACCACCTGTGGAGGAAGGGGACAGAAGCACTGGGCAGAGGTCTCAGGGTAGGAATGCCCCTGTTTTGTGACACCCTTCACAGTGATTATTACCAGGAGCTGCTTAAAACACTGATTGGAAACTCAAATCCCTGAGGTCTGAGAAGGATTCAGTAGCCCTAGCAAGGCTCATCCTACTGACAGTGGCAATAAGCAGCACGAGAAAGACTAAAGCAGTGAGTGGGTCTGTTGACTTATGTAGATGGAGAAACCCTGGTGACATTGCAGAGGTGTTGTATTCATTGGGATGCCTGGGTATGACTTGAGGGATGCTCCTGTCTCAGCCAGGCAAGAAAGGGTAGAGTGGTACAGAAGATGGGCATGCAGTAGCTAAGATCCCTTTTCTCTCCCTGGAGGGCAATGGTGCACTGAAAATACTCAACCTTTCTTGGAATGGTGTTGGCAACGAGGGAGCGCTGGCCCTAGCAGAAGCTCTCAAAGTCAATAAAGTGCTGGTTCACCTGGACATCAGCAACAACCAGATCAACAACGAGGGAGCCAAGAAGCTCTGCAGGGGCCTTGAAGTCAATGGAAAACTCCAAATCCTGAAGGTAAAATAAACCCCAGGCATGACTGGAGGAATAAACTGAGGGAGTAGAAAGATCTGAGTCAGGAGGGACAGAAGGCAGAGGTGAGCTGTCTGAGCTATAACTGGAGGAAATTAATATTGCTCTGGGTTGAAGGTGAGAAGAGCAGAAGGAAATTCTATCCTGTGAATTTCTTCCAGGGCAACTAAATCCCACTGTTCCCTCAAAAAATCCCCCAAGGACTGGCTTGGCATAACCCCACACCCATTATCACCCCAAAGTGTCCTATCACCCGTTACTTGGGAGAAGAGGGCGATCCCCACGTCACTACAACCTCCTTTCTGGTAGTAGCAATAAGGTCTCCCCTCAGCCTCCTTTTCTCCAGATCCAGCACCTCAATGTCTTTCTTCTAGTGAGGGGCCCAAAACTGGGCACAGTACTTGAGTGTGGCCTCACCACTGCTGAGTTAGTCCTGCTGGCCACACTATTTCTAATACAAGCCAGGATGCTATTGGCCTTCTTGGCCACCTGGGCACACTGCTGGCTTATATTCAGCCAGCTATCGACCAGCACCCCCAGGTTCTTTTCCACCAGGCATCTGTCCAACCACACTTCCCCAAGCCTGTAACGCTGCATGGGGTTGTTGTGGCTCAGGTGCAGGACCTGGCACTTGGCCTTGTTGAATCTCATACATACCATTTGTCTTGTCCCATCAATTCTGCCTGTCCAGATCCCTCTGTAGACCCTTTCTACCCTCAAGCAGATCAACACTCCCGCCCAACTGAGGGTGCCCTCAATCCCCTCATCCACGTCGTTGATAAAGATATTAAACAGAATTGGCCCCAGTATCGAGCCCTGGGGAACACCACTTGTGACTGGCTGCCAACTGGATTTAACTCCATTCACCACAACTCTTTGGGCCTGGCCATACAGCCAGTTTTTACCAGCGAAGCGTACGCCCTTCCAAGCCATGAATAGCCTTTTTCTCCAGGAGAATGCTGTGGCAAATGGTGTCAAAAGCTTTAGTAAAGCTCAGGTAGACAACATCCACAGCCTTTCCCTCATCCACTAAGTAGGTCATCTTGTTCATAGAAGGAGATCAAGTTAGTCAAGCAGGACCTGCCTTTCATAAACCCACGCTGACTGGGCCTGATCACTTGGTTGTCCTGTATGTGCCATGTAATGGCACTCAAGATGATCTGCTCCATAACCTTCCCCAGCACCGAGGTCACACTGATAGGCCCTGTAGTTCCCCAAATCCTCCTTCTGGCCCTTCTTGTAGGTGGGCATCACATTTGCCATCTTCCAGTCAGCTGGGACCTCCCTGGTTAGCCAGGACTGCTGATAAATGGTGGAAAGCGACTTGGTGAGCCCTTCTGCTAGCTCCCTCAGTACCCTTGGGTGGATCCCATCCTGCCCCAAAGACTTTTGTGTGTAAGTGGTGTAGCAGGTCGCTAACCATTTCCTCTTGGATTATGGGTGGTTCATTCTGCTCCCCATCCCTGTCATCCAACTCAGGGTGCTAGACCAGAGAACAGCTGATCTTGCTGCTAAAGGCTGAGGGAAAGAAGGCATGATGTACCTCAGCCTTTGCCTCATCCGTGATCACTGTGTTTCCCCCACATCCAATAAAGGATGGAGATTCTCCTTAGTCCTCCTTTTGTTGTGAATGTATTTATAGAAACTTTTTAAATTGTCTTTTACAGCAGTAGCCAGATTAAGTTCTAGTTGGGCTTTGGCCCTTCTAGGGGCCAAATGCATATGTACATGTAATATGCATTTCAGCCTATGGCAAAGGTTCACACCGAATTTTGCAGGTGGGCAACAGTGTGCCTTTCTCAGTGTGTTAATAATTTGCTAAAAATTTATTCCAACAGAGGACAAACTGTCATTGTCATGTCAGGGCAATGCCACAGCATTACCTAAAGGAGAGGAATATTATCAAGTCCTGGAAAAAGAAAGCTAAAACTGCCTTCTAGTAAACTAGGGATCAATAATTCTGGAAAGGGCAAAACTGAATGACTAGCCAAGCTGACTTCAGGGGTTAGAGTTGAGAGCCAACGTATCTTCTCAATCCAAGATCATTCTCTAGGAATTCAACTCAGAAAAGTCAGCTTGCTTAAGATCTGCATTCTCGGCTAGATCTAACATCACCATCCTGAGAGTCTGAAAATGGCAGTATGGTGGTTGAGGGGGCATCTTTAAAGCTGTTCAGGTAGGTGTGTCTTGGGACACCGCTGTCATTGTAAATCACTGCAACCACACTAGTCTTTGGGACTGCTGTTTTAGATTATGCAAATAAAAGTGTCTGTCTGCTCTTAACGCTACCTTACACCAAGGCATTCCTCTCTCTGTGTAGCTGCAGAGATCGTCTTAGGAGCTGGTAACACAAAGGACTTAAAGGAGGAGCTTGAGCTCTGATCTGCTGCGCTGCTAAGAGGAGCCAAGGGTATGGGAAATGTCCCGAGGGGCATACCCCCATCCAGAAGGCCCTACTAGCAAGCACACATTCAAATGCAGTCCATTGCCTCAGCCTCTCCCCATCACGTGACTGAACATAATCCACATCACATACTCCTGGGTGACAGATATAAGGGACCTGATATGTGAAATTTCACACAAGAAGACGGAGAGAAGCTGAGAGGGCAACTCCACTGGGAAGTTGTATTGTAGAGTTTTGTGGGACAGAGACAAGAAATTGTCAGATAACAGAAAAACCCATCGAAAGGGACCACAGTTATTCTACAGCCCTACTGAAGAATGGGAAGTAAGGGTCATCCTTGAAGTTACAGCATGCCTTCTACCAGGGCATGAAATCCTCATTCTCACCATGACTGGATCTATGTCTCTTCTTCTACAGATGGCAAATAATCCCCTAACTGTGGAAGGTGCCACTGAACTCGTCATATCTATCAGGAAGAACCCCCAATCCATGATGGAGGAGATCAACATCTCAGTAAGGGCTTATGTGCTGGAAAGCCTCCAGGACCATACACGATACATTCTTAGGAACTGGATGGATCACAGAGCTGCCCCCTTCCAAAACTGTTTTGAGACTTGCCGTTTGTTTCATTTATGCACAGCCATTAATAAAAAGAGGCTATTATTTGACAGCCCTTCTAGGAGCCATGTCTAGACTTTGGTCTAGCTCTAGAGAGAGGTGCCTCTAGTATCACTGCATTTCACTCCCTTTCATTTTGCAATAGCAGAGCAAGAACAAGGAGTGAATTCTCACTAGAGGAAGAATTCTCTTCATCCCCTGAGCTGTATCCCTCCAGGATAGCCTAAAATGCTAGATACTGTGAAGTGCTTTGATACCCTGTCAGTATGTATAAAGATGGATGCTTCAAGGCGTTGAAAGCAAAGCGATTTTATTTAAAAAAAAAAAATCCAAAACAAAACAAAACAAAAAAACCCACCCCAAAACATTAAAAGGCTGGTGTGAAAGGAAAAAAAAAGAAAAACATCAAAGAGGCCAAATCTTAGTATGCTACTGTGTAGCAAGTCGGGAGCACGGCACATATTGTTGTAACCTCATGTGCTGCTTCTAAAATAGGGGACCCAGAAATGCTTCTGAGCTCCTGACTGAGGGCAGGGGTTGCGTTGCAGACCAATGCTGGGGAGAGACCTGGCCATACATCAGTCCGCTCCTGGCCTTCCCATCCATGCAATGGTGCTTCATGGGAGCAGTTACAGAAAGTGTCAGGGGCCTCAGGGCCCTCCATCCACCTTTGGGACCATTGTGGTTAAAAGAAAGAGCATTTTCACAAAGATTAGGTTTGGGAGTTGGAACATAAATAATATGTTCACACTTGAAACAAGCTAAAAAAAAGTTCATGGGCAGTTTTGGAGACTGACGTAATGGGTTGTACCTAAGTTAAACCTGCATGTGTATCTTTGTCTTGTGGTTACTGTATTAAAGAAAGAAACTAAACCAAAGCAGAATAAATAATGTTCATCTATGGTCTTTCCTGAAATTATCGAGGGCTTTCAACAGACATCATCTGAAGAACAGGCATTCCTCTAGGGCAGGCAATTTTTCCTGCATAAATTAAGATCAAAGAGATTCGCCAAATCTGCAAGGAGTCAGGACTCATTCTGCAAAGGAAAACTAAAATGGGCTGTGTGGGGGTAAAGGACTTCATTACAGTATATGGAGTTCTGCTAGTTTTATTACTAATAACCTAAGCAATTCATAAACTTGGAAAGAGTAATGTATTTTAGCTAAATTCTGAGAAATTAAAGAAATTATTGAAATGCATTTATTTAAAAGGAGATACTCAAGGAATTTTGAGGCAAAGAGTTAATTAACATTAAGAATCTTCAATCCAACCTAAATCTCACTCTGCATTTCTGCATTTTAGAGTTAACAGATGCTCTCTTCACTTCACCCTTCAAAAAGTCTAAATTATCTGGCATTTCACAAGATAAATGGTCAATGGCATAAATTTACAATGACATTTCAGTATCGCAATCAAATGCTTGTAGGCAAACGTCTAATCTGAGGAGGTTGCAGAGAGGTGGGTGTTGGCCTCTTCTCCCACGTGAATAATGACAGGACCAGAGGAACGGGTCTGAAGTTGTGGCAGGGGAGGTTTAGGTTAGATATTAGGAAGAATTACTTTACTGAAAGAGTGGTCAGGCACTGGAACAGACTGTCCAGGGAGGTGGTTGAGTCACCATCCCTAGAGGTATTTAAGAAACGAATAGATTTGGCGCTTCAGGGCATGCTCCAGTGGCAGAGATTGTAGGGCGGTTTTTGGTGTGTGTATGGTTGGACTCGATGATCTCAAAGGTCCTTTCCAACCAAGAAGATTCTATGATTCTGTGATTCCACCTGTGATGTAGGGAGTCTTGGATTTCAATTCAGTATTTGCAAATATACAGCTCCAAAGATCATATGCTGTCTTAAACCTTTAAGAAATTAGTAAAGGTTTTAATCTTTTATAGGAAACTTAAGGGAAGACATAAACAAAAGCCTCTTCTGCCCCTTTTCCCAGTGATAAATGTTTATCTTGACTTTTAAAGAATGAATCATTAATGTGCCTGTAAGAGGAATTCTGAATGAGGATCATATCTAGAAACCTTTGCCTGGGTTTGACAGCACCTAGCAAAGGCGAAGCAATAGAAAGGCACATTTTTAACAACAGTTCATTACTTCTGACAACATTTCTAAGCATGACTGTTCCACACATTCTTTTCATAATCTACTCTTTATAGGGTTTTAATTTGCAGATACTATCAAATATTTTACAGAAGTCATGAATCGACATAGCCAGCACATGCTCATGTTCACCAGCACAGTGCAAAAGAAAATACCATCACTCTTCAGCTATCTGCGTGTTGTTCTTCTGGACTGTGAACTGACTGTGTGAAAGATGCAGAAACGCGCAAGCTGGCTCCCTCCAGGTGCTGCCCGACCCCAGCACAGTCTGTTAGGCCAGACACGGTGCTTTGGCTATGCTGCTTCTGAGGTCCACTGGCTTTCTCATGGGGTCAAGCCCAGGCTGGCAAGCCTTGGAGAGAGCTGGCAGCCAGCAGAGCCAGCTCGAGCTCTCCTGTGCTGTGTTCCCAGGACTAGGACACTCTGCTAGTGGGACTAGTACAGTGATGTCTGACTGGCTTCTTCAGAGAGTTGCTCTGCATCCATAAAACTGTTGGTGCTGAATGCAAGCTAGTAAGCCCAGCCAGACCCAGGCTCGTGTCTTTGAGTAGTAACAGTCAAGGGCTCACTGCACGGTAGATCATAAGCTTCTAGATGGATCTTAAGAACGGTAGATCTTAAGCTTCTAAAAAGAAGCTATAAGAAAGTATTGGGAGACTTCGTAAATAAACTTTGGGAAAAAATACAGTGCTTGATGCCTTGGGAACCTCCCACAATGGCAGAAAACAGAAGCTTTCATGAATTTCCTGAACTGCCTTGAAATTTCCAACAATTAAATATATAACTAACATAATACATGAACAATGGGAACATCATGG
Organism: Dromas ardeola; assembly: GCA_013398915.1. Taxonomy (NCBI): domain Eukaryota; kingdom Metazoa; phylum Chordata; class Aves; order Charadriiformes; family Dromadidae; genus Dromas; species Dromas ardeola. The sequence goes on from VYZM01003948.1 coordinate 632,432, forward strand.
CTATGAACAAAATCATAATCATGTTTGTAAAAGATCAGTCAAGGCAAAGGCAAATTTGTCACAACTTAAATTTAGAAGAATAAATTACAGTGACATCAATAATATTTGCATTGATAGTTCATTTTCTAATATCCCCAAACCCTAAATCAGGACACTGTGCTGCTGCCCATTCTTTAAGTGCTAAACCAGAAAACTCACAGTGTGAGGTCTGAAATGCTACGCTGTCACTACCCTGTTTGAATTTCTTAGGAAAAAACAAACGTCAGGTCTTGTGCTGCTGACTGGGGCTTCCTATTAGGGTTACGCAATGGAACAGAGCTTTACCAAAAGTTCTTTTCACCTGGAGACACCCAACCCTTCCCAGATAGCTGCATCTTTCTTGTCTGGGCTATAAAGCTACATTCCTGGGCATACTAATAATTTCAGCCCTTAGATGATTTTTTTTTTTATTTTTGCAGAACTCTATGGCACATTTTAGCCATTGACTGTGCAACTTGCAATCTGCATCTTAACCAAATGGAGAGGAGACCCATGTAGAACTGTCTCAGGGATGAATATGCATCACTTGAATCACCTGACATAAAAGGTCTTTGGTGTAGACATTTACCTGATTCATATATCTAGCTTGCATTAAGCTAATTTCTACATAAATTGGTAGGCCCTTTTTTGTCTCGGACATGTGAAAAGAGAAAGAAGAAGACTTTTTTAGGGTCAGGCCTCCATGGGATTCCTGAAAGTGAAGAGTAGAGATAGGAGAAGGCACCATCCTTGGGAGAGAATGGTCAATGTTGACTTTAGATGGATTTGTGAATACAAACAAGCCTCTGTTGGTCTTTGGATGTCCACACTGACTGCACTCTCCTTCCTCCTATGTACCAGAATGTGTTGGTGAACGAAACTTTCATCAAATTGCTGAATTTGGTGTGTCAAACACGTCCTGAACTACATGTCATCTATGGTGAGATCGAAGGCTGTATTGTCAAGATCCCCAAGCAGCATCCAAATCCCATGAAAGTGATTCAGGTGAGCTACTGAATTTGGGTCCTGTACACAGTACACATGCTCCAAGCACTTGGAGGGATGGAGGTCAGAAGGAGTAAGCTTTCTTCCAAGTGGGAAATTCAGCCAAGTTCCTTCAGAAAAGTATATTCACAAAGACTGTCACAATGTTCACATATCTCAGTCCACACAGACTGACTAAGCAAATCCTTTGATCTTCAGGAGAAGCTAATGTCTTGGGATCTGAAA
>VYZM01003948.1:633719-743352 GCA_013398915.1 Dromas ardeola
GGGGAGAATCTGAATAGATGATTGCTCACTGTGTAAAACACACTGATTTATTTCAAGTCTGAGCCAAATGAGTATCCATCCTCATCACAAGCCCAGCACAATAGCTGACTTTCATAGAACCCTTCACTGACAGTTGTGCTTTAGCATCAAAATTAATGTTCTTCATAAAAGTAGGATATGTCCTAAATAGAAATTACTTAGCTTTTCAAGGTCTGTAATTTCTATGGAAAGCAGCAGATGGTGCTGTCGTCCTTGCTGGAAGGCAATGCAAGCACTTGAGCATTGCTGAGTTAAGTAACACTTTTGCACTACCGACTTCACTGTGTTTCTTAGCTGCTGTGCAGATTTTTAGCTAATTGGGTGAGGCTTACTGTAGATATGGATTCAGATGATCTTAAGCAAAGGCTTGGGCCGTTAGCTCACATCAAACAGTGCTGCTGTGCTTCACAGCTAGTGATGCTCACGCTAGCATGCTTTGCAGTTTTTAACAGCAGTTACAGTACCCAGATGCATCCTCACTCAAACAGACGGGTATTCAGAGAAGATCAACTAAAGTGATCAGAGATCTGGGGGAGAGGACTGTCTCTGGACTAGAGAGCCTAGCCAAGCTGTGGCTGCTGGGATAAGGACCAAATAAGCATATGCAATTATCAGAAGAAACAGGTTTACTACTGAGTCCCATTTCAAGGTAGGGAGAGAAGGAGGTATAACTGAGAAGAATGGGATTAACCTGAGAAAAACGATTTTGTTCTGACAATAGGGTGGCCGCACAAGGAGTCACGGACTCATATATCTCAGTGATAGGCTGAGTAAAGGCAAGGTGACAGATGGCAGAATAAGGGTAGAGCCAGAGGCAGGTATCAGTAGCTGTTTCATGGTTATGCCCATGTTTTATCTCTGTTTCTCTTAGAACTACTTGAAAGAGCACAACCTACAACTCTGGGACTTTTTTAGGAATATTGACAAGGATGGAAACATGAAGATCCCTGTGGCAGCCTTCCGGAGAGCCATGATGCAGGTGTGCCTCTGAAAGCACAGCCAGGATGCTCTTCTGGCAGGGAGCTCCTCTGCTGCAGCACAGCCACCAGCCAGCCTTGCTGGTGACATTGTTCAGACCAAAAGGTTAAATTCACCCATTGCAAAAGTTGAGCCCTGAACAAAAGTTGAGACCCAACAGAAATGCTATGACATTCAAGAAATACTGCAGATGGCATCAGTGATAATGGATCAACTTTAGAGTATCACAGAGGCTTTGTAAAATCACAAATGTCATCTGTTTGTATAGAATATACAGCATCTTGATAGATAATCACGTTACTGCTATGGGAAAGTAGAAAAGAGGCATTTAAACCTTTGCCTCTACACACTGAGTAGACAGTTCTCGTCCTGCCAACACCACGATGGTGCTTGGGTTCAGGAGCAATAGTCAGCCAGCCATGATGCTATTTTACCCAAAAAATGCAAAACATTGTTACTTTAATCCTAAAAGAGTGAAACTGCCTCCCCAGCACCACTCTGGATTTTTTCCATCCCTCTTCCATGCACCAGGCCATCTGCTCACCTATTAAAAGATGATGGGTCCCAGTATGATATGGAGTATTTTTCTACTTGAAAATATACAGGTTTGCTAACATTTATCTTATCCTTTTAGCAATCAATCATTCCACTGAATCGAGACCAAACTGAGGAACTAGTGCGCAAGTTTGACCGAAATCGGACAGGGGTTGTGGACTATAGGTGAGCGAGTGACTTCACTTACTCTTCTGGCTTGTCTGTCTTTTTTTTAAGTTTGGCTCAACACCAAATAAACATATCCTTATTCACTTTAGAAGGTGAAGGGACATATGTTTTTGGCCAGTCCATTGCTTATCTAAGTAAAAGGTAAATGAAATAATACCCTGCATGCTTAGAAGTCTTGCTGAGTCAAACTAGAAGTCAGTCTAATTTTTCTGTCTGATAAACTTGCTGTGAGAGTACGGGGATCTCAGAGCTGAATGGCATTTTCATTCATGCTCATAAGCCTGCGTGAGAAGTATCAGCTCAACACTGTCCTCCCCCTGAAGCCAGTGTAAGATTTGCAAAAACAGCATATCTGTGCCTTCAGACCTTTTCCTTCATCCTCAGGGAGTCTCATTTTTTTTTTCCTTCTCTCTGATCCTTCTTCTTAGGAGACCTAGTTTTCCCTGGAAACCCACCTTCAAACTACAAACTTTTCATTCTCTTGAAAGTGGCTCTTCCTTAGTGCCTGTAGCAATCATGTCCAAGTTCTGAGAACCTGAGCAGTCAGCAGCAAACTCCTTGGAGGTTGTCAGTTGCTGCAGGCTAAACCGCTTGTCATTGGACCCAAAATTCTCCTTAGATTTCCCATCAGTTCTGACATGTGACTCATCAGCTGAAAGCCCTATTAATCATGCCCAAATATTCCCATCCCTCAGGACATATTGATGGCTTTAAATATATGCTGTAGTCTAGTTTTAAGGCTAGAAGCAATGGGTCAATTTTGCATATCTCTTCACTTCTTAGCTTCCTAACGTTTTCAAAGAGAAGCGAATTACTTTATCAGATCTGGTCTTTATTCCTTCACATACATCAGTGCCATAGTAGAAGCATCCGTGCTCAGACGCTAGACAGGCCTTAGCCTGCTTAATCTTGAATCAGAGATTACATGGGGTTCCCAAATACTTTAGGCACAAATTACAGAACTGTGGTTAAGTAGTAAGCAAATTAGGAACCATTAAAACCCAATGGTCAGCAAAGACTTCATTTGGTGCCATTAGTGCTATTGAGTTGATATATGGGGAAAAGAAATACCAATATCTACTCCTTATCTAGCTGCTTAATGCATTTTAGCACTATAGCATGTGTGGTAGTGGTAATATTCAGCTTGTAGACAACAGTCAGAAGAGTTGTGACCTTTGCCGTCCTTACTGTTCCCACCTCAGGCTGTTTCCTCAAGGTCCTCTCAGCAGCTTTAAGATAGCTGACAAGGAAGGTTCACTTTACTAAATTAATATTGCTTCACCTTTTTCTTTTCAATCAGTCACTTAAAAGAGCAGAAGCCAGCAATGAAGCCTGTGGAAGGGGAAATCGAGAAAGAAAAGAAGGAAGAGCCATAAAAATGAAGCAAGGAGGCAGGTCAGACAATGGAAGATTGTAGGAGAAATGCTGGAAGAAAGCTCAGAGTGGCCTTGGGCTTGGGGAGGCCCAACACTGGGGAGCTCTGCTAGTCTAAGTTATTGAATGTAGAAATAAAGTTGATGTTCCACTACACAGCAGGTCCCTATACAGTCTGGTCCTTTTGGTTGGGGGCAGAAGAGATTGGTCCTTTGGAGCTGGTTACCAAATCTGTCTCACTCTGCATGCTGACTACGAGAGAATGGGGAAACCAAGAGAACTCATGACTTTTATTATCCCCTTTTGACGGAGAGCAGATGGACAAAGAAAGACTGAAGGAAGTGCTCTGCAGACCACCCCTACCAGACTTAGCGGTTCCGACACAGGGATCTTTGCAAGAGGACAATTAAATTCGTAAGAAACTACAGCTAATGTTGCTCAAAACGTTATGGGTAATAAGAATTGTATTAAATATCTCCATGGGAAAAAATATGCTAGAAGTGTGGAAACCATAACAGATTTTAAATGGCTCAGATACCGAACCACTTTTTTTAAACCAATGTTTAAAAAAAGGGAAAAGACTTCAACAACTCTTAAGAAAGAATGAAGGCCTCGTATAGATTAATATTTCTACATAAATAGAATTTATAAAATGTAAAAATATACAGATGAGCAGAGCCACAGGAAGTATATTTTCCCATGTGCCGCTGCCAATATAGACTATACCACCAAGAAACTTGGAAAACTGGGAAATGTTGGCCCCTCTGGGAAGACAAGCCTTCAGTGGAAAGGAAAAGAAGCCGGTTACCATCTGGTAAGCCTGTGGGTGTTTCCCAGCAGAATAACCACCTGGAAAAAAATCCCTGAATTAGAGTTGGCTGATGGTGGCACTGGTGGCTCCAGTGCCTCATCAGAGGTCAACATGATGGCGTTGGTATAACTGCTCAGTAGTTATTCTTGGTACGTGACCAACGCTAGGCTTGAACTCATTAGCCCAGCAGGCCTGTGCTCTCTGACGTCTGTGACTTCCAGAATTTGTGATTGCGGTGAGTGTCCCCTTCACATATGGATTATGTGGGGTTTGAGATGAAGAATCAGAACAGCAGAGAGCATTTGAGACGTTGGGTAGTTTGCACACGCTGGGCATAATACTGCGTGGTTTTCTGTTCTCTCTCCCTTTCCTAATCATTCTTAAAATGTAATTAGCTTTTCTTGACTGTTCTTAAGTACCGAGGAAGAAGTACTTAGAAACGTACACAGACCCGCAAGATTTTACTCCACAATACCAAGGCTCGGGGCAGGGAGGGCTCCATGCCCATCATTTTACAACTGGAGCTCACTTAACTGCTAGTAAGGTCTTACTAACCCACCGAGGCCGGGGCGGCCGGAGCGCTGCCGCCGTGCGGGGCCCGGGGGAAGGCGGCAGTGCCCGCCCTGTCCCCTAGGTGTCAGGCCAGCCCCGGCAGTGACAGCGGAGCGGGCTGCGCCGCCGCCTGCCGCCCGCCCCCGCCCCACTCTGCGGGGACCCGCCGGCCGTGCCCGGAGCCTCCTTGCGGCTCCTCTTCTGAAAACTTCTTCGATGCTTCTGTCCTGAAATGTACGGCCAGCAGGAGCATCATGTTGACTGTTGCGAGACATTCCTCCACCATCCTGCTCCAGAGGCTGGTGGCTGGGGGGCAGTCGATGTGGTACGTTTTGTGCTGGACTCGCTGCATCGGTGGCTGAGGGACTAGAGATACCTGACAATTGGTCCCTACCCATGTGGCAACTCTGACATCTCTTGTTGGCCCACGTTTGAGATGTGTACAGAGTGATACCTTCACTGCTGCAGGACCATTTTAGTACCTCTTGGATCCACTGAAGTTACTTGCACGTGATCCATGGACCTGAGTGTAGTTACTCGTCATTTCTGGAGAGGGCTGATGTTTAAAACAGGTCATCTTCTAGGATGTTCTTCAGTGGCAGCCTGTTGACCAAGTGTTCACCATCCAGTGACCATGCCAGTGTAAATTATCTATGTTCTCTCTCTTCCCCTCAGCCCCAGGAAATACTTTCTTGAGTCTTTTTTTTTCAGCTTAAGAGGCACACAATGTAAATACCAATGCGTGCAGGCTGAGAATTAAGGCCAGGGAACTGGGAACACCTCATGATTTTATATTCACACAAAAAAAGAGTGGGTTTTTTTGCCATGACCAGCAACCATTGTTACCTGACAGAGAACAAGATCCCAGATTTTCCTCAAAAACGAGCCTCTTGGTTCATGAGCAGGCAGATGCTCTGTGAGTCAGTTAAGCTGTATCAGGGGTGAGAAGTTTCACACTTGTTTCCGTGTTGGAAAGCGTTTAATAGAGAAGAATGGGATCTTGGGGTACCTGGTGGCAGAGAGCGAAGGTCGTGCTTCACTGTCCCTACATCACTCTATTCGTTCCAGAAAAGGGTGCACTTTGGGGTGGAGGAGTAGCACATATATACTGTTAAATATCTTTGTCTTTTCTTCCCACAGTGTCTTGGGTTTGTGTTGCATATGTTACACACGCATCTTTATCTCATGCAGAGTGCTGGTGTGTATTAGTCACGCATTACTATTCAGCTTAGGTTTACACAGAATTGGCTGCCCAGCTAAACTGATTTGTCCAATTATCGCCCTTAAGATTCTAGATTAGCTACAGCCATCAAAAATCTTCTGTAAGAAAACAACATAATCGAATAGGGATGGGTACTGGCCTGCGGCAGGTGTGGCTTTTATTTATTTGCGTGTCCACTTAAACTCCAGACTCAACAATGATGTGGCAGCTAGATTGTACCTTAACACCAGGAAAAACCTACAGGGAGATTAGATGGTTTCTTTCAGCTGAGGAGTCTGAGCCTAAATTTCCATTCCAGAAGGGCTTGATAAATAAAAATTATCTACTTTGCCAAACACAAAATCAAAAGAGATTACATCTCTGGGAAGGAACTAGATGCAACCTTCTGTCCTACTTTGTGGCCTGATGCAAATAAAATAATAGCGAAAAAGAAAGAAGTGCTGGTGGAAATTTTAGTTCTCCAAATTCACATGCAAGCAGCGTGGTGGAGGGATGTAGCTGCAGTTTGTATTGTTGCAGAGTCTCTCTGAGCACTCTCAGATCAATAAAGCTTTTTTAAGCTTGGTGGCAGCATTTGTCCCCTTGCTGGGAATTCAGGGATAAACTGTGGTAGATATTGAGCAGGGGCGGTCGGGGAGTGGAACATGAATTGCTCTGCTGATCCCGCACCTGTGAAATGCTGCAGAAGGAAATGGTTTGGCCAGCATAAATTAAGGCAGCTCTGAGACTCATCTAACATACCTCAGGAATTCAGCCTGCCAGCACAAAATTAGACAGTGCAGAAAGCTGGCTAAACATAATCTCTGTATCTTCCATGGCTTGTGAGAGTGACACAGCTGAGTGACATTGTCAGACCTCTTCAATATTAGAAAGAAAACAACACTGTTTAAGTAACATGTTTTGAAAACACAGCATGCATACCAGAGTATTTAATGTGTTAGCTATTTTAGATGAACCTTTGGACCTCTTGCAGGAGAAATCATCTTTTTGTTGTTCACACTGATTTCCTAGGCGCCACCACAACACCTAGGACAACATATCATTGCATTTAAAAAGACATTGCTAGTCAGAAATCTCTGGAAATCTCAAAGTATGAAGACTAACGTTATATGCCAAACTACCTCAGCTTATTCACATTGAAGATCTTTGATCTATCTAGCTGATCTGTCCTAAAGGTTTTTGGCTTTACTTTCAAAGGAGAAATCTCATGGGCTGCTGAAGTGGGTACACTGATACTGGTCCTCATCTTTTAAACTTGCATCAATAGTTCTTTGTTCCAGTGGCCTCCCATCCATATAATGAGTATATCAAAAGGTGTTCAGTGTATATCAGTGGATGTACGCCTTATGCAAAAGGGCATTCTGCGGCCATGCACGAAATCAAGCATCATGGGACTGGGAGCATGCCATGCACAATGCACTGGTCAGTGTAACTGAGATGCTTAAGTCCCCTGTCCATTCATTCACTGAGTAAAAGCTCACCTGGATCTGTCATAGCAATGTTATAAAATCTGAAGAGATGATTGAGTGGAAGTTTTCAAGGACAAAATTTAATTTTTTCAGCATGAGGCAGTGGATTCAGGTCAATTGACTGATGCTAATGGTTTTTACAAGACACTGGAAAAGGTCAAGATCATAATGGATATCTCAGTTCCTGAAAATGTATGTTATAGTTGTTCTTTTCTTCTTATGTGGGTGACTCCTTATCTATCAACAATACTGAAGCTATTTCATAGTTTCTTAATCCAGAGAGCCCAGACAAAGGATTACATTCCGAATTTGGCCCATGAGAAGAATGCAATCAACCCATAGTTCATTCCTTGCCACCCTCTTTCTTGCAGGTTCCTGAGATGGCAGCCAGGCACACACCGCAGGCTGGACAGATTGCTCTGGTAGCCTCGTCTGTTCCAGACATTTCATGAGGACCTTAGTTCCTCCGTTGCTGTGCATCTCTCAAGGGACAAATATGCTAGCTTTCACAGCCTCACTGGAAGGGGCACCTGATCATGTCACAGGAGGGCAAGGAAATAATGTACTGACATATAACCTTATTCACAGGATCCTCCTTCCAGGAAATCGGGTATGTGCGTTCCCTGATGGTCTGTGTTTGCATTTGGGGTCATAATATAAAGTGGTCATATGATGGAGAAGGTCTCCAGGATATGGTCCTCCATAAGGGACTGAGACGAGCTCCAATCATGATCTTCCCCATTAAGGGATGATGAAGTCATTTCAAGTTTCCCCACCCCATCTTTGTGGAGCTGGTGTGAGAGCCAGTTACACTGGGTACAAGTGCTAAGAAGTCCAAGCAGGGCAGTTAGGAACCGGCTAACCACTGTTGTACAACTTACAGCATAGCTACCAAACTTCCCATCGAGTCACCTTGAGGGCACTGATGGCGTCGATGCACCACGCACTGGTTTCTCTCGGTGTGCAAGTGCCTAAGGAGGACCTACGCCTTAGAAGCAGCAGCAAGAAACTTGCTTCTCCACCCCAGAGCTGCACCTTCGCCTGCTTTTCCTCCCTTCCCACCTAGCAGAGGGCGCTCCGCTCTCAGAAGTGGGTCCTCGGCACATTCCTGGGCTGGAGCTTAACCACTGGGAGGAAAAAGTCCTGCACACACACGCTGCCACACATACACACCCTGGGAGACAAAAAAGACCAAGGGAAAAAAAAAAAAAAAACGAAAAAAAAAACAACCACAAAATCCAATGCTCCAAACAAATTGCGCCCTGAGAAAAGGTTTGTTGAAACCCTTGAAGCGGCAGCCAGGCGAGAGGCTGGCGAGCCAGGGCGGGTGCGGGAAGCCCCCGGCTCTGCCCGGGCCAGGGGCGAGGGCTGGCGGGCAGGGCTCGACCCCTGCGAGGCTGTTCCCTGGCAAAGGGCAGCCGCTGCCCCCCCGCCGCCGCTGGGCGGGCTGGTCCCGCTGCCACATTATTGTGCGGCGCAGTGGAAAAGCCACAATGCGAGCTGCTCTCTGGGGGGGTGGAGACAGACACAGGCGGAGTCAGGGCTCAAATTCTTGAACCTTTCACATCCTTTCTGTAATTTGAAACATACTTGTTCCCATTCCAGAACCTTTTTTTTTTTTTTTTTAAATTCCTTCCTTGAGGCTGTGGAAATACATTCAGAAAAGAGAGAGAGAGAGAAAGAAAGAAAAGAAAGGAAGGAAAAAAGCAAGCCCACTACTTATCAGAGGCTCCAAAACAAAACAGAGAAACGTGAGAGCTATCCCTCCCCAGCACAACTGCTTGCGGGCTCAGATTTCCCTTCAGAGGGGTCATGGCTGCTGCAGTCACGGGTTTGGAACGCAGCTGGTCCTGCCTGCAACAAGGCAAAAAAATCCCGTCTCTTCTGCAAATGGCATTTACCTCCGTTTGCTTTGCAAGCTCTCGGTGTTCAGAGCAGAGGAAACCGTTTTCAAAAAGCTTGGGGCACTGGTTTGTGTCTTTACAGTTCCTGGTCACCTTACCGGGTAATTCTCCCTCCCCACTGCCAGCCCCTTCCACCCCTGTCCCAGTTGGCCTGGGAGGGAAGGGACGTCAGCATGTCCCTCTCCTGCACACTTCAAGTCACGCACCTATAAGCACTTCCATGTATCTCCTTCCACAAGACCAGCAGGGAGACAGTTTAGGGTGGAGTATACACATACGGGAGAGGAAAGCTGGCTAACGTGCACTCGGCAAGGTTTTGAATGTCCCTAATCTCCCCAAAAGGCATGGAGCAGCATGGAGCGCTCTCTTGCATCAGCCAGGCCATCACTGCCCACTCCTTTCCCCCTGGGGAAACCACAGCAGGTGACTGTGCTGGTGCAGCAGGACTTTTTGTTTGCTTTGTGTAAGTAACAATTACCAGTGACACTAAACGTCACCCCGGCTCAGAAGTGACCTGAAGCTCTTGAGTTGCATACAAGCGGTTGCTGTGCAGCTCTGCCTTGCCATTGCTGGGGCAGGCGGTGCTCCAGCAGGGCTGCTAAGGAAGCAGCACCTTCAGAAGGTTGTCAGAAGGAGCACCTACCCCTCTCCCATCCACTCAGAGGCTCACACCCTGCTCTTTCAATACAGAAAAACAAGGACGAGAGGAGAAGCTTTCATGTTTCATTGCCATTATCATAGGTCTCAACTGCGTTAATGTGGTATCATGCTGTTTACATGTGTATGTATATGGATGGGTGTGAGCAACCCTTAAGGAAGATGTGAGGTTTTCCAGGAGACACTCAAGTGGGCACATGCGCCTCAACTGATGCAGCTGGATGACTGCGTCATGAGGAGTCACCTCAGCTCATGGCAGAGAAATCATACAGAGAGAAGGGCAGTCTGTGGGCACAGGACATAGCCCTTACATGCTGTATTCTTCTGTTGCAGCCACTGCTCTGCACAGCTGGGGCGAGCTGGGGAACTTGGAGAGTATTTCTATTTCCTTGGGTGTATAGGTAGAGGAGAAGGAGAAGCAGGACTCTCTAGAAGACAGAGATGGGGCAGATATACCTATTTATTTTTTTGGAAGGGACAGTGTGACATTTCAGGGTTTCCCCATAGCCGAGTCATGCCTTTCAGCCATATGCCCCACGGAGGAAGGCAGCTAGGTTATGCCCACTGGGGAACTCCTCTCCTTAACCCAGCTCCTGGCAGCACAAGTCACCACACTGATACTTTGCAGATTGGCAGGAAACGCCACAAAGCCCATGTGTGCTTAAATATTTCACGTCACACAGCACATGTTATTCTGGCTGCCTGCAACACTGCAGCATTTGGGCTCCCTCCCTCCAAGGAGATAAAGCATCCTGATAGCTTAGCTGTGTTTATCCAGACCCCCTCAAGACAGTCTTTGTCTCTGAAGCTGGACATTTGGAACTCACGGCACCTTCTGAATGTTGCCCTCAGGTGGGAGCCTTCCTGCTCAGGGCATCCCCACCATCTCTCTATGTCCATCCTTTGCCCTCAGCCTGGATTCCTGCTTTTTGGCCAATACAACTGTAGCATGGTGTCTGGTTTACCACATTTCTATCACTTATTGCAAATAAGCCTTTGCTACAAATACAAATGTTCTGCTGACTTTTTTCTTAGGCATCTTGGATATGAAGGGGTTATTAGCGCTCTATTCAGGCCCATGTTGGCGATCTCCACCCTTCTCTAGATTGTCATGCAAGCCCAGTTGGAGTTGCTATTAAATGTGAGACAAGACCTCAGTTAAGTATGTATTAAGTTAGTGACTTCTGGGGTGTTACCAACTTTCTAGAGATACCACATGTGACTCACTGAATTAGATGACAGACTGAGCAATAAGTTATTTCACACGGTCATATTTATCAGAGCGGGTTTGTCCTGCCTTTTTTACAGGGATCCCTGTCTCACAGGGAGCAAGAAGGCCAAATTAAATCTATTCCTACAGGCATTGCTCTCTGCAGTTTGTTTTTACTCTATTCCAGTCCCACTTACTTGATTCATGGCCTGGTTAGCTGAAATGAAACCGTACAGTCCCCTCTGATCCAAAAACTTTTGGAGGAAGACACCTAGATTTCTTGGGGTCATTGTTCAATGGGCAAACTCTGTAGATGGGACTCCCATCCTAATCCAAATGCTGTGTTAAGAAGTGATGGAGAAAAAACAACACTTGTCAGTTTTCCAGAAATGAAAGTGTCCCAGGCCATGCACTTGCTCCCCGTCTGCTTCCCTGTACCCAACACAACTCCTGGGCACCACCTCTGGACCTCCACAGAGCCCATAATCTAAAGCAAGCAGCATGTCAAAGGTAAGGGGGGCAGAGCCTTAGTCTGCAACTTGTCACTATTGTAATATTTGGCACCTCTAAAGGGATATTAAGTCCTTCAAAACAGTAGCTGAAGATTCTCCTTACACAGGGACATTTCTCTGAGAGGATAGCTAAGAGAGCCATCCTACCCATCTGGCCACACTGCAAAGACAGGTGGCATTTGGGCCACAATCCATGAGCTCCTTAGCCGCTCAAAATGAGGACCTTCATATCTTCAAGACTGAAGGAAAGTAAAAGAAGCTCTTACCCGTCTTTGCCCCTGTCTCAGATCCTATTCTTAGGGGATGTGGCCGGGATAGACATGCCAATAGCTGCAGGCAGATAGAAACCTTCTGTTTTATAAATACCAGCTTGTATCCAACTGTCCTTTACATACTAGTCTGGTTATTCATTGCTGAAGTGAGTTTGAGGAAGGGCCTAGGACAGCAAGAGGAAACAGCCCATGGAGAGAAGTAGCAAAGAAGAAAGGACTAACATGGCCTGGAAGAAGAGAGCTGAGGCTCTCTCTGCTGACAGAACTTTGCAGGGGCTGAAAGGACACATGTTACAACAGGCTGGCTGGAGTCATAGTGGTGCTGGGACATGGCCGGGTGCAAACATATGCTCTCCAGTGACTTCAGTCTCTGTGCAAAGGCATATGCACTGCTTCATGAGGGGTGAGTGCAGGGGACTGCTTTAGTAGCCTCGCCTTCTCTGCTAACCTCTAGAAATCGGTTCCTTTTGATGAAATGAGAGCACATAGGCAGACTTGAAACGAGGACAAGAATCCTGAACTCAGTGTGACTTCTGCTTGTCCCAGACACAGGCCAGGACTCCATTCCAGGCTCTGGGAAGCCCAAAGGAGGATTTAGCTACCCAGGAGCGAACCTCCCTCATCCCCGCACAAAACAGAAGCAGGGTGGTCTCTGGGTGACAGCAGGGTGCAGGGAGGCAGCGACTGCTGAACACCAACCTCTCTTGATACTGATTTGCAATGAAACATTTTGCCTCCTGAGTCTGTTTCTCCCTCTGATTTCATCTCCCTTTTTAGAAAAATGGCGCAAATAAAGCTGAGCTGCCTCATAGCTTGTGGATGTCTGTACTATACTAAACAGCCCTCCAAGGAGAGGAGTAAAAAAGGGTAAAGAACTAATATGAGTCTTCGCAAGAACCTGTGTCCATGCCAGGAAAGGGTGTGATACACAGTTCTGCTCCAGTTCCATTCCCCAGCCTGTTCCAGTCGGCTGTGACTTTTGTTAATCCCCATCCTGGGGCTAGAAGAAAGCAGGACCAACAGTTCAGTTTGCTCTGACAGGACCGAGCCCTGCTTGAAAATACTAGGAAACCTCCTGAGTCAGCAGCTCACTTGCTCCTACTCTTGGAATAGCTGAGATTCCCGGACACAGTAACTTGACTCTGCTCCTGGCTCAGGGCAGCCACTAGCTGAAAGGCAAAATAAAATCCCCTCCTGGCCCATTAACGAGGCCTATTCTGGGTTCAGGAGAAACCAGTCTGACTGATGAACTCCCCTGGCTCAGGGGCTCTGGCTGGGGCTGGGAGAGTTATTCTTTCCTTATTCAGCAGACAGGAGGATGTTAATGGAGAGCATATGGGAGGGGAGGGAGTACTGTGGATACTGCTGGAGGACAGCCAGACTGAATCAAAGCCCCAAGAAGCCTATTCTCCATCCGGGCAACGTTAAAACAGGCCATGGAGAGACGAGAAATCCAGCTGTGATATGGGGGAGTTGGGAAAAACGCCTTCCCCAGCGTTTTTACTCCCACTCCATGTGGGACAATGGCACAGTATTGTCACATAGTCCTGTAGGCATGGTATTCACAGTGGAAGCCTTTCTGGGGAAGAGCGTACCCCAGCCAGGCACCCCGTACTGACAGTCCTGCTATAGCCTTCAGGGAAGCAAGAACTGCCTCTGTGCTCGCGAAGCGCCATCTGATTTATGGTGCTATAGAAATGATGAATTACAACAGTCCTACAGGCTAGAGACGGAAAAGCCCTGTTAACTCCTCCAGCCCATGTCCCAGAGCTGTTGCAGGACTGTTGCCTCTCACACATTTCCTCAGTTTTTGTCTGGACATGTTTTCAAGAAGCAAGCAACCGAGGTTCCTGTATTTTTCACCTCTTAATTCTATTTTTAAAATCAACCCCGATGTGATTAATGTAGTATGGATTACCCAGCTGCTTGGATATGTCAAGCAGGATGGAACAGGGTGCATCAAAGGCATCCCACATCTGCCTTACCTTAAAGATAAAATGGAGGACTGGCTAGTGAAGACTTGATCACAGCTTGAACTAAGAAGCTTCCTATTAAGTAGGAGGGCAGTTAGAATCAGCTCCAGTAAAAATTAGGTGTGCCCTTTTTGGCTCCTGACGATCTGTTAATGTAGCCCTGATTTTGGGCATCCACGATGCTTGGCCTTGCATCATTCGCCAGAGCTTAATTAACTAAGGAGCCTGGCTTGTTTAGCCTAGCAAAGGGGGCTATAATTGCAATCTATAAATAAATACTTCAGGGGGTGAACACATGGGGAGGAGGAAAGAGCTATTTAAAGATAAAGGACAATGCTGGCACAAGAACAAATGGGTATAAACTAGCCATGCATACATTTAGGCTAGGGATTGTCAGGTTTCTAATGCTGAGAGCATTGATGTTCTGTGAAGGCCTCCCAATGGGTTTAGTAAGGCCAAAACCCAAGCTGGTTTCAAGAGGCAGTTAGACACATTTACTCAATGGATTGTATGAAACGGCTGGCTGTGCAAGCAAGGAGCTGGACTTGAGATGCCCAGAAGGAATGTCCTGAGATTCTCTGGGCTGCAGTAAGTGTAGGGTGAGTTTTGTCTAACCAACCGCAGGGCCCAGTAGGAGCAAGGTGGGAAAGAACTGGAAGACTAATAAAAATGGAGAAATTTAAACTGCACCTTCATTGCAGAGCAGGCAGATTATAATCCAGGTAAAACTGCAACCTGAAACTAACCCCTCTCCAATGACTAGGCTGGCTGGCTTTGTTTAAAGAGGCTTGTGGGGGCAGGAGGAGATTGCCAATAACAGTCAGTAAAAGGAATCTGTGATTAGTTTTTGTAAAGACATAGGCAAGAGAAAAGAAGAAAAGAAATGACGACTGATTTTCCTGTGAGCAGGTTGAGGTTGGGAAGCCCATAGTTGTGTTTTGCCATCCTCAGAGGCAAAAAAGATCTCATGAGCCAGAAAACCTTCAGCTGTGAGAACATCTTGTCATGTTCTCCAGTGGAGTTACAGCTCAGCCTGACCTTAGGCTGAGACCAATACATGGTGCCCCTGCGTGCAGTAATCCTTCTCTATCAAGTCATTTGCCAAACAGACAGTGGGTGTCTTTCCCCGTGGCTATCCTGCAAAACAGTTAGAATAAGAGAGACCTTGACCCTTGACTAAGGCATGCTGGAGAGGCAGATGTCCAAATCTTAGCTGCTTTATCCAACTGGAAGCTATAACAATAAATCACATACTCCAGTTTACACCACCAGCACAAACAAGATAATGGGCCTTATACCAGAGAAAGATCTGTTGTAATATAGCACTTTGTTTCATCCTGTTCCTGCTGGGAGTAGGGGGATGAGGGACAGCCAGCAGAGACGAGACAGCTATACAACTGGCACAGACCTCCCTCGTATTAAGGGAATTTTCCTGTGGGAATCTCCTGCCTGTTTGAGTTCTCTCTGTGCTCCATAACCAGTGCAAAGCAAATTTAGCAGAGACCAGAGAATCCATCTTAAAATGCCTTGGGGGGGACAAAGAATATGGTATAAATGGAACTGCAGCAATGTCTGTTCTAATTCTTGTAATCTGTCACCTAGCTGCAGCAGTGATAGGTGCTTTAGAAATCCACAGACAGTCGGAGTATGATTTGATCACATTAGTGGTGGCCCATGCATCAAGAGATTCAAAGGTTTTATTCAGAAAGGCATTAAAATAAAGATGGTTGTGCTCCCAAATCTCTTTTGTCTGGGAAGAGGATATCTCCTAAGGCTGGCTTTACTCCTGACATTTCTCATTTTTTGCTTTTCCCTACAGATCAGAAATATAACACGAAATGCCTCGCCTTGCTATTTTCATCATTCTGCTGTTGGTCTCAGCAGGAATCTGAGGCAATGAGGGTGGGAGGTGATGAGCTGAGTCAGGTCTGAAATACGGTTCCTTGCAATAGAAGGATGTAGATGTGGCTTCTGTTCAAGTCACCGGTTCAGATCTTCTTGATGCTGAAAGGTGACAGCTGTTATACGCTCTCTTGAAATGAGGTACAGGGTTTCCATCCAATTACTAGCTAACTTTATGCAGTAGTCTAGGAAGGTGAGAACTGAATGAATGAAAGCACCAACATGTTGGCTGGGGAACAGCACACAGGGGAAGCTTGTCCTGTCGCTACTCGCATTTTCCTGGCTGTTGTGAAGCTTAGACATTTTTCATCCTCCAGGTCTAAAGTTCTTGGCTTGGTAACCTTCATCAAGTTGAATCAACTTTAAAAAATAGGAGAGAAGATGAGGAAAAAAAATTGATTTTCCTTTGAGGGGGCCTTTTATTTGAGATGCAAACTAATAATTTTCCCTTTGACCTCCCAAAACCGAAGAGAATTTATTGGTCATTTTCACATTTTTAACTGACATTCTAATTTTCTTCACAAAAACACTTCAAACATAGAAAACCTCAATAAATCTCTAAAGCACACAGTTAAAAGTGTTCACACAGGCTGTAAAATTGTAACTCTGGATTTGTACAATTCATGCTTATGGTCAGTCATGTCAAGCTTTAAAGAATCTACCACTTCAGCCATCTCGAAAAGGCAGTAAATCTAGATTATGCATTGAAAGTGCTTAGGGAGTCTGGGTATTTATACCAATGAAATGCCAAAATATTTTACTGACACGGTCCATTTTTTACATTCTTTTACTAGCAGTTAATTTTTTTATGTATATATATATATTTTAATGCTGACAGTTATATTTTGGCTATTCTTAGTTTGCAACTGGCTAGGCCTCCTCTAGTCAAAACAGGAGTCTGAACAATTTCACACACATGGCACCCTGGGCAGAAGGCAGTGGAAACCTCACAGATATGTGCGCGGACTGGACTGAATATAGTTAGAGCTACATCTTTGGAAGCGCTGCAAATGTTTCCATAGGAGTGATTCATTGGAGTGCTGCTGCTAAAGAGTCTGTGTCAGTCCCTGGTGTCCCCACACAGGGCCAGAGCTGTGGCACTGTGGAAGTGAAAGGGGTGACTCAGTTGGGAGTATTTCTTCTACGTCAGAAGCACTTTAAAGCACCCGAGGGATGTACTCAGCTAGAAAGGTAAACTGAAGCCTCTAAGGGGTGTCTACCATATAGGGCAGTTAAGGGATGTCCACGTCAACCTTAGTACCCAAAGCATACAGTCATATTAACGTAGCTAGCTCTCTCACTGGGCTCCTTACCCTCTCTTTTAAGTGTACGCACCTAACACAGCTACATTTCTTCCCTGACCCAAATTAGCTCTCCTATCTACTTCTGAGTATCTCCGTATGATACTGCTTGGTGCTCCACAGGCATCACCAGTAGCTCTCTCTACTGGAAAGGTTCCAGGAGCACATTTTATTTACTGATGGAAGTCACTTAGAAGAGGCCGAACTCCTTCTGGATTGACAATGAAGTCACACAAAACTGGTGCATAAAAGATTTAAATGTAATTAACTAACTCAGACCAAGCTCATTCAGACTAAAGGAAGAGTAGGAGCATGCTCAGGGAGCCCAGATTCAGCACCAGCCACTTGGCGACCCCAAACCAGGCAAATGGCATGAGGTTTCTGATGCTGTTTATAAACTGCTCATGGTGTTTTAATCCTGACTGCCAATACCCTCACCTGGGGCTCCCCCCACCCTGTCCATGGCCTAGGACTCCATTTCAGTCCCCTCAGGGCCATCAGTCCCTGTGCCAGTGACACCGTAGAATGTCGATCTCCAGCTCCCTACAGGGGAACCGACATCACACCTTGGCCTTGGCCTGTCCCTATCCCCTGGGAGGTGCCCAATGACCAGGGCTGGAGCTGCCCCAATGGCCCTGGCTGGGGTGGTGGGACAGGCCCGGGATGGCAGCTGTGCCCTGCCACCCCACGGGGTTCCCTGCAGCTCCCTGTGCCTCATCCCCAGGGAGCCATTGGCCCTTGCTGTGCCCTGGTGCCGACCCCTCTAGGCTCAGTAACTGCTGCCTGGCTCTTTCCTACAGGTCAGGTTGTTAAGAAGGAAGGTCAAACTCCGAAGATGACCAGCTAATGCCATCCCCATTACACTGTAAAGCAAAAACAATCTAATGATCATAACCATGGTCTCCGTCCTCCTCCTCAGAGCCCAGACTATGTACTCAAAGGCATAATTAAATATAAGACATATACTTAATTCCTGACAGAAACAGAAACTGCTTTTGGATTTGAAAGACTAGCTACCCTCTCACTCCATGACGAAAGTTTGATTTTATTGTATTGTCCATTCACTCTTCTGAACGGCTCTCGCTTCCCACTTTGTGTCCTTCTGGCAAGTATCAATATGCTTCTTCCTTGCTATGAAGAGGATACCATGAACCTGTCTTCCTACAAACTGTTTCTCAGCCCACCTTTTGCTGTGGTGTCTCCATGAATTAGGTACCAACTAATGATTTAAAGATAGTGAACCCACTATGGGTTTTTTTGCTTCCTATGTATTTACAAATACCTGGCATAGCAAGTGAGACAAACTCAAACAAATGACATTCGTAGGTTTGTGTCTCTCTCCAAGTATGATATGGTAGTTACGGATGATTTTACTCCGCACCCTAGGGAACAGTTTAGATATCAAGCAGTTTTGGAAAAAAACACAGAAATTCAGAGATTAGAAAGCATCAGAAAAGCCTGCTTCTGCCAGAGGCAGAAGAACGTTATGGCACTAGAGGTCATGCAGTCAACCCTCCCTTGCTCTTCCTCCTTACCTGCTCCCTTAAATCCAAGTTGCTAGAATGAATCAGCAGATCAAATAGCAGATCATGACTGACGTGCTTTCTCCAGGCAAAGGTGGCCCAGGCCAAGCCAGAAGCTATACTGGTGAGGTTTAAGGGGAGGCTTCAGATTTGCCCTGAAGGTCTTTCCATACAATGCTGGGCTGTGGAAGATTATTTTACCTTTGCCAGCCAAAAGCCAGAGGGACATTTTGCTCCCCTAATGTTATACATCAAAGCAGTGACACAGATGGAAGACAACCAACCGTGTTCAAGACCTACAGTGTTACAGAAGTATTTGAATAACAGCATTATGAGCTACTGAGCCTGAGAAGAAGACTACTCTGGCAGCAGGAGAGCTCTTAGGTGCTGCAGTACCATCAACAGCAACAGACTCGTCCTGGGGGGAGGCAGGTTTTTGTGCTTTCTCATGGCACTTCCGAGTGCCATTAAAAAGAAATCCCTACTGTAGCAATGGCACGGAACACAGGGGTGCTTGTAAGGGATCTGTCTTTATTTTCAGGCCATAACCACATGATCTGGGCCAATATGGATGCCACATATAGCCATGTGGAAGATTTCATTCTTTCCAGCTGCTCCTCATTACCATTTGCTTTCAGCAATTTCAAGGAATACTGTAGCTGCCTTTTCGAAGTCTCTGTCAGACTTTCTTCCAGACAGAGGGATTCAGGTGGCTTTAGTTGTTCCAATTTTTTTCCAAAGAAATCAGAGTTCATCTAATGCAGTGTAATAAGGGCACTGTGTCCCAGGAGGGAATAATTCTCTTTTCCTGGCCCAACGCTGGAGGTAGGTAAGTTACAAGCTAATTCTGCAATCTGTGGCTACTGTTGCACGCTGGAGCTGGCACTCTTAGGGGAAGATTTAGAAACAAACTGCTTGTTTACAAAGGAAGCCCAGTGTAGTCAGGCCTGGCTTGTTCCATAAGGAGTACAGCAGGACTCCTGCAGCACTGCTAAAATAACAGGAAGAGTAACAGGGGCTGCTACAGGAATGAGTTGTAGGCGTCTAGAAAACCCAAAGGAGGCACTCGTTTTTTCGGCTGCACAAGGGCAGCTGTCACCTCCTCCCGCCGGCCATTCGGGGAGCGGACAGTGAGCCATGCATAGCCAGCCATCTTGTTTCCAGTCAGACTCAAAAATCTATGTTTGCCAAGTAAGAAGGAACAAAAATGTGTGGAGCAAAAGATTTAATTTCCCAGTGTCTACGGGGAAATCAACAGACAATGGGACGCAACATAAAAAACGTATACATGAAAGACTGTTATTTAAAACCAGTTGACATAGTCATTTTCAGTGGAATCTGGCTGGCTGTAGCCAGTATTTAATTCAAAAATTCCTCAGGAATGAAGGTCTTTTGCAGGCCAGCTTTATTTGGCTGGGGCTGGGCTTTGCTTTTTCCCACATCCCGCCTGCTGAAGTTAGAGGTTGATGGCAGGGAGCCTGATTCCTCTGCCTCTTCCTGTGCTGGACACAGCCGGCCAGCATCACCTCTTTTTTTAAATTGTCTGCTAAAACTGCTGTATGCAACAGAAGCTGGAGTGAGGCAGGAAAGGAACAGGATCATCTGCTCTCCCTTCTGATAACGGAGCAAAAAATTACCTGAAGGACGATCCATAAGGAGTCAAAGAAGTTAAAGAAACCACGTACAGTCCCGAATGGGCTACGTATGGTCCCACGGCACTAACAGCTTTTCAGCCTGATACCCCATAAGATGCATTAAGTGCTGCAAAAAGAGTCTTTCTCACACAGCAGACAGCAGCAGCAACATACTTGCTGCTAGCACTCGACATACATAGAAAATTAAAATAGTGACATATCTAAAGAACCTTTTTAAAGCACTGACCAAAAAACATTAGATGATCATTTTCTACCCTCTAAGACATGTGCAGTTGAACTAGGGGCACTTAGAAACTCTGGCTTTACAAATGAGGGATACAAAAATTAGTCCTACTAAAACGTTCAGCAACACGTATAGCAAGTAGGGAATACACAGCAGGCTGATGTGGTTGAGCTATTCTCATGTAAAGTGCTTCATAAAACAGTAGTAAGGTAACTAACCCAAACCCACCCTTAAATCAATAATACACCCCACTACACTTCTCCTCTCTCTTCTACATCTCACTCACTCTCATTCTGGCCCCCAGGGTGTTCAGCTCTAAGCCTGCAAAACCCAAGGTATTGTCTCTTGTCGACTCTAGCAGGCTGGGGGGGCGGGTGGGTTTGTAGCTGATACGGCAACCCCAGATGTGCTTTTTCTATTCTTTGAAACTGTTCATCAGAAAAACAAAAAGCCCTGCGTTGCTATGGAGACAGTATCTCTGGCACTGATGTACCCAGTGGGCGGCAGCAGCTTCCTGGCTGGGGAGACGCCCAAGGCCTGGTACTTGTGCAAGCTCCCCGCTGCTGGGCGTGCTCTGAAGCAGAGGGCTCAGCTTGGATGACAGGCAGGGCTTTCTCGAGGTGGCCAAGAAAAATAGACAGTGGTGGGCCCACGGATCTGGGGATTTTACACCTGAAAAGATATGTCGAAGTGAGACTAAGGTGAATTTGGAGGCAGGTAAAGGCTGTACAAAACCCCGAGAGGCAGCGTGCAAAGAATATTGGTAGGCTCTTTTGAGATGAAAACACTTTCAGATGTTTGAATTATTGTATTTATA
Source organism: Dromas ardeola (assembly GCA_013398915.1). Taxonomy (NCBI): domain Eukaryota; kingdom Metazoa; phylum Chordata; class Aves; order Charadriiformes; family Dromadidae; genus Dromas; species Dromas ardeola. Next base: position 654,837 of record VYZM01003948.1, read on the forward strand.
GGGATAATACTAGGAATAGTGGAGAAACTAAGCAAGATCTTTTTGCAGAAGGGGATTATTTTTTTCTAGGAAAGCAGTGGAAACACCATCTTTTGAATCATTTAGAACTTATATCTGCACTTGGTAAAGGAAATGATCCTCTGTTGGTCCCCAGGAGACACATGAAATGAGACCAATTAGGGCTTCTCCAGCTCTATATACTAGGACTGTGCGAAGACATACTTTATCCTTATTATCTTTGAAAATGAAAATGAATAGGGTGTGCCCCAGCTGAATTAAAATCAGGGCTTGCATTATGTAAAAAGCCACAGTAGATGATCTGCTCTGTCCTTAAAATCTCTGAAAACATGAGCACAGGGTTCCCAGATTGACTGGGAATATCTGTTCATGAAGGCCAGTCTTAACAGTGTCCACCTGATGAAGCCTCAGAGGACAGTGAGAACAGCAGGTAATCCATCTGGCCAAGGGTGTAATTGTGGTATACAGTGAAAGAAATTTCCTTGAACCAGGGGAGTGATCCCTAAAACCTGAAACTTCTATCTGTTCCAAGTGTATATTGTGTTTAGCATATCTGACTACCACTCCTTTCCCAAGCAGATACTACTAATGATCAGAGATTATCCAGACCATTTTACAGCCCAGATCTGATAAATGGGCCACTTTCATTCCTGGCATAAAATGATGCATCCTAATTGAACTCACAGACATCACAGAATTGTAACAACGTTACTCGGACTCTTTGGCTCTGCAGTGGGCAGTAGGGCAGAGATCCACAAAGTGGACAGAGTAACTCTGCTAATAAAGATCAGGCCGTGGGATTGCTAGAAGAATGGTGTTGTGGGTTGCCCCATGGCATAGATGTAGATGTGACCTTCTGGATGTGCTCACAAGAACCCTGGGAAAGGTCTGGAGTTTTGCCCACTCTCGTCTACATTTTTCTCCCCAAAGCAGTTTTGCTTCATTACTGTTCAAGAAACTGAGAACGGCTGTTGACAGGAAGAAGCCCTATTAGCAGAGACACCCTCCTGGAGGTGGTAAGGAACAGACATTAGGCTGCTGTCTAAATCATGCAGCAGTCCAGCTGGCTGGGGCTTATTCCTCCTGACATCTGCTTTCTGAGGTACTGCCATCCATATTAGATTCCGTCAAAAGCCATTTTGCCACCAAGCTGCGTAGCTTCCTGGGACGTGTGTTGCTGCAGGGGTTCCTTCATGCCCCACCCATCGTCCTGGAGAGATGACATCTACCCCAACAGCAGAGGCTAGGGGGATTACAACACCTTTATTCAGAAGCATTGAAGATCTGCCCCCCATGGAGATACTCTGCATTTGGCTGGCTAAAATGGAACAAACTCATAATTTGCTATTGCAGAATTAGAAATGCAGACACTCGTGACATTTGCTCTGAAGCCATCTGACTCAGGACAGTGTTCCCATTGGAGCTCAGCTGCAGAGGTGTCCGACTGGACCTTCTCAGAGGAGTCCAAGGTAAATCGCTGCTATAGGATGGGGCACTGAGAGTTCAGCAGGTGGTGAGGAGTGATCCCACAAACCAGTGCTGTGCTGGGCACATGGTATAGCTAGAAGACTCATCTTGGTTTCAAAATTGAAATTCTTTTCCTGGCCCTGAAATAGTTCATGGCTCTGCTGGAGAACTGTGGTGTTAATCGGTATTCCAATTTGAGCAATTTCATTTTGCTTCCTAAATTTTCCATATCATAGGTTGTTGGATGCAGCATCCTGCTACTTCAAATGTTGCATAGCGTTGCTATGCTCTGTTAAATAACTTCCTTCTTCCTTGCCAGAAATAGCTACATTTCAATAGCGACTGAAGAGATCCTAGTATTTATAGTTTCTAGAGCTTCTAGTTGGGAACACTGAGATGTATAAACATAAATCTATGGTTTGATTTTGCTGTCTGGAGAAGAAGCAGTTAATAGGTAGGAGCATCCAGTATGGTCAGCTTAGCCACTCTACCAGTACCTGTCAGGTAATGGACATTTCTGCCCAACGACTCTCTCCTCAAACCTTTCTACTGATCTTTATATTCAGACAGCCTCAGAGGCCTCCTCTGGAGCCTGAAGAAGACAGGAGCTTCACTAGCACTGTTGTAAGCTGCATTTTAGACTCTGTGACAGAATACTGAATTGTTTTAGAACTTCAGCAGGCTGATGATGTTCCCCTTCCTTGGGAGTCAGCCCACTAAACAATAACAGGCAACAGGACCAGTCAGAGTCACTGGCCAAGCTACTGGGAGGGCACTGCTGCAGGCAGGAGTTGTCTGGGGAGGTGGATGTACCCAGCCAGACAGTGAACTGTGTTCATTCACCCGAGGGCTGATTTAGCTCAGAGGTGGTACATGAGACCTTGGCCCCTCTCTTGCTCTAGCCTTCCCCCTTCTCTCAGGAATAGCGGCACGGGTTAAAAGCAGGACTGAAGAAAGCACAGCCTTATTTAACCACACATGGAAATATAGAAATGTCTACAGCAATATGGGGAATCAAGGGAGAGGAGGTGAAAGGAAGGAGGGAGATAGGAAAAGAGGGAGGGAAGGAGAGGATGGCAGGGCATCCTTTCTAGCCCTGCTTACAAGGTGCTGGATAATTCATGGCTCTTGTTTACACTGCTCCAGACCACATCACAGACATTCCCAGTTAATGGTTTCCATCTGGAGCAGCCATGTGCTGCCCAGCCTCCCCCTCACCACGCTGCAGTCCCTGCCAGCAGAGGAGTGTCTCCCTCCAGGCCTTCCCACCCTCCTGCCTCTCACACGCTGCTGTCACCGAGGGGACTGGTGCATGCGCCGTCCCTCCCTGAGACATTACTGTCAAATTTCCATGACCCAAGATAAGGGGGCTGGGATATACCTCAGACAGCAGAAAGCCCCGTTAATGTGGGGCCCACAGGATGTGCTGGAAATGCGATGCAGGGACACCCGGTTGTTCTGCACAAGCTCAGCCTGAGTCCAGCAGGGATTATTAGCTCTGGCTCAGCATCAACCCTGCTGGACCTGGGCCGCTTCCCAACAGGACCACTCAAGTGTCTCCACATTGTGCTTCCCAGCACTCTGGGTTTGGGAGGGTTTATTAGCTTGGGCATGTTGCCAGACATGAGCTGCCTTTTCTGCATCTATATAGTGCTTGAACTAAGAGAGCTTCGCCGTGCTCAGAGGACAGTGGAAAGACACCTGCTTGGCTCCAAGGGAGCCCGGTTCTGGCCAGGTTGGTGCTAAACCAGGCTTAACAGGCCCTGCTGGATCCAGCAGGATTTGTGCAAAATCTCTCAGGTGTCTTCGCACCATGGTTCCCAGCCCTTGCAGCTCCAGCAGCGTGGTCCTGAAACAACCCCGCTGCTTCTGCCCAGGGTGGGTTTATCAGGTTGGGTTCTGTGTTTTGAAAAAGTGGCAAAGCCACTCAAAGACGTAGACTGGTTCTGGCAGCAGCACGGCCATAGTCACACAGTGTAGCACAAAGCCTCAGTTTCTGAGTCCTGCCAGACCTGGCCTGGCTCTACTTTTTCTACATCTGCGGTGAGGACTGAAGTACAGAGGCAGAGCTGCCTGTGGGCTCCGGGACCAGAACAGCAGGGATGCTGGATGACAAGGTACACGGTGGAAGTGGAATGTCCAGAGGAGACAGTAGCAAGAAGGGACTGCTGCAGATCTGGGTAAGCTGCATCCAGAAGATTTAGCCCTCAGTTGGTTAGTAGACTGGGCCTGGAAACTGAATTTAGACTGTCACAACATGCAGAAAATTCAGTGAAGCTGGATTCAGACCCAGGCTACCAGGGCAGTTAAAGCTAATGTACTTATTCTTAGTGTCCTACAAGGTCTTGGAGTTCATGGGTTAAAGGGAGAGGCACTGGGAGATGAGCTCCTCACTCTGCTCTCTTTGTTTCTGTCGTGGTCTCTCTCGCAGTGTCTCTCAGCTAAGCAATACGTTCCCAGCATCTGTCGAGTCTGATCTGCTCTGAGCTCCAATGAGAGGCAGGCGAGGAGCTGAGATGGGAATGAAACAGATTCCCGGTCCGTGACGAGGCGCTGAGACTCCTCACCGCGCCCCATGCGGGTTGCCCTGTCATAAATCATCGTTTGTCAAATTCAATAAGCATCTTTAACACAAAAATGACGCTATCTCCTGGGAGCCCCAAGTGCCTGAAATTCTGCACAGATGTGGAGATACCAAAATATGAGGGAAGGGGGGAGGACAGGGAGGGAGGAGGAGGGAGGACAGATTTTGCATGGCAGAAAGGGGATTCTTGTCTATCCTCTGCTCCCTCCTCATCCCCTCACCCCCCATCCCACCACCACACATGCAGCCATGTACGCCGTCTTCCTGGGAACGCTGCAGACCCAGCCCCTGGCACATGTTTTGCATCCTCTAAAAGGAGGAAGCAGGCTGTGTACGCAACATGGAAAATCCATCCACTTTGGGGGTCCCAAGCCTACCACAAAGAGCCTCCCTGCTAGCCCAGGGACATGGGGGTGGGAGGAGGCCCCTGGGGAATGGCTTCCTGCTTTGGACAGAACAGGTCATGGGGTGCATTTCATTAGAAATCCCACTACTGCTGTTTCCACTCCCCCGCCAGCAACATGAGAGCTGAAGTCTCGGTTAGACACCCCATCCCTTATTGTGCAACAACAGGAGGCAGGAGAATAGGGCCACCTCAGGGGGTTCAGCTGTGAAATCTCACTCCTCGCTGGAATGCACTGCACGCCGGCCAGAGCCAGGGACCAGCGCTATTGTAAAGAAGAAAAGGCTGTGTGCGTGCTGCTGTGCGCGCTGAAGCTGAAAGCAGGCTCCATTTATGCACGTACAGGTTGCATTGCACTGAACATTATCCATGCCTAAAACACCACGTGTAAATAGGGATATAGGCAAATACCCACAACAACAGCCATTTTGCCTCCCCCTCAGGACTACAGTGCTGGTCTCCAAAATGTAAAGTAAGAATCTCTAAAGCTGCTCGAGCTGAGGTAGCAGACAGAGGAGAGAGACCAGCGTTCCCTGCAGATCAGGCACCCGGGGGACATAGATCACGACACAGTGTCGGCCAGCTGTAGCTCAGCCCAGCTGCCTGAGATGCATCCCAGATGAGGTCCTGCTTACGTGACACCCACCAGCCTGGCTGACACCTGGTCCAGGGGCGATAAAGCAGGCTCGAACAGCCACACTCTGGGGCTTTTGCAAGCAGGGTTTGGGTGCAGGGGGATGTTGCAGTGCTCCCCGGCCGACAGCAGGCTCACAGACAGGTTGAGCTGTGTAGCTTTCTCTGCACCCGCTCACACACACCCCTGTTGTCAATGAATCATTCAAATCACTGCAGACAAATCTCTAACCACCTATCGCCATTTATTCCTTCTAAGATTATGTGTGCTACAGAGAAGCCATTTTAGAAAGAGTGTGAAGCTTTCTGAAACCTTTTACAGGGGCTATTTTGAATCCCTCAACTTACTGAGCCACACAGATACCCTGATACCACAAACCTAATTGCTGAAGGTGCAGAGGGGCAGTATAAAAACACATTAAAATTCAAAATAAGTATTAAAAAGATCTTCAGTACATAAATATGCCTTGACTTTGAAGGTCAGAGTATTGATCCATCTGAAGGATAGCAGCAAGTACTTTGTGCTGCACTTGTGATCCTCCCCTTGCTGTTATTATCATTATTGGCATTATTGTCGCAGTAGTGACACCTCAAGGACCTATTCAGGATCCAGATGCCATTACACAGGGGACACTGAATTCAAACGAAGAGACATCTGATGAATTGCCCGATTCAAAACAAAACCAAACCTATACATGACAAAGCAAACACAGCAAATCCTTGTGAGTCAAGCTCCGTGCCGCTGCAGCCGGACTGCTCCCAGCTCCCAGGCGAGGCTGTTAGAGGGGCTGTAGGATCCCTGTACTGTATTGCAGTCCCTCCTGGAACTGGGCTGTTGATATACCGGGGGACTAAATCCATCCCGTGAATAGCACATATAAACACATCACAGATCTGTGCACTTGAAACGCTTTTGGGGCTGTTCCTCAACATGTTCCTCTTTCTCACCCATTGATGTTGCACAAGTGAAAAGAGAGGAGGGAGGCCATTTGTCAGGGAGCAGTCCGCTGTTCCCACCACAGCCCTGACAATGTGCCTGATGCCAGGCGGTCCCGAGCAAGGGGATGCTTCACCCACAGGCAGGTGGAAGGCGCATGCCTGGGCGCTCACTCCAGGCACACACAGATGGAGAGTAAGTGCCCTGAGCCGTGGCTCCGTGCACGCACAGACGGCGAGCGCAGGCCTTGTGCTATCGCTCTGAGCGTGGAAGATGGCGAGTGCCTGGCCGGGCCACCGGTCCCCACATGCCCGACGCGCTCTCCCTGCCGCAATGCTCTGCCTTCTGCCCCGGCAGCTGCGGAACTGGATCTGCAGAGTTCCAGGCAAATGTGTTTCTGCCTGAGAGAAATGCAAGAGGCCTAATTTTAACCAAGCGCACGTAGGGAGGAAGACAAGGGAAGCGCGGCAGGACAGGTTGCTGCAGAGGCAGCGGGAATTCCTGGGAACCGGGTTAATTGTTGAGGCAGCTACCTATGGATCGCATTTCTGCAGCAGCAGCGGGTTAACCTGAATTAACCCAAGGAAAGCTAGCTTGGGTGCGCCTCTGTGTTCTGCAAATGCACTCCACAAATCCAGTTTGAGAGTATGCCCAGAGAAAACTGGGGAAAGACAGGCTATGCTATTATATAGGTCAGTTATTTCAGACATGGAAATTATTATCTGAAACTGGGGTGGGGGAGGTAATCTTAAAGAAATAAATCAACTCTTTCCCCCACCACAGTTCCTTAGTGATAGCTTGCCAATAGGATAAAGCTGTCTTTTTTTTTTCCCCCTGCGGGAAGATATCAGACTCAAAGACTGCTGGTGTGACACATCTGAATCTTGCCTAACTTCAGTCTCAGGCCTGGTAAATTCTGCTTGGTTAGAGAAGTAAATATTCTTCTTTAGACTACATTCCCAAGGAAAGAAAGCTTATGTGAGTGTGCTGCCTACACACCTCTCTCCCTTGTTACCTTTTTAACAATGCGATGAGTTGCAGTCCAATTCGCAGAACTGTCAGGCAATTAAATCCCAGGAAAAATCTCACGCAATAAATTTCATGAAAATGAATGGCTGGACGAAGTAGTACAACCCAAATTAGCGTCTCCACAGAGGGGAGGGAGGGCAGAATCTAGCTGTGGTACACTCTGGTAGCAGCCAGCTGACCAGTCACCCTGCCTGTACTGGTGCCCAGTCAGCACACAGGCAACTTGCATATGTGCAGTCTCCTACCGAAATGGGGTGTTGTAAAGATGTAGAGATGACACGGGCTACTCTACGATTTAGGAAAAAGGGCCTGAGTCTACAGGAGACAAAGCATCACTCCCTCACGGAAGATTCTGACGGTGGCACCTGTTCAAAGCTGCTTGAGGGTCTGTGCTGCCAGAGGCAATCTCGATAAAGACTAATTGCTAAGTTCCTGAGTGTCCATAATTCTGAAATTAATGCAGGAGGGGAAAGGAAAAGATGTATGTAAATATTTTTAGCACATGACTCCACAATTAATGAACGAGATAGTCATATCATACACGTACCCTTATATCTGCTCATATCCTTCATTTCTCCTAAACCTCTAGGGTACCAGTAGTAGAAGTTCACAAACACAAAGCAAAGGTCACGATGCTGACAAGATATCTTTATTGCTAGACAACTCCCCAACCCACCCATGATAAATTAAGGCCCTTATTCCTGCTTAACCCATAACCTTTGCAGTAGACCCTGAAGGTCAGCCATTGCAAGTTTTCCAACCTGGGGATGGGGGCAGGTACGACATCCACATTCAAAGCTCCTTTCTCTTCCTATCTGATGCACAAATCAGTTCACACAGTCTCAGCAGCACATCCATACCTCCCCACAGCACAGTCAGACCGAATACTTGCACAAATGCACCGCAGTGGAGATAAAGCTAATAGTTTACATGCAAACACATGCCCAGACATGTGTTCCTTCCTCGAGATGCCCCCTCCCCCTTGTGCTTTACACATTATATAAGAATTTTATTCTGTAGTATGCTCTGAGGAAGGCGGCATTTTGCCAGATATCAAAATGGCCTCATTTATCACCTAAATCCCCTATGAAAGCTAGGGAATAAGGTTTGTAAAACAGCCCAGATTAATGAGGCTGGATCTACATCTTAATAGCTTTTGTGTGCGCACAGTACTTCAATCTGCGCTTGTGAGCAGTGTGTATTTCTGTGGTTTATGGACTCTCTTTCTTCATCTTACCTGGCATATCTGCATGTGCTGGCGTTTCTGTCTAATTCTCTGTGTGTGCGCTGCCAGTGTGCAGCACATAAAACCTCCTTCTGCGACTGTAGCTGGTTATGCTGCACGCAGGTGAAATTCTCTCTCTGAGTACCTCCCATTTTGCAAATGTGATCTGTATAGGGAACCTATTTATGCCAGGGTTTTGATATCAGTTGGTATACTTTTGTGCGTGTTAAAGTCACCACTTCAGTGCCGGCTCCTTAGGCAACGGAGGCCTATATTTCTTCCCTGTGTTGGGGGAATTTCATTTTGCTGCTATATATAAGAATTCTGGTGAAGTAATTAACAGAAGCCTCCAGAGGCCTGGTTATGAAAACAAGGCTCCACGTGCCAGCTTCAGAGGAACCTTGTACTCCTTGCAAACTCCTCCAGGCAAGGAAGATATTGCATCTGCAAAGGGAACAAAACCCAGGGCAGGGAACAGCAAGCACCAAGGAGGTCTGTTTCTCAGTCCTTGAAAACAGCTTTCACAGAAAGCTGGAAAACGCAGCAAATTAGAAAAGGAGGTTCCAGATGGGATCACAAAATAAAAGGGCATCAGTTCCATTGACTGTGAAGATTAATTTTTAAATTACCTACCAAAAAACCCCTCCAAAAGCACTTGACCTGTGTCAGTCTAGTGGCTCCAATCATCTCTTATGTGGGACAGAGGGAATATTTGGAAATTCCCCTTACAGAGTTTCCCCTACGGCTCTTTCTTAGCTGCGTCTCCCTGTATTTCTTTCATCCTTTCCTTATCCATTTCTCCTTCCATCTCTCTGATGAGGAACTGCTGCTGCTGCTCCTTTCCTCCCCTTTCCCTCCCCCTGTCTGCTGTCAGCCATTTCACTTGGCTTTTTCTGCTCTTGCATTCACCAGAGCTGAATTCAGTGACAGCCCCTTGGCAATTTCCCTTTGCTGGTGACTCAGGTAATTGGATCTAGTGCCTTGGGGAGCTGCCAGGCATGATGTCACAGCTCTGCAGAAAAAAATACCCTATGTAATTGCTTGATACACTAGCTAATGTCTCATCCCAGTGGAGGGAGGAACTCTGAGTTTGGGGGTTGCCAAGATTTCAGAGACTCAGGACTCTCTGGTCGAGGTGAATAAAGAATTATCTTTATTTTTTGTTTACACAGGCTCTTACTTGTTTACTACATGCTCATTAACTGTCCCCTGAGCAGGGAGTCTGAATGTTCATAATAAATACTGCAGTCCCTTTATGAAAGGGGAAGGACTGTGAAGCTTTCATTAAACAAACGAAAATGGGAATGAAACATCAATACAGCATGAGAATGAACAGCTCTACACACACGGGTGTAACCCTGCATCGGGGTTTATTCTGACCTTTAACAACATTTGCCTACCAGCATTTAAATGCACTTGGATCCTTCAATTCTTCCAAGATTGTGGGAAGATGTCTCCCTTTTCCTAGACGCAAGGAGAGGATCAGGAGGACAGGCTAGGGATCAGAAGCGGTCAGTGTTAGTCTCAGGGTAGACATCAGAGTGTATCTGAAATCCATTAAGTGAAGCAGCAGGATGAGAATGAGCTAATGGGTGATTCTTGCTAACGCACTAATAAAATGGAACTGAAGGTTTCTGGCTCTTCCCTGCACTGCCCCATCTTGTTTGGAAAAGAAACTCTTGGGAGTAGAGTATGCAGAAAAAGCTGAGTGTTCCAAGTTCTGCTTTTCAGATGTTTTATGTTGATCTTCCTTCTTTTGTAGACTTAAGGAGTCCAGCCAGCAGGGATCTGGCAGGGCGAGATGTTTGGGCCTCAGCTCTCTTCCCACAGTTCATCTGCAAGGTTGAATCCATTGCTAGAGGTATTGATTGCTTTGCCAAGAGGAGGGGATGGGAGTATGAGAATTCAGAAAGGAAATCTTTGATTGTCTTCACTGCAGGAAACATTTTCCCCATGCAAAATAGGGCCTGGATGTAACAAGGTGCTTGCAAATGCCTCAAAAGACCTCACAAGAAAATTGAAGCCTTGTGTCAGATATGACCTGCTCCGTAACTTCAATGTGAACAGACGGGTTTGCTGCAAGAGTGTTTTTGTCCTCTCCGCTACTGCAGCTGAAGTGATGTTGAATAACCTGGAAAACTCAGCAAGTCCTGAGAAACAATCAATCATTTTTGGAGCCATCACATTTCCAGCTAGAAGAGATCCGTCCTGATTTTCCACCATGCTCTGTCCAATTCAGCAGATGATAATAACCATTCCACCAGGCTGGTTCTCACACAAGCACAAATATCGTATTTCTCAGCTCTCTGTCACAGCTGTTTGTTCAGGCAGGTCACCAAAAGCTGGATTAGGTCTCTAACACCCTTGTATTTCTAATCCTGTCAGTCCAGGCCATCCCCTGGTCTCCTGTGGCTTTGATGAAAGGATGAAGTTTCCAGCTTTGCTACCTTAGTCCAGCCCTCCTGGAGTGACTCACTATTTTAGTTTCCTCTTTAGATGTTAGACCTGTGCAGTATTTCAGGCTGTTCTGGGTGGCTTGGAAATTAATTTGTCAGAGTCTGGAATAAAGGCAAGAGGGTTTCAGTTCCCATTTTTCCAGACTTCCACCTCCTCACACTCTGCCTCCCGATGGCACGCCGGTATATGGGGATCTAAGTGGTACCACAGCTGCAGAAACCTTCCAAGCTCATGGCACCATTCCACTTCTGGAGAAAGTGTTAGAGGTCTTTCGGGGGAGAAGAGGCCACATCTATCTCTAGCCTCTCTTTAGGACCTCAGATAGCCATGTTATTTTTAGCTGGCTTGTCCCAGTGACTCCACTCAGACTCTGGCCGCACGGCTGATATCAGCAAGATACAGTTCAGCTACCTAGCGGGAAAGTTAGGTGAGAGCCTCTTCAATTGTTGAGGGACCAGTAATGGCCTTAGAATGATTTTTAAAAAGGTAAAAAAAGGGAGAGGGAAAGGCAAATAATCCACCTATTCTCACTGTGGTTAGTATTTTCATCAGTTCTGTTATTAGGGGAATTTAAGCGCTAAGTGGAGAAGCAATTTGCTCTGGAGAAGCCATTTGCTCAGGGTCTGGGGAATCTCCCTCTGTTCCTCAACACTGCACAGGGAACTCATGCAATCTCCACTGACATTTCCAGGACTGCACATACAACTTTTTCTGGTAGTGCATCCCCCAAAAAAAGCACAAGCATATATGATTTGTGACATGAAACACAAATACATATCATTTTATCCTCTCAGATTTCCTCCTTGGATCACCTGAGATGTTCAGGCTAGTCATTCAGATATATTTACTGCTTCTGATTTCTCCCCTTGAAATCCCCAGTCAACCAACTGAAGTTGTGTATGGATATTAGGACTTGGAAGTAACAAGTGACCCACGAATAATCCATATATTTATCAGCATAAAAAACACTGCTGTATCATGACAAGGCAGCAGCACAGCAGAGAAATCTGAACACCTTATTTGGGAGCTGGTGTGAGCACTAAGAAAGGTATCACTAGCAGTAGAGCATACAAGGGAATATAAACTATTCCCAGTTGAAGGACTGTGTCCAAAGGCAGCCTGGCCAACTGCCCTCAAAACCATTTTAGGAGACTCCAGTCTGCCAGTCTGAAGGCAGGGTCAGCATATAGGAGGGGGCGCCGAGATCAAACCACCAGATAGCCAAAAAAGCAACCCTACTACACACTCAGCCCTAGGGCAGAGAACAATTGCACCAGCTGACTGCCTCGGCAAGCCCAGAGATCAAAGAACAAAGCATTATTAATTACTGCCATTATAATCATTAGCATAGTACCCAGTAGTCCTGGTCATGGTCCAGTACCCCACTGTGTTAGCCAGTGTGCAAACAGAGAAGAAAAGAATGGGCCCTGTCCAAGGAACGCAGAGTTTAAATATTAAACGTGAGACGGATACAATGGGAATGGAGGGGACAAAGAAGTGATAGTGTCACAGGCAGAGGAAAACTGCTAGGAATCCAGACCAACAACTGCTGGCTACCACCAGGGCAGCCTCTGAATTATCTATCTGGCAACAAGCAGGTTTGCTTAAAGGTCTTTATAATGCACTCTGTTTTTTTTAATTAAGTGAAATGGTTCATACAGGTGCCAGATATCCATGGTTTGTCTCTTGAAACACAGCAGCTGAAGGCATGTTTAGGTTACTCAAGGCAGTGAGGGGAGAACGGATGTCCATCTGGAAAAAGGCTGGTTGAACTCTGGACAGTGTGAGTGCTCTGCAATGTCCTCACCACACTTTCCAGCATGTGTTGCCTATTCTAACGCTGCCCAGGAGGACAGAGACCACAGGCAATGTCTCCCTGCTGACCGGGCGAAACACAGATAGTGTTCTCAGTGTAGTTCCCATGGTCCCTACCTTCCAAAAGCCACATTACACCTGGCACTTCTTCTCAAAGGAGCGGTCCAAGGCTGAATAAGCTATTCATCCTCAGGTGGCTCCAGGACTGGCCTGGCTTGAGGCACAGCTGGAGATGACAATTGTTTCTGTCCCTGCTTTATGGAAAAGGATACCACATACCTCTCACCATCTGAACTCTGCAGGGATCAGATGGGTGATATGCCCCTGCACCAGAACACCCGTCTCCATGTCACTTCTCTGTCCTCCATCAATAACAAACTTCCATTCTATTTTCAAAATAACAACAGATAGTGCACATTCTTCCAAATTTTTCTAGTCAATGTTATGACTAACAAATCGTGGTATTTTTGATCTTCCTCTAGTATATCTCCATGAAGAGCTTACAATGTTTCAGACATCAATTAATGTAACCTCCCCATTTCTAATCTCACATCTCTCTGTCAGGGCCCCTGTTTCCCCTGTGTCACCAATGGAGAGCGTGGTGCCTCATGCATGGTATGACTTACTCAGAGCCATATGGCCAGTTGTGACGTTGGAATTTGAAAGCAGAAAAGACATGCCTGTCCACACTGGGTCTTCCAGCTCTGGGCAAAATTCTCCCACTCCCATGTGATTCCCTTATAACCACATCTGTGAAAACGTCCTGCTTAAAGCTTCCTTTTAATCTTTCTTCTGATGTCTCCACATTCTTATTTTGTAATGGTCATGCTCACATTTTGCTCATTTTCCCGATGCTCTAACAACCTCCTCAGATGGTGATTTTTTCCCCTTTAAGAAGAGATTCCAGCCACTTCTTGGAAATCAGGTCAGATTGTTGGACAGAGACTATTTCCCAGTATCTGAACATCTCAATAATCTTTAAAATATTTATAATGACAACATCTCATGAAGGAGGAAGATATTATTCTCTGCATTTTAAAGTTAGGAAGCGAAGGCCTTGAGGGACTAATCATAGCCACTAGCCGGTGCTAAGCATTCATACACCAAAAGTCAAGGACGAAAATAAGGAGACATTTTCAAATACTAATGTTGCTGTTTGTTTTCTAAGTCTGATTTCTGAAATTGTTATGGGGTCAATTCTTCCATCTTCTATCTGGTGTCATGAGGATGTATCCATGTAACGAATCCTGAAAGCGCGGACTCTCATGACTCCAGGAAGAACAGCTTGAAGAACAGCTGCACAAAAGGAGACTGTCCCATGCTTTCCAAAATGTCCGCAAGGAGATATCCCAACAGCAAGTAGGAGGGCAACTGCCTCAGCAGTTTCCTCCCCAAGGTGGCCCACAAGGAATGAGATTTGGTTAATAAGGCAACGCTGATTTGTATAATACTTCCTTATATCAAATACTCATGTGCTTTCCTGAAATACAACCTCCAGTTAGCACTGCTGGAAGCAGAAAACTAAGTTAGGTGGACCATTAGTCTGACCCAGTAGGACATTTCTTATACTGTTATGTAGGTTTGGAAAACTGCAAAACCCCCTTATGTTTATTAAATCCATTGCTACTGGATTTGGTTAACACAGGGAAGTTTAAATCCAGATAAAAGGACATGTCTTTTTTTGAAATAGCAAAGCATGAAACCCCAGCTTTTTTGTAACCATTCTTTATTCCTTTACCTTTTGCTGTATACTGTACTGGAATAATTTTCACTGTGTCTCCTTTAGCTTCCTGATGCCACCATTGGTAACAACGTAGGAACTGCACATTGGCCTATGCCATACGATGTGTACAAACCACAGGTCTGCAGCCCTTCTTTGTATGAATAGTCCCAAAGGAAGGGCCATATAATCTCCTTCCTTCAGCCAACGGTTGCAGGCTCTGTCCCTAAGTGATCAATTGCCTCGCCTGGACACCAAAATATCTCAGCAGAAGTATAATAAAGACATATCAGTGTATCTGTGTTAGTTTATGGGATAAAAATGAGGAGCTGGATGCCTAGCTAAGGAAGTATTTAGAGTCCACATGGTCTGGTCATATAAGCAAAAATTATTATGCATGTCTGGGAGCAAGCCTATTAAAAGAAGGAATGAGGAACTTTCTGAGGCATCTCAACTGACTGATCGGGTACCCAAAAGATGAAATAAACTGTTCACCTCTTGCATTTCATAACTGAAGAAACAGAACGGCACCCCAAAGGACATTTCATCCTCTGGCATTTCATCTCACCTACTCAGAAACATACCTTGCAAACAGGCAAACTGCCCTCTTAGCACAGACTACGGAAGACACCTAGATGACTGATTTACACAAGGTTCTAGGGTTTAGAAAGCTAATGTTAGGTGAGGTGTATGCCACCCTGAATCTTTAATTTTGAATTCTGTTTAATAAACTTCAGAATACCAAGACAATTCTAGCACACTGGAGAAAACCTGATGTGTGCAAATATTTACAAAGCTAAATAGCACGCTGTGTGGCTTCTGGGCTGCTTAGCCTGGCATTAATTCTGTGAAACTGGGAAACAGTCAGTGAAGTACAAAAAGAAGGTGGCATGATTGATACCAAACAATGCAACAATATGGAATATTTTGTCTCACCTTAACATTGTTTTTGCTGCAGTTACAAATTTGTTTGATAAAGTAACTGGCACTGATATAATATATTTAGGTTTCTGTAAGGCAGCTGACTTTGTTTGTTCTGGCATTTGATAAAAAATAGCACTACACAAATCAATGCTGCCCTTATTAAACAAATTCAATTCCCACTCAATTATATATAGTAGTTATAAAGATCCATCTGGCAAGCTTCATAATGTGGGCTTATCTGAACAACACGTGTACAACTACAGTCAAGTGCAAAGTCATGTATCTAGCACAAGAGCTTCCAAAATGGGAGTGTCTCCAGGACTGTAAGGACCTGGCAAAATACCTTTGGATTATGACAGGAAACCAAATACACACATCTGAAGAAAAGGATGCTGATCAGCTGGAAAGGGTTCTGAAGAAAGATACAGGTATAATATGAGAACCGTGAAACACATACCTCCATGACAATTGGGATGCTTAATCTGTTTATTTAAGGTAGTTTGTTTACAGTCTCTAAGTGGATATATAGGAAAGAGTTCTGAAAGTACTTGACTGTTACCATTTTTAAGAAAAAGGCATATCAATATTTAGTGATTTGAATCAGGCACCAGGCAGATTTAGATAAACACAAAAAAAGTTTAACAGTGAGGTCAATTATCTTGTCTAGGATGCAGAAGAATTTCTGCTGTTTGAGTTCTTTAACTCAAGAGAGATCTTAAAAATATGCTCCCACTCAGCCCTGGATCATCCCTTACATGACTGACCCAGAAATACCTGGTGAGGTTCTATGGTTTGTGCTCCACCCAGCACAAAGTGACCTCTACGATCTTTATGTTCTTCAGCTGGACACTTGTGGGACAGTTAGTATTAAAGAACATGGGGAGAGGGGTGGGAGCTAGGTGTCCTTATACCACCAGTTCAGTAAGTTGAACAAGGATTCAGAATAGAGGAGTATCGAATTCAGGAGAACTCAACATGGTCAGAAAACAGACTGATCCCCTCTCCCTCCTTGGGCTTCACTGCATAACCCCTCTATAACCTGACTAAGCCCTGCCTAGTTAAAGATGTCTCTGCTTACTGCAGGGGGGTTGGACTAGATGACCTTTAAAGGTCCCTTCCAACCCAAGATACTCTATGATTCTATGATTCTATTCTATGATTCTATCCTGAACCACAGCCAGGACTTGTGCCCTTATTCACTGGGAGGATGACACAGTGAGAGCTGCAGCCATAGAATCACAGGGAGGCTGTTTAGGAGGGAAAATAATAAAACTGCTATATGGAAATGCATCAAACATTCGAAAGTAACTTGGGGGAAGAGGGGTTAAGGATGTTAGCAGTGTTTTACTTGTGTCCAGGGGAGAATATTCGCATATACTCATGTAACTCTTTTTCCTCTCTGAATACCTGATGAGTGTGTGACATGAAGCATGTGTGTGTGTGTGTGTACATGCAGGGATTTCTTCTGCTCCTTTTATCTTTTATTGAGCCTGACTATGACAGCTCTGACTGCTGATTTGAAATGACCCTGAGCCTGACACTGTGCAGTCCTTTGAAATAAACTCATCTTTGCATCATTCTGATTCTGGGATTTGATATGGGCTGGGCTTTTTTAGTTGTTATTGCTGTTGTTGTCGCAAGCTCCAGCGCGCATACTTCATTTAGTCTCCACACTCTGTGTGACACATGACACTCAAAATGATAAGTGTGTGGCTACAGGTTTTGCCAATGAGAATCTGGGACATACATCAAGGCAAGAATCAGTCTTTCATCCCTAAGACTGGCTGCGGCAGAAAACTTTAGCTGCTGGTTCACATGTCCTTTACCCCAGAAAACTTTCTGCACCCATCTTCCCTTCAGTTGCCCAAACTCCTGTCTTATGTTTGTGCTATACACAAAGATAAAATTAAAAATCTAGTGCCATAGACAAAAATATATTCCTTCTTCCAGATACATTATCTTTGTGTACAAAAATCAGTTCACATATACAATTTATTAAACATTTTCTTGGACTAGAGACACAGAGTTGGAAAGGCAAAGCTTGAGGTGTAAATCTTGCCATAGTACCTGCATAGAAGCAGGCAGCTCAGGAGTTTGGAAGACTGCGCAGGCTCCATCCTGGCCCCCATGCATACAAAAGTGTGAGTTATCCTCTGGTCTAACCAGGAGAGGGTCTATATCATTTTGAGAGACAAATCAACAACCTCAGCTTAACCTGTTCATGTGCCCCTGCTCTGAGGTTGTAAGTAAAGTTATGTAGGCCTAGTGGAAAGAAAACAGCCTTACAAAATTGCCATTTAATAAAAACATCAAGCAGAAAACTCTCCTTTCAGTCAAATAGTTAAGTAAATAAAAAGTAAAGACATGTAGGACTGGAAGGGTTCTCAGAGACCGCTCTTGTTCTAAGGCAGTATATCTTAACAAGTGCTCACAGAGCTTTGTCTAATCTATGCTGACACAAAGAAAGGGTTGTCACTTGCCTTTACTGAATCAGGTTTCGTCCATTTCTCCATTAAACAGAACCTTACAAATTCTGATCTTTGACTAGGACCAGCACAGACCTGTATGGAGGCTACTTTTTAAATGCTACCCACCCATGTGACAGCAAACTACTTACTGAGAGCTCTTCCTTAAAAATGTATCTCTACAAATTGTGCTCCTATTTCATGATGATTTAATTTACATCACATTTCTGCTGTACACTTAGACGAAGGTCAGATGAGACACTGTTGAAATCCTTACTGAAATCCACACATAAATACCTATTATTTAGCCATTCACTGTTAGGCAGTTACACTGTCAAAAAGGGATTTAAATTGCTTTGACATTATTTGTTCTTAACAAATGAACCCAGGTTGTCCTAGATTACCTTGATATCCTCTAGGTGCTTATGAATTGATTATTTGATAATTTATTCTGGTATTCTTTCAGATATTGAAGCTAGCTGACTTGCTTACTTTGCCCCTTTCTAAGCTGGGTGCTTCCCTGCCCTCTATTAATTCTCTTTAACCTCTCCATACATGTATTAATGCTGAGCAAGTGATTAAGTGCTCTGCTCAACAGTGATGCTGCCATCAGCCAGTATCTCACACTCCACTGTGAGGCATCACTTGTTAATACATTCCTGACTTAGAGACCTGTTGTGTATTATTGTTGTGAGTTGCTATGCCTTCGGAAACATCTTTTGCTCATTTATTTCAGAACAACAGTTAAGGTTTAGTTTCACATTTGTCTCTAAATGTAGTGCAGTATGGTCTGTAAAACTAGATCTTGCTAACATTAAAATTCAACAAAGCATTTTGCAACTGAATCCTTGCTGAGGAATGGGGATGCACCATGATTTTGCAAGTGGACTACTTTATATATAGAAGAGGGAAAGAAGTTTCAGTTGGATTATAAAATAGTACAGCAAAACCAAAAACAGACGGTCCTACCATAGGTGAAATAAAGTCTGCTAATAGTTTATGCAAAGAAAATCTGGAAAAGTATTTTGTCCGTTGGTAAGGCTAAAGTGCTACAAACAGCACTGCTGGGCTTGCGCTGTGCCAGAAGGCAGCTGGACAAAGGAATGTCCAGGCAGCCACTGAGCTGCCATTAATTTAATGATCGGCACTGTAAAATGCTGGTGGATATGTGTTTTATTTAGATTTTTACGTTTTAATTTTAATCAATACTGTGTTCTAGTATCACAAACCAATTAATGATTAACTACCATTTTTAGAACCTTTATGACACCAACACTAAAGCAGTGCCATGACACTTCCAAGAATTACAACCCTATTACAATCCTATTACAATCCTATTACAATCCTATTACAATCCTATTAAATCGCTTGGATTAAATGTTTGTGGGCCTTCAAAATGATGTGCATGGGAGTGCAGATATCTCTCTCCATGCCAGACCCCTCATTCTGTCATTAATAGAATCTCACAGGGGCCCTAAGATCTGCCCAGTATCTGTAGATATTGGAGGTGTTTAATATTGGTACGTTGAGAGCTGTGGCATGACCTGGAACAAGTATATCACTATGATGCACTGGAGAAAATGTAATTTTAAAGCTGCAGGATGGAAACATGAGAAAGGCTAAAAATTACATGACCTACCAGTCTTGTGATTTGGGGTGCGGTGCCACATGGGCCCCTGCTGCCATCAAGCCAAATGCTCTTGTGAATGACATCAGAAAACAGCTGGGAACCCTGTGGCACAGGACTTGATTTTGCTTATATACTGGACTGTAAGTCTGCACAGAGCTAGTCAGGCCTGAGCTGTATAAGCAGGGGCATCATCTGTATAAGCATCTCTTGTTTGTACTGTGTGGAATTCCTTTCTCCGTGTGCTCATAAGCTCTCCCTGTAGAGTATCTGAGAGCAGAGCAATACATGGTGCCCCACTGGGCTGATTTTCTTTCCCACATCTCAGGAAAGGTAAAATATTTTTCTTCATTGTAACTGATTTAATTGTCATTTTCAAGCTGTTTCTTTCCTTACTCACTTTCTCTCACTGCTTTAGCTTTTTTCAATCATGCTTTCTTTTTATCTTTTTCTTTCACCTTCTTGTTTTTTCTTTGCTGTTTTCAGATCTGTCTTCAGTAAAGCCAGAGAAAGGAGATTTATATCTTCAAGCAGAGTGATCTGTAAAGCCATGACCCTGCTGTAAAGAACGCCTTGTCTTTCATTATCCCAGGGTTCAGAGGAACAGTGCTATCAACATGCAAAGAAAGAGGCTTTTCTAAGATATTTTGGATAGTTTCACAGAAGGCCTTGAAAATAAATGTCAAGACCTAGAATTGATGTAGAAAGTATTGGGGGTAAGGCTGAAACCTTCTGGGGCTTTTCACATGACTTCTTTGAAGGCAGAGGAAGCAGCTATCTATGACCATCTCATGCGAACAAACATTCTTACAAACAGAAAGGATCCGTCTTGCAGGCTCGCTAAGTATCGCTAGTTTCTGGGGGAAGAATGTTTTGCTGAGGCCAGGTGTAGCAAGCTCTGCAGGCAGACCCAGAAGAATGATTACAGAAGTCCTCTTCCCTATCTGTGGGTTTGAAGGAGTTCATTTGTCTGTGCTGCCAGCACCCTCATTACCATGACCCAGCTCAAAACTCTGCTGAGGACTGTCCAAGATTTCAGTGACAGATAGGTGCTCGGGCAGCAACTCTTCATGGGCCACTCTACTATCTTCTTTGAATATGGGAGGTTTGACATCAAGTAGTAGCTTGGAAGATCTGATTGCTCCAGAGATGGTATCGGTAGGACTGGCTGAACAACAATATGCCTCAGAGTGCAGCGGAACTTGACCTCTTCTTCAAAGGCAGTGTTAACATTTCCTGTCAGCTGCAGCCTAAGCTGCTCCCAGGCATCCTTTACCAGCCATCCCAGCCATAGCACACATGGGTCTGAAATACCAGTGCTGACTGATGCTTTACAACACATCTAAGGGGTCTTTAGTTCTAAGCATCTTTAGTTCAGGGCGTACTTTCTTCATAGTTTTGTTGATGGTGAGCTTCTGCAAGCAACACGTGACAAAGTTCCCTGTATTATGAAGAGCAAGTCACTCTAGGGGCATAAAAACACTCCTGGGTAACAAAAAAACACAATTCAGATGTTATAACTGCAGACTTTTTTAAGGACAGCCTGCCTGTAGCTGCATGGAGTAGAGGGGATGAGCCTCACCATACATGGCATTCACCATCCATGCAGGCACACTGTCAGAACACTATAATGCCTTACTAGAAGCCAAATGCAGCTTCCAAGTCTTCACATGCAAGTAATTAAGTAAACTTAATGTGTG
The DNA here is from genome assembly GCA_013398915.1 of Dromas ardeola. Taxonomy (NCBI): domain Eukaryota; kingdom Metazoa; phylum Chordata; class Aves; order Charadriiformes; family Dromadidae; genus Dromas; species Dromas ardeola. Next base: position 675,841 of record VYZM01003948.1, read on the forward strand.
CAATGCTTTTTTCTCCTCTGTTTTCTAAAATACCTAAAACACTGTATAAATTAAAGTTAGAAGAATCCTATCTGATCCCATTTAATCTGTCCCTTTACACACAGCACAGAGAGGCTTCTTCCAGTGAAGTCCCCAAGCACTTTTTCACTAGCGCTTTTGCTGTGTCCCTCAGGCTTTTCTTACACTTGGTGTGATGGAGATTACCCACATCCACTTTGAACAATTTAGAATTTACTTATTTCTGTATTGGTGTGTATAGGATTTCTTATCACTTTTCTCAAAACACTTAACAGGTAAGTTTACCCATGTCTGCATTTGGCTATACCTACATTTGTCTATATAAACAGATTTCTTATGCCGAGAGACTATTTCTGTGCTGATTTGGCCAGAAGTGGATTTAAATATGCTACTGACCTTACGCAATACTTAAAGCTCCTTGTGGGAAATGGCCACAGGTACCTATTCTCTCCTCCAAAAAGTAACTATTGAGTTGAAAATGGTCTTTTTAAGGATCCCAGAGAATCCATCCTTCTGAACCTGAATGTGACCTAAAATTCAGTTAGGTTTCTTGTTTGTGAAGACCACCTCCTGCCACTCTGGTCAAAACCAATTCACTGCCTGCTAGGCCTCCCCTGTCTATCTCTGCCCATTGCTTGTCTCTTCTCCTATACTTAGACTGTGAACACTTTGGGGCAGAGACCCTTTTTCAGTATTATGGTATGGTCTTGGTCCATGGTTAGGACTCTGAGGTACTACCTCGAGTGACCATGAAACTCAATTGCTCTGAAACCTCATTTGGCAATTGGTAATTCTGTGTTTGGCACCCCAACAGACACTCGAGGAGCAGGGAGACTGGGCTCTGGAATTACTAGTTTTATTATTAAATGATAGTATGATTAGTTATTCCTTTGGCATCAGTGATGTGTCTAACGTCGGAGAGAGAAGACAGGTCCCATACCCTAAGGCTCTAACAACCTAGATGTGAGGGGAGAGATCTAAAAGCCTGAGTACATCTAGTTTGTTAAGTGTCAAATGTGGAGCAGGAAACGTGGGTAACTACAGCATCTGAGGCAGGCGAGTACCTGAGGCAGATAAAAGGCAGGAGAATAAAAAGATTAAAAAGATTTAAAAGATTAAATTGGGCAAAGGAAAATGCAGGATGCACATGAAGAAGCGTTCCCTCCCTGTGCATCGTGTGAGGCTGCAGAACACTCTCAAACTTGACAGGGCTTAATAAGAAATGTCATTAATTTCAGTTCTGGGCCTCAGAACTGGAAAGTGCTCACTTTATGTGCCTGCTGATTGAACATATTTATTTACTGTATGAAGGGAATGACCCAACACTAGCCCTGCTAGGAATGCAATGCACAGATTTTAAGCATGTTCCTACCTCTTAATGTCTCTGCCTCTCTGATCCAAAGGAAACGTGATGAAACATGTAAAGATAAGAGAGAAAGAGAAAGAAAACTTGGTACAGAACCACTGCCTGAACTGTTTGCCTTTTGAAACACCTCCCTGAGTGGGTCACAGGAGAAACTCCCTGGGAGTGAGGTAGCTTTAACCCTGCAAAAGGAGCTCAGAGCTACGTAGAGCAGCTCCTGTGGGGCACAGCCTGCCCCTTCCGTGTATCCGCACAACCACAAAGTCTGGCTGCTCATGGCCAGCAGGCTGTGTTCTCGCTCTGAGCTGGCCCCAGCTGCTGTTCCTTGCTCCTTTGACGTGTATGTGTGTGTGTTACATGACTATAGAAGGAGCAATCAGTCAGCTCCCAGGAATCTTAGCAACAGCCGCGTCCCCAGAAAAGGCTTGTAGCAGCTGGAGCGGTGATGACTCAGCAGCATGGTCTCTCTGGCCTCTTGCTGATCCCTGGCAAGGACTGCAGTCCAAGTTCTGGCTCCCTTGTTTGGGTCAGTGCTTTCTTGCTGGCACCAGTAGATGAATTCCTGGATCCTGCTGGCCTTGGCCTTAGAAAGCAACCAAAAATGAGCTGATAGCCGCAGCCAAAAAAGTTTTTGTTCTCTTTTTTAATGACAAATTTAAAACAAAACAAAACAAAACTGAACAAAACGCACAGAATCCTGTTAGTACATTGTAACAGAGGAGACAAATAGCAGAGTTCATCCGTGGAGGATATGTAGGGGAAGATGGTCTCAAGCCAAGAAACCCACGTCCCTGCCCTCCCTTGGGGAATGAAGCAGATCGGTGGGGCTGGGGCTGGGCTGGAGACTATACAAAACATCACTAGAAGGTTTGTTTATTTTATGTAACAAGAGTTTGGGAATGTGATGTTGAGTAACTCTGTCGACATTTCACCTAGTTTAAGTCACTAGTGCAATGAATCTGCTTGGCCTCGAGTTGTTTTCGCCTCCGAGGATAATATGTTTATATCACAGAGCCTCCCCACCCTCCTGCGGCAATTCCACAGACAGGCGAGAAGAGAGATTGGGATTAAGGAGTCACGGGTCAGGACCGCGACGTGTCTGTGCGAGGCAGGAGGAACCTCGCACTGGGGTGGCGAGGGGACAGCAAGGGGACAGTGAGGGGGCGCCGGTACGAATGGGCAAAGGGGCTTCAGGGTGGAATGGCAGCGCTCAGAGGCCCCTGAAGAGCCGCGGGGGGAGAGAGCGGGCAAGGAGGGGCCGCAGGAACCTGGGGGGGGGGGCGGCTGTATGTCTGGATTTTTTTGGCAAAGGGCTGCCGGGAAGCTTGCTGGTCCCGTGCCAGGCTCCAGCGAGCTCGGCTTAGTCCCTCCCTTTCACGAGCACTAAAAATTCCCCCTGAAACAAAAACATCCGTGTGTGTGTGTGTGTAACAATCTGCCTTCTCAGCAGCACGGCCGCCACCCCGGCATCGCTGGCCTCATTACTGGGAGCAGGAAATGAGTAAAACATAAATGAGTTNNNNATGAGTTGGGAGGAGGCAGGAGGGGCCGCCCCCCCTCCCCGCCGATGGCCGCCTCTCATCGCCGTGCGGCGGCGGGGGTTGCTGGGAGGCTGCCGCGCCTTATGCAGATGTCGGGGACCTCAAATGTCTGCCGGAAATTACAGCTCATGTCGGGCGGGGGGAGACGTGCGTTTCTCCGGCTGGGGAGCCCAGCGGGAGCCCCTCTCCTCCGCGCCCCCGCCCCCGAGCTGGGGCCGGCAGCCCCGGTCCTAGCCAAACCCAGCTCGTAAATCAGCTCGGCAGGAGAAAAATACACGTAGGAAAATGTCTCGGGGCAGGGGAAGNCCCGGCGTGGTTTGCGGGAGGGCCGGAGCCGGCTGGTGCGGGCCGGCGGCGAGGGGCCCGGCCGGGGGCGGGGGCCGGCGGGGAGGAGCGCGGCGCTGCCCCCCCCCGCAGCGGAGCGGAGCTGCCCGGGCCGGGCCGCGCTCCCCTCTCCCGGTAACCAGCCCGCAGCCTTTCCAACGTAAACGCCGCACTGCCCGTGCGTGGCTTCAGGGCGAGGGAGGGACCCGTCCTGGCCAGCACCGGCTGGGGGCTACCGGGCTGCAAAGCTGAGAGCCGTGGCGCGGCCCTGGCCTGCGAGAGGGAAGCCAACGCGCCTCGCTCAGACCCGCAAGTCTTCCGAGCGGCGAACCCCGGCAAAACGCCGGGAACGTGGGAAAGTGGTTGGGGAGCGCAGCAGAACAGGTTACAGGATGGTGTTTTAGGAGAGCGTAAGAGCGTTCAGATGCCCAGGGGAACGTCTGCCTGAATAGCGAGAGCGACACCTCCAATGCCTTGAACGGCAAAGAGCGGGGTGCCACATGGTGCGATTCCAGCATTACTCACCCCAAGGATCAGGCGCTTCCCCACCCAGTTACATATGACCAGGAAATTATAGCCTGTGCTGCTCCCCGCCTGGCTGAATGGCTGCCATATCATATGATACACACCAGAGCGGCGTGTCTGATGAAACAACAGAGCAATGTGTGTTTATTGAAAATCTGATGCTTTGCGGAATAGACGGGCTTGGCTGGGTCAGACTGTCATTTGGTATCCTGAATGCATGCTCCCTCTTGCACATCTTGCCATTAATTAAAATTCTGGATAAAAAATGAAATCCTAATCTTCCTTTACACTCACTCTTCACTGCTCTGCTTTTACTTATAGTAGACTCCACAGCCAGCCCCTGTGTGGCTCAGACGTTACAATTCCTCACTCTTTCTTATTCCATCCATCCCATCTGTGGACAGACTTTAATTTTTCTTCACATTCAGTATTCACAAGATCTTTCTCCTATAGCCATAGTATCAAGGGCTCTGCATCTCTCATCTTTATTACTATAACACTCACATCCCAGGTCTGATGTGCACCTCTCCTGCGTGCAGTACACGGCAAATGGAGCTACAAAGGTCATCCCTGCAGCACCCTGTACCGTCTCGTGCCTGAATTTATCCACTACTTCCTACTTAACACTGATTTTAAGGAACTTGCTATAGTGAAAGTCACCTGTGCAAGACTGCTCGTCCATCTTTTCCAGTATGTTTCCCCCTGTCTCCTCCATTAATAATGTGAGCTCTCACCAACCCTGCCTAGTCTCCTCATATTCTTTCATTCCATCTTCCCAATATATACCTCTTTTTGCTCCACCTTTTGCAGCAGCATCTCTACCCAGGTCAACTCTCTGCAACTAAGGTACTCTGATTTCCTGCGGGTTTTTGTTTCATTGTCTCTCAGCCTTTTCTTCTAACTGGGTGTTTTTAAGAGCTGCAGACCATGCAAATGTTCTGAAATCTGAGAAAATATGAACTCCTATTGCAGCCTTCTTCTGAGCTGAAGAAAAGGTTGTCTCTTCTCTTGGCTTTTTATTTTAATGAAATTAAGTACATCCAAGCCAGCCTTTCATCCATCCCATTTGCTTTTAGTTGACCAATGCATCAAAAATTACACATGCATCCGACAGACATATGATGTCATACATGCTCCCCCCGCCAAAGATCTTGTGATCACATAAACCTTCTTTCTTTCAAAACCAGACATAAATTGTAACTGCAAAACCATGTGCTTCTTCTCATTACACCCCTTCTGCTCTATGTTAATTGTTTTTCTTTCACCATTCCTCTGTGTTTGCCTTTTTAGACCTTCTACTCCTGAGGGCGGGGACCGGGCTCTCTTCTGTGCCTGGAAAGTGTTAAGTGCCTTATGGGCATAACAACAATTTAATTAGTTAATAAGTACTAACAATTTGCATTAGTATTATGCTTCCTGCCATGTCACATCAGACCACTGTTCCAGCCAGTCAAACATAGTCCTGTTTCTCGTGGTGCTCTGAATTAATTGTCACCCAACGATGCCAGGGCCTCGTGTCTGGTGGTGGTTGAACCCCCAGCCCCAGCCTCATTTTGCAGAGTGTGTCCAAGGCTTGCTCGTTCTGAATGAATCCATCGCCCAGCCACTCTCGGATCTGAGCTCCTGCTGCATAAAGAGAAACCACTGGCTAATTGAGCTTGCTAATGTATTTGATGAACTGAGACTTGCCAAACTGTTCAGAGAAGGGATGATGGCTCTGCAGTGCTCCCAGCATGGCACTATTCTAGGGTAGGCAAAATAAAAGGATGAAGCAGGACTCCTCACTGACCCCAGTCCATCCTCCTGTGCCTCCCAGCATTGGGCATTGAAACTCTCCTGCAGACAATTGCCAGTGCCTTTCACTTTCTTATAGATGTCTGTTTCCTCTTCAAAATACAGTACTTGCTTCCCCAATATCATGCAGTAGCAAATTCCACAGTTTATCCCATCGCTTTCTGCTTCAAGGAGGGAGAATCTGTGCTTGATAACAACAAGTGATATTTTACATCCTGTATCAGTCATGGAATTATAAAGAGTCTCCTGGAAGGGTTTGATGGCTTTACTGTGGAAAGAATCAGGAATGTGAGACTAGGGTGAAGAATTTCAATTAAAAGGAAGCCAGGAAGACCTTTGAGACAAGGTGGACACCTGTGTTATATTTTAAGAGATATCCTTTATTTATATATCTTATATCCCATACTCCTGCACAAAGCCTCTTTGTCTTACATTTCAGCAGAGAATCCTACTCTGCTGCAGATGGATGATTCGGCATAACAAATAAAACATTCAGGAGTGGGGGGGGAATGGGCTACTCCTTAAACATTGTTCATTTATCTATTTGGTTTTTGTAGCGTGACTGCCATCCTGCCAAGGAATGGGAAAGCAATTTCAGGCAGTGGAAGCAGTATGAGGAAAGGGTTGGGAAAAGACTGCACTGGCACTTGGGAAGATTGCAGGGATGATGGAAAGTGCTGTAGAATTGGGCAAAGCTGGTAACTGGACGGCTCAGCGTATGGAGCTGGAAGCTGTGATGAACATACTGCAAAGGTCTTCGACTGGGAGGTGACACTTGCCTGCTCTGCTGCTCTGTCCACAGCAGCTGGCCCCCATTGGACACAGTGCCCTCAACAGAAATTACAAGGGTGGCTGAAGACCTGAAAGAAAGTCTAGTCCACCCAATGGTTATGTTACACTGTCTCCACTGTTAAGGGGTCGTGTGAGATTAACAGCTGGTAAATGATGTCATACCTGGAATAAATTCTCTGTTGCCACTCTGGGGCAATATATAAGAAGAAAATGTGGGTCTTAATACAGGCACACTCAAACCATATGAAGGAGACCTATATTTTGTAATGACAGGTCCTCCTCCATGACTGGAGCACGACCTAGTTGGTGACTGAGATATCTGTTGTCTATAGGCAATGGCACCTCACAAACAAATCAACTAAATGAACAAACTGGGTGATGAAGTAGAGCTGAGAACTGCATTGTCCTCCTCAGAGTCATAAAAACTCATCCCTTTTACAACTGCTGAGTGCTTTGCCAATATCATGCCAAGGTGAGTGCAGCGGGGGGAAGGGAAAGATACTGAAAAGGAAAAGAAATGGACCAGGTAAACAGTGCTGCTGCTGCTGCAGCAGCCGTGGTTGTCATGGCGACTGGGGTGAAGAAGAGAAGGAGGAGAAGGGAGGCGGATTGATCGATAGTCCTGTGCTGGCTCATCTGGCTTCCATCCACGTGCTGCTACAGAGGGAGAGAAAATCAAAGAGCCACACGCAGGGCGGCCGGGGCTCCGATTCGATACATGGCAGCAGCTCGATCAATAGCTTGTTGGAAGGTGGGTAATTGACTCCCCTTCTGCCCAGGAGAAAGCGATGCAGCGACAGAGGTGTGTTCGTTAGCTACTGATTCTCAGCTCTACTTTATCACCCAGTTTGTTCATTTAGTTGATTTGTTTGTTTGCTTGAGATCCCCTCTTCAGTCCAATTTCTCCCTGTACCTGTCAAAGATGAGCACCAGCTGCTGGAGCAGAGCCAGGACTGCCCTCAAGTTTCTGAGTCGCTTTTCCTTTCCTGTGCTTTCTTTGGTCATAACTGGGTTTTTTATCTCACACGGGCAGAGGGTTTGATGGGGGAAGACGGAAACAAGGACGGTCTTTTCTGATAGGATTTCTAGAGCTTCCGTTTCTGCCTAGGTCTGGAGGAACATAAGTACAGCTCCTCCGGGGACAGCCCATCTGAACACAAGGAGCACAGTAGCCCCCAAAGAAATTAAATAGTTAAGTCTGGTTTTGCTGCTCACAAACGAAGTGCGTTATAGGCTTAGATTTACAACTGTTATTTTTGTAAGTCTGCCATTCTCTAGAGGAGTTACCCGCAGAGGGTGACCAGGTGATGCTATCAGAAAAGACAAAAAAAAGAGAGGTAGCAGGGGAAAGGGCAGGAAATCAGGGTATGCTGAGGAAAAAAAAAAAAAAAGAGGAAGATGCAGAAAAAGAGATCTTCCAGAGGAAGGCATGTACTCGTGAAGCACTGAGACAGCGTAGGCGAATTCTCCATTTATGCCTAGACCTGGGCAGGGAGCCCTGGCACAAGGTACCTGCTTGACCTTCAGGCAGGCAGGCAACACTGCATTTTGTAAACAAGCCTGTACGATACAACCAAGTTCACCCTCATGCTGAATAAGCTTCTGCAGGCATTTTCCAACAAAACATACTGGAATTTGGGTGGTAAAACCAGGACTTATGTTTTATATCTTCTATCAAAGCAAGCAGCACAAACCTCCCTATCACCTCCCTGGGGCACTAAGAACCTAATTGACTTCAGCAGGGAAAAAACAATGCCACTCTGTGTGGTGCAACACCCATCAGCAAACTCTGAGCGTAAAATGGTCAATCTAGACTCCGAGATGCTCTGGGAGGCAAGGACCATCTGTTTGCTCTATACTTGTCTATTGTCCAGCTTGCTGGAGTCCCGGTCTACAATGAGCATTTAAGCATATAGTAATAATAAGAGTAGTAGCGACCATTACTGTATAATTGATACTGCTTTGTGGAGCAACTAGCCCCTTTGGGTATGGCTAAGAAGCAGCAAGCACACCAGAAGTATCACTTCCTTCAGTTCCCTGGATTTTTCTTGGAGCTATCCCATCCAAATGCTCTGCAGTTCAATTTTATTTAGCTGCTGAATAAAAAATGAAAACTCATTTGCTTGGAATTCTGCTTCTCTTAAGTTAGTTGGCTGCAGTCCAGCTGTCAGGGCTTGGGCTTTTATGGTCTGATCCAAATCCCAGAGAAGTCACTGAAAATTGCTCCACTGATTTTAATGAGTCAAACCACTGTGTGAGGAGTAAGCTATCATCTCTTAAGGCTTTTTTTTATTATTATTATTTCCTGTTCATGCTTTGAAGCACTCGCAGGTGTATCTCGCAGACGCTGGATGTAAATCACAGTAGGAAGGGGGGGCTGTGTGAGCACAATTGCTCCCTGTTGCATAACCTAGGAGATGCAGGTTATATCAGGCAATACTAACAGGGTAAGGACTACAGCTCTTTTCACTCCCCAGTATATCTGCCTCTGGAAATATTTACAAACCACCTAAAGATGCCTCTGTACCCTGCAGAATATTTTCCTTTGGTTCCTTTGTGAGTGCGAAGATAAGAGCTTCCTAACCTCTGGGCATAATTTATGGCAGAAATAAATAGCAGGATGATAGAACAGCTCTAAAGTAAATTATTGAAAATGTTCACCTGCCAGTTCTCCAGAGAAAGCAGGCAGGTGGGCGAGCCAGAATCAAGTCAGACTAAAAGCTGTAGAGGAATAGAATAGTTTCTTCTAGTCATAAAGGAACAAAAAGTGCTTGCAGCACCTGCAGGTTCCTTCCTCTCTGGAAGGAAGCTGGAAGGTTGGACAAAATATTAAATAGACAACGGAACAGCCTGTAGTCAAATTTGCACTTGGGCAAAATAAATAAAAGGACATAGAATATTCTACATTGCTATCAAGCTAAATGCCTGGACAACCTGCCAACAAGAAGCACATCTATTTGCTGAATCATTATGCGTGACAGATGGGCAAAGTACCGGGGTACGAGGAAGACATAGGAAAGGCAGGATCGGTCTCTTACGCATCGGTAGGGCTCCAGAGAATCGTCTCAGTGAGTCTTGCTGCTTAATGTGCAAATTCAAGGGTCTAAATTCTGGGAAGAATGAGGTAATTCAAATGCTCTGTGAGCATATTCGCAAAGAGAATGATGTAATGCACAAACAGCCCATGTCATTCTTGAAAGGAACCTTCCTTAAAGGTCACTCTCAGGCTATATAGGAGCTGCAAAAGGGCATATCTCATCTGCTTCTGCATTAGTGCACTTTCACAGCTGTATCAGGGGCCTTGAGAACAGTGTCCGGTCAAAATTCTGGTCACTTACTAAAATGCCACTTTCTAGGAATTTGCGCAGGAGCCTTCCTGACAGGGAACCAACTCCTCCCTAAAGCAAAAGCAGTGGAGGTAAGTCAAGCTCTGTCAATGGTAAAGGAGGGGATTCTGATAACACAAAAGATCCTGTATCCTAAAAAGTGAGAAAACCAACTGCAGTCCCATGCTAAAGGAAAGGTATTGATGCTGCAGTTCTATAGTGCATACCATTGTGCTTACCCGAGGCCTTGAAACAAGGATCATAAAGCAAATCTGGGAGTGTTCTAGCACTGAGTTGTCTGATTGGCGGTCTGTGGACTGGGATCAGGCCTTGACATTTTCCTTTGAACACCATCTTGGCAACAGAAGAGCTAGGGAAAGGTGATTAAGGAAGCCCTTGAAGGCCATTTGTTAGTGCATTCCTGCAGACTAGCCACAGGCTCTGCAATTGCTTTTGTGTCCAGCTAGGAGGGGGAGGATAGACTGGAAGGTTGTTTCTGACTGCCTGCGGGTCATCACAGCATCCACAAGGCATGGGAGAGAAGACAGTACTGACTTTGGGTCCTTTAGCACTGGAAAAACTGGATACCTTGGTAACACCCTGACAAACTGTTCTAGGGAAAACACAGAGAACAAAGAGTGCATAGGAGGATCATCTGCTTTTAGAACAGCCAGTGGGCACGAGAGACTGAGATCCTGGGCGTTGTAAGGACCTGCTATAACTGATACAGATCAGGACAATTCTTGGGAGGGTCATTGCAGCTCTCAGATCCCCTTCAAATCTGGGAAGTGTGACAGTGGCTTAATTCCCTTTGCATCAGCCCCAAGAGTGACTCGTGACCTGAAGCACTCGGCACACTCAGCTGAAAGTCTGTTCCTGTGCCTGAACCAGCAGCTGCCTATATCACGGGTGTCCTACATTACACCCAAAATGCGCACAGAGCCTGAAGTATCCGACTTGACCTTAGAGCACCCTCAACCTGAGAAGCCAGGCCAACACCCATCAGTAATGTAACTTGAATTCTAAGCTCTGGTGCTGCAGAGATGCATTGTTGTATGATTAATGAATGCCATTAAACCAGAGAGCCTCTTCAGCCAGCAGTGAAAACTCAAGAGAAATACCAGACAGTCAGCCACAGTCAAGGGGGCTGAACCAAAAAAAAAAAAAAAGAAATAAATGCTTGTGGTTTAAGAAAACTGACTTTCAGTCTCCTTTTGAGATTGCTCCATTCTAAATTGTTAATCCACATTGATCCACTTTAAGAAAGTTGGTAGGGCTGCCTCGTGCCTGTACAGATCCCCAGGCAGGAGCAACAGTGTGACTCCCAGCAAGGACAGGGCATGACACAGGAGCGAGTCAACACTGGTGCTACCCTGACTCCTGTTCCTGGTGTGAAAGCAAAGCTTGGACATTTTGCCGACGCTACCTCAGGTTTTTCAGGTGTAACTGATCAAACAGACAAGTTAATACAAAGAAGAGGATGGTAGCAAGCAGCCGGTAGTAACTTCAGCTATGTTAGTACACCTGCCCCACTGCTGATGGAATCCTACACGTGCATGGATTTGCAGTAAGTGAGCCAAGCAAAGTTAGCTTCTACTTGTAATCAAAATGCACTTCAATTAGCTTACCTGAAGCAAATGCTGGTGATTATTTGGGACTTTACAGTGCAGATAACCTGATCACTGGTCACAGATGCTTGAGTCAAGACTAGAATATAGACTACTATATAAGCCTTTTGGGCATAGCGCAGAACAAAGTGAAAATTGTGCTTATTAAGCAATTAAAATTCCAGTTACTTGTGAATGCGGACCCTTTTTTCTCGGCTGGTGTTTGATTTCTCATGCTCTGCAAGAGGCCAGCTGTTCACACCAGTGAGAATCCAGAGCCAGGAGGGACGTGGCAGACAGAAGAGCCTGAGCAGAGGGCAAAGATGCAGCTCAAAGTGCCAGGAACCTGGAGAAAAGCAAGTGTCAGGTAGCAGAACTGTGTGAGGAGGGTGCACCCCTAAGCAGTCAGGATTGCAGATGCCTCCATCCCTGCACTGCCACATGGATGGTTTTAAAGCAGAGACAGTTCCCATAGCAACAGCACCTGCCAGAGCTGCCAGCTGTCGGGATGCAGCTCCTGAGGAAGGTAAAGAGCAAGGCTGACCTCCCGCACCAACCCAGCCAGCAGCACAAATCCCCATCCCAGGGTAGCTGCGCGGCTTCCGGGCCAGTGCTTTCCCCATAAGCAGGAAGGCCAAGAGCTCTTCACCTGAGCCCCCAGTGAAAGCTGGACCAGCTGAACAGCAGCTCCTGGTTTGAAGCAATACCCTAGTCCATTTTTTGATTCCCGGGAAATGAAGGGATGCTGAGCTAAACTTCATAGTGTTGCGGGACAGGTCAGAGGACAGGGGTGCACCCAAAAGCATCCTCGGCAGAAGGGAACAGAGGGATCCCCACTTTCTGACACATCACCAGACAACTGCTTTTCCTTCCCATTGCATGTGCCTTCTGGCTTGTTTTTTTACCTACCACTGCTTCTCTGCTGTTGATTTTTGTTCTTACCCTCCTTCCAGTGCTCCAGCAAAATCTTCTGCTTTATAGTCATGATGCCAATGAAAACTGATGTTTACCAGCTCTTGTAGGGTTCCTTTTCTTGCTGGCACAGTTCACACTTTCTCCCTGAGAGAAAGAAGTTGTGGAAGTGGGAGGCTGCCATGAGCAGTATTCAATGTCAGACACCTGAGAAAGCTGGCACTAAAGAAGTGATGGAGGCAGTTCCTCGGGAACATCACAAAACCTCTTACACTCAATTGCTACCCAGCCCCAGGCTGGCAGCCTTGGTAGAAAGGCCAGGGGCAAATGGGTCAGAGATTGATTATCTCTTGCATCATGAGGGCTTCTTCTAGGGCTGGGCTGAACTATGCTGCAATGGCCGAGTGCATGCTCTCAGCTATGCCTGCTTCCGCTCCTTCTCTGATGTCCTCTTATCTGGGCTGTGAATCTCACATCTTTCAGCAGAATAGAATTTATCTTACATTGAATACAAGGAATAAAAAATACAGGGAAATTGTTAGGCTCTGATAAATAAACATTTTCAGGAACAATTTCATCTTACTGACTGTGGAAATGTGTGACAGATCTGAGCTCAGGCAAATCAAGCGGACTGCTCATTCTGATATTGTGAAAGAAAGCAGCAGCAGCCAGAGAAATGGAAAGATCGACAGTTAATTGGAAATGTTACATCTGCTGTTTATGCAAAAGGCATAAATATTTATATCCTGAAGGCTGACTTTTGGGTTCGCTCCTCAGCAGGAAGAGATTTACATTTTGAATAAAGACTTTTTTCTTTCTCCTTCTCAGTAAACGTGAGCAGTTTATTATTCCTTTAAACAGGAATCCTTAGCCAAATCTTCCAGTCCTGTTAGTTACATGCATGCAGATTCCTTTGGCTTCAAGAGAAATTACAGGTGTGTGCAGACTGCAGCATCCGTCTCCCTTTTTTATAGACAGAAAGAGAGGAGTGAGACTGAAACAAAGGGGCAGGAACTGTGATCACAAAACGAGGAGGCAGAAAATACAGTGACAATTCAAAGGCACCTGAGATGCTGAACTGCTTTTATAAATCTGCTTTCTGTAAGAAAATAATGAAAGTCTGCACCTTGAAAAGCGTGGAAAGATTTGATAATATTAGCTTTTGATACAGAGCAAGGAAAGAAATACTTGGAAAATTTAAGTGCATCACTGTATTGGATTAAGCAGCCCTCACCACAGTGTGATCTGTGAACCAGGTAACAAAAGTATTTATACATGCTGCGGTTCTAGAAAAGCCAGGGAAATCTGCTGAAGTATGGCAATATTACAAACAACAACAGAAAGCGTGTTACCCTACAAACCATCTTGTGTCCTATCTGGCCTCCACACCTTCTGCTTCTCTTCACCTTTCCTTGCCCCTGTACTTACTGAGCCAGGCTTGGTCTCCCTCCCTGTCCTGTCCCATATTGCTGTGCCAACTGTGTTGCCCCCAGATTGCCCACCCTCATATCCTGTGGTCTGCCATCCAGCTCCCCTCTGTCCTATCATCTCTGCCTGCTTCCATCCTTGTCCTCTGACTCAGGTTTCACCTGCTCTCCTGCTCACCTTCTCACTGCTTTTCATTTTACAACACATACTCAGCTCCAGCATCCGCCCTCTTCCCTGGCATTTCCCAATTTGAGGCTCTCCTGCCTCACCTTGCCCTATTACTCCATCTATTCCCATCAGCTTCTCCCTCCATCTACTCTCTGCTCTTCCGCCTCTTCCCGTCACAGTCCTTGTGTTTGCCCTGTTACATTCTCAGGAGACCCTAAATCCACGCATCTCTGTGTGGATTCTGAAGCTGTTTGCCTTCCTCTCTTCTACAGCATCATTCAGTTCTTATTTTAATCATTCTCTCTGATTAACTGTAATATTAAAGCTAAAAAAAGAGTTACAGATAAACGGTAACAAAACACCCCGATGAGATGTAGGATGTTATGGATTCCTCTCTTTAGAACCTATCAAACAGACTGGCCCATCCCTGAAGGCCAGAGGGCAGGTCGCAATACTGCAAGGCATCGAGACATTGCTTGAGATTCCCAGACTTAAGCCTTGGACATCTCAAACAGTGCATCTTGCCCCCTATTTAACGATAAAAACTATGCTTCTTGCAGGGACTAAACAGTGTCCAAAGATATAATCTCATTATTTGAAAGCACTTGTACGGAGAATGGTTAGCTTTATAGAAGGAGAGCCTGCTGCGAACGAGAGGGATACCTGACTGGAGTACTGATTTGTGCCTCCATGGCGCAGAGTTGTCAATGCAGAGCATTCACATTCCCACAGGGTCTGCAGACCGGGCCAAAGGTGTGGTGGAGTTTACTTTCACCTCCTTTCTAGCAATCACTGAATCACTTCCAACGACTTCTCCCTTGTCTCTCAAAAATGTAAAAAAGGAAAGGACCGAGATCATGAGAGGGTGTTTGCATTCTCTGGTGTGCCCCTTGTTTCAGAGGCCCTAGAATTTCAAAGCAAGATTTTATTTTAGTTTAAGGGAATTTTTGTGTGTGTTTTAAAATGGTTTGTCCTCTGGGACTATTTTTCCTGGCTCCCATCGTTTCTGTTTCCATAGCAACCACAGCTGGCTCAGATGTGCTGTTGCTATGGCAACTGTCTGGTCCTCCTTTCAAATGATGCAGTGAAACAGGAATGATATTTGCATCCCCAATGCTGTATGGAACAAATCTCTTTCACCATTCATGGGGAAGACATAAGACAACTGTATAAAATCAGCACAAAATCCAACCTAAATCCTCTCGGAGAGGGTTTTAGACAGCTGGTGGTATCAGAGAACTGCAAAGAAATTGGGCTTTTCCATTCATGGGCTTAGGGGGGGACTGGCTTGACTGGCATTTTCAAAGTCTGTTCTGGGCAAAGCAGTATGCTTGGAAATACCCACATGGGAAGAACACAAGATTTACCAGGAACAGCTAATTCACGTAAAAGCTATCACATCTTGTTTTCTGTGAGATCTTAAATTATTATGTGTTAAGAAACACATGGTAAAATATACTGTGGTATTTCATGCTAAAGAAAAGATCAAAGCTTGCATTACTCATGATGTGGCCAACGTAAGATGCCTGGGTCCCTCTTAGATGTATACTGCTACAGATTCACCAGATCATCACGCTTTCCTTTAATTGTCCATCTTATATCTCTCTTTCTGCATGCGTATCCACTCCCCCCCCATATTGTAGAGGAGGTGCCATGCAGATGCCATAACTCTGCCGACTCATCACAAGACATGGTACCAGAGGTGTGCTGCTTTTCTATGACATTGGGAAAAAAAGTGACAACGGTATGATTTACCATGTGGGGTGTTTAAGGGCTTTAGTCTTGACTTTTAGCTTCCTCGTGTCATCTATATGTGCCTGTCTGCTTCATTCTTTGTCTTTTTGTTTGTTTTTCTTTTTTCTATCTTATTGCTACTGCTGGGAAGAATCGGTAAGAAACACATAGACAGGCCTCTCCGCAAGGCTCCACTGGTTCTGTCCTCTTCACTTGTCTTCCATAGCTTCCCCAAGGATTATGATGTTCATAACAGGTAACAAAAGACAACAACTGTGCAATGGAGCACTGCGGGGAAAATGAGTATATTTCCTTGGGGAAGCAAGGAGTTGGCACCTCATTTATACCGCCAGCAGCTGTCCCTGCGCTGTCCTGGGTTTTGTCATGCTGCTGGGCTGAACATGATCTCCTGAAGGGGTGCGGTTCAATCTGAATGTTTTGCTTTGCAGATGGGCACTGTCCTGGCTGCTTTGATGCAACAGTCATAGTCCGAAAGACTGAATTCCTGAACTATTGCATCGTTTTGAGGTGAGGTACCTTTGGTATCTTTCCCATCAGCAAAGACCATTTAAAACCAGTGCTGTTAGTGGAAAGGAGTAGGAAGGAGCAGGAATAAGTAAAAAGCAAAAATCACTACAGGCTCCAGGCACCTGCTGCTAATTACTTATCTGCAGTGTACAGGCCTAGCCTCTCTTAAGGCACAGGGCATATACAGTGCACCTTATTTTTTAACCATTTTGCCCTAACAACACTCCATCCACTTCCTCTGTTGTCTCCAGGACTTACTTGGTTCTGTTAGCCAACAGAACATTGTAGACAGTCATGAACAAATCTAATCTACCACCTAATTTCAGAGGAAGATCATTATCTTTACTAGGCAGATCAGACACGTAAGCTTGCTGAAATGCAAGTGGTTTACATGAACACAAGGACTAGAACTCAGGAGGCCACCTGCTTAGCCATCAAATCCCTTCGCTGAAACCCTGGTGCCTTATCACTTCATTTTGTGCCCAGAGCTTTAAGCAGTAACACACCTCTGCCATCCAAATGCAGTAAAAGCCTCAATGTGTAAATAACAGATCAAAATTAATTTCTGGATAAGATGCTAAATTTTGTGTGGCTTTCCGTCCTTATTTTGGAGATATTCAACAAAACTCACCTTTCGCTTCAAGAATGATGGAATCAATATGATTTGCCATCATTTATGTTGGAAGGAGGACCATAATACAGCACTCCTTCAATTACAGAAGATGGAATCAATACATTTCACCTCCATTTATGTGGTTAAGGTCTAAGTCAGCATGGCCCACCCTTTATTTATGGGGGTGGCCTCAATACAGCTCGCTTTCATTTAATGGGGAGGAACTAATGTGTCTTGCTTTCACTTATGGGGGGTGGGAAGGAGAGAATCAATACAGCCAACATCATTTATTGGGGAGGGATCTATAGATCTCACCTTGATTTACTGGGGAGATCAATATCTCAACCTTCATTAAAGTGGGTGGTATGTTGGACTGAATAAGGTTCATCTGCTTTTAGAGCAAATTGACAGAATATGTCTCCAGGTATGTGGAGATGATTCAGCATGGCCTTCATATATATAAGGCTCGGACACCATATGGTTCACCAGCTAACACGGGGATGCATGGAGTTCAGCTCAACATTAGGTCTGGAAAGACAGGGCAGCTTCAATACATAGGGATTGTAAACTCTGCCTCATAGACCTTCCCGACTCAGAAGCCTGTCTGTGCTTTCCCATTTATGAGAGGAGCAGATTCAATTTGACTTTATATTTAAGTGCGTGGAAACCTGGATTCAGTGTAATACATCTTCCTTTACAGGAGATGGTCTCAAGATAGTTCTTCATTTATGCAGAGATAGATTTGATGGTGTTCTCCCTCATTTACAAAAGCTGGATTCACTGTTCCTCATCGTGCTTTACAGGGAGCTAATATGAACTGTAAATTAATCGTAGGAGTAGAGAAAAGGGTATGATGTATTCCAGGACCACAACATTGTGGCAGCCTATATGAATGTCTGAGAAGGAAGTGCTTCTTTACAGCTCCTCAGAGCACAGTGAAGCAGGGATAGTGGGTATATTGCTATGAAGAAAGGGGAAGATGGCATGAGATCCCAAGCAACTTCTACACCAGATCTGCTACTGGTATGATTCTTCTTTGCAGCATCACACAGCCTGCAGAAATAGCTGATCTCACTGCATTTTAGAGCTTCTAATTCAGGCCTAAAGCATGTTGTCTTTGTCTCCAGAAGACACTAATCACCATCCTTCCTATCATCCTCCCTCAAAAGAGCTCAAAGCCCAGCTGAAAAGAGTGCAACCTGTCCTCTGATCACCTATTAAAAATCTTATTTTTAATTAATTTAATTTAATTTAATTTAATTAAAAATTAAAAAAACCCAGGAATGTTCTCAGTGCTGTGGACACCACAGCAGGGAGCCTTTCATATTTAGGCTACTGGTTCGATAGGAGCTCAGATTATCAGTGACCAGAAGTAAATGCTAGTTGATGCAGCCAGGGGGCTTACATGATAGGGTTAGGGGGCATCAATACAATTCCTGGAGGAGATATGTCAGAACAACTTAGGAAAAAATATCAACCCAAGTGCCCACCTTGCTGGGTTTCTCAGCAGAGACCCTATGGACTGAAAGGACCCCAGAGATTGAACTGCCCTGTCACTTTTCATTATGTGCAATAGCTACACACCATACAAGCACCTGCAGCTCCCATTTCAAGGTGAAAAGATAAAAAGCAAATAGAGGGCACTTTAATATCACCATAGAAATACACTGTATTGAAAACATGTCAATTCCTGCTGGCCTCTCCTTTTTCCTGGGCACCAAGGGGAAATGGGCAAGCGTGAGGTGAGGAACCAAAAGCAGACTGATTTTGACTCAGGCCCACTGCTTCTTTTGGCTGATGAAAGGCTGCAGCAGATTTCTAGGAGGCAGAAGGTGGAATGTGCCTTTTCCACCCCTGATGCGGCAGGCACGTTTATTTTCATCGCTGCATTGCATCAGCATCACTGCTTCTCCATGCTGGCTGCTTGTAGTGCTGTACTTAAAACTGTGTGTATTTCTATATGCAACAGCGCTTTTCAGTCTGCCCTTTTATATGATACTGGGTTTGCTTGGTAGGCAAGCTGAATGTGAGAATGCCTGTTTGCACGCAAAGAGTATTTCTATTACAAATTGGATAATTCCACAAAGACTTTCCTTCTTTTCCAAGGCTCTCATGTCTCCTATAGTCTTGTCCTTAAAGACCCTGCCTCTTCCCTCTATATGTTTCCTTTCTATCCAAAATTTATCATCAATGTTTCTGAATCTCCCTGCTTTATGTCCTTGTGTCCTGGCTTTGCCCCCTACCTTCCTTCTGTTTCTCCCTGGAGTCTTTCTTTAAGATGCCTTTCCTTAGACCTCCAGGTAAGCTTCTCTATATTGTCAAAAACTAGGAATGTCCTCGAGTCACCTCCATAAACCTATGAATATTGTGTTATATCTCTTGCTAGTCTAATATAGCAATAAATTAGAGAAAGTCATTCAGTAGTTCAGCCTTTTTTCTTAAAGCTTTCTCAGAAATCTTCAGCAGCTATGGATGACTGTGAGTTCTGCTGCTACTGAATTCTTGAGGCACACAATACAGCCAGAGTCTCCCATCACTACTCGGATGAACTTGTGGACTGTGATTTGGAAAAGGACCAGACGTGTGGAGAGGATCCAACAGGCTACCTCGGAAATTATTGCAAATTCCATCCAGAAGTGGTATAAAGCAAGGGAAGAAATAAGAATACCCTCCTTAGGGCAGAAGTGTGCCTTAATTACAGAATGCAAGAGACCACACGGTATGATGATGGGCTTCTTAGAATAATCAGAATTAATATCCATCTCTTACATGCTGCTTTTTGTTAGAAGATTTCAAAGTGCTTCACCAGTGGCACAAAAATGATGATGCTTGGCCAAAACCAGCCAGTGGCAGGACCACAAATGGAAACCAGCTGTTCCAAGCGTCCTGGGAGAGTGTGCTAGTCCCTAGCCATACTTTCTCCCATAAAAGGAATAAGAAATGGGTTCAGCTTCTTGCACACACCAACTGTAAATAAGCAGAAGGGCAGGTATGAATTCTTTCAGGGGTCACCTTCATAAAAAAATCTGTTTTCTGTAGTTCTACAACCTTTCTCCCAGGCATGCATGGTAAAGGCTGCATGGCAGAGCTGCTCAGGGTATGTTCTCCCCTTGTGTTTCTGCCTTAGTCTACCATAGCAGCCACTGCAGCTCGGGCAGAGCTTAGAGCAAGCCAAACCTGCACAGGGAACAAAACCAACTTCCACTCACTTCTAACTTAAAGCAACACCAACTCCTCTTCTTTGTCTTGGTGTGAGCCGATGAGCAAATTCGGTGCAGTGGTTGAGCGGTGTTATTTTGTGATCTGCAATGTATTTTAACACCTTTTCAACGTGAGATGACCATGCAGGCTTTTTGCACTGTTTCCATATCTATTTGATTGTGCTTTCAGAAGCTGTAAACAGGGACACAATAACAGTCTTCCGTCTGCACGGACGGAGCCTTGCTCTGCATTATTCATACATTTCCTTCCTGTTTCACACAGTTATGCCTGTCCTCATTCAGGCAAAATTCATGTTAAATGATTCACGCTCTCTTTCTCTATATGTGTCTCTCTTTTTCTCTGTCTTTGAAATGGGAATGAGAGAAAAAAATGTAAAAAAAGAACATATGATTAGACTTCTCTCTCCCCTTTTCCTTCTTCCCTCAGTCAGACCCCAATCCTCAATGACATCTATATCTGGTCTCTTGATTTCAGTGTGTCTGATGCAGAAGAAAATGGAGGCATAGGAGCCATCATTGTTAAAAAGTCCCATCAGTATTGTTCTGTTACACACTGATTAATCCTAATTTCTGAGAATAAAGAAAGAAACCTCCCATCTGTGTATCCTCTTTGCCCCTGCCGGAGATTTGTACTATCTTCTCTTTCTCCTTTCCCTGCCCTGCCCTGTCCTTAGAGTGTTTGCTCTGAGAAGCTTCCACACCTATCTTAGGAGCATCTGAAGCAATTGCTCCAGTGGCAATTGCTCCAGGGCTTTTCACTTGCTGGGTGCTGTGCAGTTCTGTCTTGCTGCTTTCATTACTTGATATTCATACGGGATTAATAGAAGGGCCAGCAAGAAGGCATGACTCGTGGCATTCTGTATACAGGGATGAATCCCAGCTTTGTGGTTAGTCTTTTTCAACTTGCATATGATGCGGCTGAATGCCCTTAACCCACAGTTGCCTGACTGTAACTCTCTAACGTCACATCAAGAGATGACTGAGGTGCTGATGATAGGTTGAAGGAAGCAACCAAGGAGAATGGCAGGGCTGGCATGAGTCTCTCTGATTGCTGGGGCCTGTCTTCACTAGCACATTGGTTTGCCCCACGGGGAAGCTATCAAAGCCCAGGATGATTTTAGATTACCATACGTGCCAGTGTCCAAGACTGCATTTTTCTATCTTAATGTGGCTAAGAGGTTGCAACCATTCCTCTTGGAGCAGAAATCCCTACTGTCATCTATGAATTATGTCATGCTCAATGTGCTCTAAAGCACTGCATCAGGAGATACACTCTAAATGCACTAAGAAACTGAAACTGCTGCAGAATGCAGATGGCTGCCAGCTAAATAGACTTTCTCACTGGGAATTACTAGTGCTCGCCAAACTGCAGTGGGTGGCCATTGCTTTTCTTGGGGAATGTGAAATGTTTGTTTGGTTCGGTAGAGCCCTGATTGAGACCTGTGTAACTGAAAGATACCTACTTCCCACTGAGATCCTGCAGCACCGTAGTCAGCAGAGGCATTTCCACTGATGCCCTGCCCATACGGACGGGGGGGCTGAGTGCTCCTGACATAGCAACCCCCACAAAAGGGTCGTAGTTTAGAGATTTTTTTCTCCTTCTGATCCTGAAATATATTTGTATTTTACATTTCATCTCTTGTATTTTAGGCTCTGCTACAAAAGTCACCTACTTTACTGGACTTCTGAAGCAGGAACTCTCCTGCTGGAACCAGCCAGTTTAGTCCTATTATCCTGTTACCTTTTCTCTGAAATTGGCCCACGTCAAAGGCTTACCATTGAAGACAGATGGCTTGAGTAATATAGGTAGTAGTTTTCAATTACAGAACTTTGTTTTGTGAAGACTTTGTGATGTGGCCGAGAAATTATCCTTTCTATGGATTTTCAGTATACGTACTTGTTATCTAGAAATGGAGCTGGTGTGGCTTTTTGCATTGAGAAAATTAGGGAATAAAGCAAGCAAAAAAGACTGATTTGGATATTTTTTCCCGATGTTGATAATAAATTATCTTTCATCTTTCTCATATTCTTCCTGGTTAAAGCCTTTTGAAACAATGTGAACATTTCCTTGTGGTCTTTACAGTGTAGACACCTGTAAACACATCATGGTGCTTTTCCACATTAGGCAATTTTTCTAGCAGCATCAGCCAAAGGAAGCTGTCTGGTGCCAAGGAAGCTGTGTAATTGCGAAACTGTGAAGCAATACACACCAAGAGGAACTGGAATTGTTTTATCCCTTCACACACCAAGAGAAATGGGAATTGTTTTATCCCCTCCCAACCCTGCCCCATTCTGTGCAAATTCATTTTCAGAGCGATGATTATCCTTATGGCTGGGTAAACTCACTTGAGCTTGCCCTTGCTGGACTGTATCAAGTAGTCCTAATCTCCGTTGCTCATGATGCACATTTCTGAGTGGCTTCTTGGCTCAGTTCTGGTGTGGGATCCCCTTTTTTTGGGTTAGAAACGGCTGGAATAGTTTCCTGGCCCTCCCTGTCTCTGCAATCCCTACACTGGCTGTTTCTTTGGGGTGGGGGGTGAACACTGACATTAGTGATGCTTTGTCTTTCCCCCCCACCCCTTTTTTGCATTCACAAGCCCTTCGGGGACCCAAATCCATCTTTCACACTGAGCAGCGATGCTGGGAAGGGGAGAGGAGGGACTGCAGTCTGATTTCCAGGGGGACTGCACTGCTTATCAAAGGGACTGTATCCAGGCAACCCGCTTCTCCTGCCTGAGACAAGCACACACAGCTGGACTTTGGAAAACTAAGCAGAAGCTACTGTAAAGAGCGGGCTGTGGGGAGGAGGAGGGGGCGATATGGTGCAGGGGGGGAGCCATGTTATTTTGAGCAGGTTATTTCTGCCCTGGCGTCAGCGTGACTCTGGGCCCAGCTACAGTAGCCCATGGAGCCACCCAGCTGCTCCTTTCTGGGTTCCCACTGTGAGAAGGAAAGGAAGTGGCTTGTTCATCCTCCCACAAGACCGGGATGGGGAAGGGCTTACCCTGCCCCTTGCAGGAGCCGTTCCCCAGCTCCTGCGGGAGGAGGAGGAGAGAGCACTGTAACCCTGCCTCCTGGGGCATGGTGAGGAGAAATTCTGTATTGTTTGGAAAGCTCAAATCCTGCACATGTTAAGGGCCAAACCCATAAATATATGGAGAGACACACTGGCACACACAGGCAGAGATGCCATGGGCCCTTGAAGCAGCCCATGCTCAGGTCCTCCACAGCCAAGCACCTCAGGAGTTGGTACTTTATTGCCTGGGTGGCAGCTACACTGTTTTCTACCAGCACCAGGTGCAGGTGAGTTTTAGATCCTGCACTCCTGCTTTGATCAAGATTCAAGGATTGGTGCCCAGCTTCAGACCCCACCTGATGCATTATCAGCTAGGAGCTGGGACAGGCTGCCATCAGCTCTGCAAAACACAGGAGAAGCCTCTCCACGCTGGCTGGCTCGACTCTCTCCCTAAAGACCTGTCTTTCTCCAGGACACATCAGCGTCATGTTGGCCAGCTGTTCACCCTTCATTGGCAACTCCCATCCGATGTGAAAGTAAGAGATGTGTTCTCTAAGTGGAGCTGCCTACGTGCCCTCTCCTGTTGCCTGTAGGATGTGGGCCTGGCTTTGACGTGTAGGGATTCCCCAGGGGAAGAGGAAGCCCATGGCCCTTTGGTGAGAGATCCTCCAGGCTTGCCATCTGAGGGAAGTAAAATTGCTCTCCATTCCTGTTTCCTCTTTTTCTCAGTCATGCTCCAACAGTGCACATCCTCCTTCACCTCACTTAGTCCCCTTTGTATACCACAACTCTCTTTATCCTATCTCCCCATCTCTTTTCGTACTTTTCCTTTACCCTCTTCTCTATCCTCCTCTGCCTCCTTCACATGCTTTTCCAGATCTGAGCCCCATGGCCCTGTCTGTATGGGCTGGCAAGGCTGCTTAATAAGCAGAGCTAGGCTAGGAGGGGCTCCTACCCACGGCTCAGGCATTTCCTGACCTTTCAAGTGCCCCTCTCGGAGGAGTACCTCAGTTGCCTGCCCTTTGACTTTTTTCAGTGCTTTCTAACCTGTGACTGAGTAGCTCACAAAGTGCCATTTGCCAAGAGGAGAGAAATACGCTGGGGGGGAAAGGGGTGGCACTTGGAAAGAGCATTAAGGAGCTAAAAATAACCATGGGTCAACTCTGAATGAGCCTGAGGCACTTCTCCTCCCCCAACCCCCAGCTGATGCTGCAGTCAAAGAGAGGACAAGCAGCCATGAAGAATTCTCTCTGTCTTCAGCAGCAGCTCCTCTCCCTTCCCTCAGGGCATCCCTGCTGCCAGGACAGGGATTGCCACACTGCTATAGAAAGAGGAAAACAAAACAAATGAAAAGGAATCTGCCCCAAAATAACCCCTCTGCCTCCTGGCACCATGTCAGCCACAGAAAGTTTTGTGAATCGGAGATGTTAGGCAGGAAAAGACCTATTAGTTCCCATCGACTCTCCAACCAGGGGGGTGGGAGAAGGAGAGGTTAGTGCCAGATTATCCCCTCCAGCCTGTTTCAGTCAAGTATATTCAGATAGAAAATTCTCCTTAGACCCAATAGACAGAGACACAGCTCTCAACAGCCTCTGCTTTGAATACAGTAGCAGTGAGCTCTGTCACTCCTTCGGGGATCCATCCAGGTCTGATTTGGAATGACATACAGGGATGAAGCGATGAAGATTACAAACCACCATGATATAACATCTGGTGTTTGGTAAGATCTAACTAAGGAAATAAAAAGAAAGATAAAGACTCAATATATTTTGATTGTCCTAATCCATGACTTGCATGAGTAACAGTTTCACCAGCTTGCATGAGCATTAAGGGGGAGTAAGAAACACAAAGCAGAGGCAGGTGTTTCTAATGTGACTGGGGAAATGACAGTAGTACTATGAATTTAAACATGTTACAAATAGTATTTCAAAAATCTACATTTAAGTGTAAAGATTGCAGAGGCCAGCCCTCAAAAATAAAGAGGTGAGAAATGCATGTGCAGCAATCCAGTCTTTTACTCTCATTTCCCTTTCCTCAGACCCCTACCTATTCAGTACACCAGGCGTCCTGAAGTGTTCAGTGACCAAGGACATCATCAACCTTTCTTCCAGCCCAGTGAATTGAACCAAACTCAGATTTCAATGTCTAGTTTCCAGTCTTCCTACAACCTGAGTTTATGGACAAGGGATTTAGTACCATTAGAACGCCTGATGTTTTTTCAAATGCATGTACAACTAAAGAGAGTGATGCACACCTTGCCAGCAGATTGCCAGTAAGCTGACAGACAAGAAATGTCAGCATGCAGATATAATGAATTCTGATCCAGATTCCACAGGAGAGTGCTCCTGTGATTGCATATGCTTTTCCCAGCTTCATCAGTGTTCCTGTGACCCTTCTGCTGTCACTCACCTACTTCCCCATCCTGCTATCTTCTACACCATCTTCTTGCCTGTCCCTGCCATCCAACTGCTACTCCTTTCATGCTCTGAAACCTTATCAAGAGAGCTTAAGACAGGAACCAAAGGATACTAGTCAGGTGGGGAGAATGGAGGCAACAGTGATGAGAAGCATGATCATATGGATTTGCCATGTACGGTGCTACATGCTGGGATTCACATCGAGGTTTGGGCAGCTTTGTGTCTGTAACTGCTTATATTATGAAATGAAAATAGATCAGCAGCTCTGCAGCAGGGAGGGGAAGTGTGTGAAATCCTCACAATTTTTGTGAATTCCCCTCCCCTTAACAGTAAAATGAGAAAGAATAAAATTGGCTACAGAATTGGCTACTTCCCATGTGCCGTCAGCCTGCTGAGTACTGCACAGCCATGGAGGAAAACAGTCTTTGCACAGGAAGTCCAGACAAGCTGAGACTTCCCAGCTCTCAGAGTGAGGACATTGCCACTGTGTTCCCTGAACTCTTCCCTAATGGTCCTACTGACGCCTGTGCACAGCCACTGATATGATTTAAAGGTGAGAGAAATTGGACCAAATACATGCAGGGTCTTGTGGAGAGATAACCCACCTAGTACACATCTTCAGGCAGGGCTGGGTCACACAGAGCACAGAGAAGAGACAAAATGGACCAATAATCATGGTGAGGAAGATGATAAGCTGTTATGGTGAACAGGCATAGAAGTATGTGGAGTCTCTCATCAGAAAGCTTCAGGGACAGTTCAGTTAGCATTTGCCAGGAATGCTATCCTGCTGGGACCAAAGGGATGAATGGAATGCTCTTCTCATCCTACCTTCCAATCATGTGACCAACCTAACTAAACTCAGGCAGCAGTTTAAAAGATAGTCTGCAGGATGCTCTTAAAAGATGCTTCCTGAATTTATTTTTGCTTGTGTTTTAAAGAGAGTCTTCTGCCCTTAAGAAAGCAGTGTTTGACATGGCTGGGGAAGTGCAGAGCTGAAGCCAAGTCTGTGAGAAAAACCCTACTCAGCAGCAACTTTATTTTCAATTCCCAGCACCTGAAACTGGAAGGCTGCCATTCTCCTCTAATCCCAGAGCACAAACCAGAACAGCCTTTTCCCACTGCAAACTCCATTAAGATACCACCCTTGCCTTTTTTCAGAAAGGCAACCTGAACTGTATCAATGAGCAGTCTGGTGTCCAGCAGAGAAGTGTGACTCATTCTTTCTTTGTCGCAGTCACAAAAGCCACGATAGGACATGTTGCCCCTGATGGCAGGAGACAGGAGAGGATGACCCAGAAGGTCATGCTAGAAAAGCCTTTCTTCCAGTCCTGTGTTCCTTGCCGAGTGAAACCGAGAGAGAAACAATGTTTTCAATGTTGAGAAAGAGGATCAAGAGGCTTGAATTTGTCCCTGCCTTGCCACTGACTGTGTGGGGTTTAATGTATCCCTTCTATTACTTTACCTGTAAAACGCAGGCAGTAAAATGCACTAAACATAAGGGAACTGTAGAATTCAATGAATGGATAATTGTGTATCTCAGGAACAAAGTATACATTTCTAATTAACTGAAAGGACCACTCTTTATTACCACCAGCCTTTGTAAAGCACTTCAATTGCTCGGAAACAAACATATGACACGAAGTTAGCAGTACATATTATCAAATTATTAATTCATCCTATTATTCTATATGCCAGCATATTTATAATGTGCAAGTTGCTTTGGTTCCTAGGTGAGGAATGCACAGTATTGAACTCAAATTAATGACCAAATACTTTACACTACATACTTCTAATTAGAAATGCTACAGATGATTTCCAAAATGATATTGTTAACAAAACAACATATGGCTTGCCTTGTTCACAAGCTTTTCAATGCTGCAGTTGGTGATACAGTTTGGAATCCCCGAGACAAAAGATGTTACATAAATATCAATGCAAAAGTATTTCAACAGTTTCTCTCACCAACAAAAGCCCCAAGGCTTGCTGCATACTTAGCATAGTTGTTTATTTATTACTTTTACTATTTTTATTATCACTGTTTTAAAAAAGGCAAGTAATACAACATATTAATTATGATTACAGATTCTCTGATGTATTTCCTTTAAGATGGCATCTGAATCCCAATCACTACCTCCCAGTTTGCATAGTTAATTTCTACCTTCTCCCACTTCCTCTCTGGTTTCAGCTGGATATAACCTGATTCCTCCCTTCCTTAAAAGACGATTCAAGTGCTGCTATGTACTGTTAAATAATTGTCACATTTGGCCCTAAGAATCCCTAAGAATGGCTGGATTTCAGCAGTGAGATAAGCAATTTCTGTATTTTACTCATAAACACTTGGCATATTTCAAATTAAAATAGTTACCTAAAGAGTTACTTTTTAAATATTTGCACTTAGTGATCCTTATCCCTTCTCTTTTCATTTCTTTCTAGTCCAGATCCCCTGCTCTAACAGGGAGGGAGGGTTATGGAACCCAAAAGTGGCTTTAAGCTACTTAAATACTTCATTAATTCTGGGGCTAGCAGAAGGTCAGTTTAGCTCCTGGGCATTGTGCCAGTGGCATCAACCGCCCAGGACAGGGCAGAGTCAGGAGATGGAACCTGCAGATCTGAGCCTATACGGGCCAGAGGAAAAGACTTCATCCACCAAACTAAGACTAGGAAGCACAGTTGTGGGATGAAAGGGCAGCAGTTGTAAGAACTGAAGATTTCTGGAGGCAGTTTTTAACTGCTGGTTTGAGAATCAGCTGTCATTTCCACAGCCACATCTACCAAACTGGACTGAACCACCTCCAGCACAGAAAAAGCCTCAGGGAGGAGATGAAAAGTTTAATTAATTAATGCTTGTAAAATGCTTTGAGACCCTCAGATGGAACACACTAGAGAAGTAGAAAGACTTAATTATTTTTACCACTGATATTGGGGGGGGGCTAACCGCTTCTTATTGAGATACTATAGTCCTTTCATTGTTTTTGAGTTGGATCTGCTCTGCATATGGTATTTGAGACTGAAGAACAGCTGGAGAGAAACAGTGAAATGATAATCTCAAGGATTTTGTTTGTAAAAACATCTTCTCAGGGATATTTGCTCAATGCAGTTGGACAACATTATGTCAGACCTGCCGTTAAACAGGAATCGGGCTATGGCACAAGCACACCTTAAACAAGCCACTGAATTGAGCCTTTGTCTCCTGCCACAGCAGTTCTATTCCCCTTATTTTCCTTTATGTGATTTTGCAACGGGAAATGTTGCTATTAACTAAATGGCAGCAAAATACTGACATTATCAGAGCTAACCCCCTGAATAAGCACGAGGAGATATTGGCTAGCTTAGCAGGACAGGAAAACAGACTCCAGATCCTTTCACCTCCATGTCACCAGGTCCAGCCCAGTCTAGATTGATAGTTGCAAAAATGCCATTTGACAGCTTTTTGGCACTCTGGACTGAGTGAACTGGGCAAGGGAAGGATGGAAAAATCTCAGCCCAAGTCCCACTGGGACAAGTATCAACACTACAAATGGCACTGCTTGCCAGCTCAGAAAAGAGGCCGTTGCATTCCTCAGGCACATTACTTCCAGGAGGGCAGGAGGAATAATGTCAGGGCCATGTTAAAGAAACCTGCCTTGTCCTGCGTGTACCTTTTAGACTCCAAAATTAACCGAGTGCCTTCCATCAGAAAAATACCCACTTTAAAGAGCAGAGAGAGACAGTGGGTGTCAGCTAGACAGGGACAATGTTATTTGCAGGTGGTTTCCTGAAAGTGCCTGCTTTTAGGAGTGTGCCTCAGGAAAGAAATAGGAATTACTGCTAGTAATAATCTGTCATAACTCAGCGTTACTAAAATAATTCTGCACCCCAACACTGTATCCATCCCTAGTTTGTTTGCTGCATGAAGCATAGCTCATTTGGAATAAAACAGGGATAGACAGAAGAAGCTGACTCTCAAAGTTACAGTATCTTAGATACCCTTGTGTCCTCCCTATGACATCTGGGCACTACCTTGTCTTTGACGTATTTTTCCTTTTCCTCCATCCATACCCTGATGAGGTGCCCCTTCAGGTGTTCTTTCAAATGCTGCAGGCAGCACAGATCTTGCTGCAGTTGCACATGTACCTCATGTGAACAAGTCTGGATTTTTTAAACAACTATGTTTGGCGTAGCCGTGCGTGAACCATGTGGTTCTGGTACTCTGAAGTAGGGGAGAAAAAGCACAGCAGCTGAAAC
This sequence comes from Dromas ardeola, assembly GCA_013398915.1. Classification (NCBI taxonomy): domain Eukaryota; kingdom Metazoa; phylum Chordata; class Aves; order Charadriiformes; family Dromadidae; genus Dromas; species Dromas ardeola. Next base: position 705,392 of record VYZM01003948.1, read on the forward strand.
TTTCTGTTCCGTCATAGTCTGATGTCTGTGTTAGCTTGACATTGTGTCAACACAGTCACAAGGCCCACGTGAAGTATAATATCTCAAAGAGCAACAGTTATCATAGGGTATGTCACTACTTCTATTTCTGATGGGAGCGCAGGTGCAGCTCAGAACAATGCAAAGAAGCAGTACTGCTGGTATCACTCAAACAGATTGGGATACTTCTCTCCCAAAGGTGGAATTGGCTCTGGCAGCTAGATCCAAAGCGTAACACCAAGAAAAACTGGGCCGATTTCCCATGAACCAAGAATTCTAATAGTGTCTAGCTGGCATGTCCTACGAGCACATGGTCCGGCCCCTTTCTCCTCCTGTTGCATCCTGCCATCAGACAAGGGGCTCACTGAGATCTGTTACTGAAAGAGAACAGAGGTAAGTGTTGCAAAATGATGGAACTAAACCCAAGGGCCAGAATTTGCAGTGAAGCTGCCCTGAACTTTGTCACTTGTAATGACATGATAATCCACTTTCTGACATTCACTGTGAAGGCTAAATGAGTGAACAGAGAGAGAACTCAGCTGATCTTTGTCCATGGTTCGTTATGGGATCCATATCTGATAGATTATGTGTGTTACATGGATTAAACAGCCCTGTTTTTTTCTATATGGTGTAAGACTACAGCAGCAAGACCTCTCTGAAGTTTCTTTTACTGCACAGGTCCAAACCCAAGCAATTTAGGACTCACTATTTCGTTGCATCTGTAGTGGTTTGAGTCTGGGATGAAATGGATTTGCGCCTTGTAGGCTGACAGGATGGCAAAATTCACAGGTTAAAGTTTTGAAGCTCAGTCACAGCAGCAATAGTCAGGCCTAACCAAAGTACTGTCTAACCACTGCCATGTCAGATGGGGCAGAAGGAAGGCCCCAGCCACATTCCTCGACAGGAGCACAGGAGCACCTGGATGGCCACAGCTCTTCCGCTGCCACATTCATGTGCAGGTGTACAACCTGCACATGACCCAAGCCAAACTACAGTTAGACCCCTTTATTAGATGAAGAATTGAAGAATGGAGGAAGAGAGACTCATATTCAAAAGCTATTTGGACACCTAATGATGCAGATAGATGCCAGCTGGTATTTTCAGAAAATGCTGTTTGGAGCTAAGAGATCAGTGAAAATCTGCCCTAAATCAGCCTACAAACAAACAGAAAATCGCATGGGTCGAAGACTAGGAGAGATCACAGCAGGAACAGCAAGCTGCTGAGTGTCAGCTGCTCCATCGGAAGCACCTCGGTGCACGCTCCTCTCCTTTGGTAAGCATGAGGTAGTGTGAGGCAGCTTGTCCGTCAACGAAAGGGGAATGAACTTTCTCAAGTTTAGTGGGGCATAAAGGAGTGTAAATAGATATGGCGCTGCTAGTCTCTGGATACAAAGACGACTTACAAGCAGAGCATTACAGTTCCTAGAAAGAAACCCAACAAACTCAGAAAATAAAACATTCTGACCTACTTTCACCTCCATTAACCTACTCCTTCCTTAAAAGCTTAAGTAGATACATTCACTTGTTGCTAGGCTCTCAGCAGCAGGATTTGAAGTCCAGGGATTCCAGTTACACTCAGCAAAGGAGCGTGTTGTGGTGCCCTGGATACAAAGACCGCGTCTCACCCCCACCCTCGCAAACAGGAGGACTGGTAGCTTGAATGCTTCTGCTGCTCTCAGTTGAGCTCAACTTTTGTAAACGCCTGTAAGCAGAGCGACGGATCTCCAAGCACCCAGAACAATGCCCACTAAACCTTCACGGGTCACAGCTAGGCCTTTCAGAGCTGGGGGCACCACTGAACTTTGGCTAAATCAGACTGACCAGCTCATTGGGATTGAGGATGATAATATGGTAGTGTCTGACTTACCAGGGAGATCGATATGTACTGGATGAAGGTGAGACTAAAAAAGCAGATGTACTTGACCTCTCTTCCAGGGTCCTCTGAGTACTTTCAACTCACACCCTGTCTGAGAGCACTGGTGACCTGGCCTCGAAGATGGGAAGGCAAGAGGAGATGCACAGGATTTTAACAACAAAGTGTGTTTGTAGTTCCACTAGAGCTGAATCCAGGAAATGTCATTGTTCACAGCATGGGCCATGACCCCCGCAGCCTGCTTTGGAGGCAGTGACCTCTGCCAAACGGTGACAGAGCTCAGCTCTTAGGTTCAGCTTAATTCTGACCTGCAGCTCCACCTTTTAGCCCCCAGCTTCCCAAATCGCTTTGACAAGACACTGAACTCCTGACCTACAGAATCCCCTTTTATTCCAGTCCTTATCCCCCTCTGTCTCCATCCATCATTTCATCACTCTGAGCTCTGCCAAAGCTGCTCACTCTCGATCTGTGACACCCTTCTTATTCTAATATTGAATATTGGTATTAACGATACCATTCTCACCAGTAAACTCCTCTGTCTGACCATTGCCAACACTCTTCAACCCTGACAATATCTGATTTTGCTAGCTACACTGATGGGTTAAACTAAACGCCTCCCAGTCTAAAGTGCCTCTGCTACTGCAATTCAGGGCTCGCCCTTCCTCCAGCTGTGTTGATGCACCTCCCTCCTAAGAGGCTTTCAGCATACTTTATTCATAACGGCTACAGCCTGCAAAGATGCTGAAACAGGAAGCCAAATGACTGCTGTGCGACCTTGGGAATGCAAATTCCATGTGTTTGCGAAGTCAAAGCAAGCCATTTCCTTCCCCATTCCCTCCTCCCTCTGCAGGCGTGCAAGCCACAGCTAATGGGAAAACACACAGGCACACACAAAGCTTTGTCGATGCTAATTGCCAGGAGCTGAGGCCCAGTCATCCTGTTGACTAATTTGTCAGCCGCTGCTGACTCAGCAATCTGGGGGGACAGTTTCTCTCAAGCACTCAAGTGCATTGGGAAGTAAATGGCTCTTATTGTTCTCCCCTTCCCCTTGGTCCCCTGTCTGTATTTGTGGACAATTCCTGCCCTGGGCTTGACCTTGGCTGCAGCAGTGACTGGAGAGCTGGGATTGCCATGGCTGGTGGGCCTCTCATTAAACCCTAATGGAAAGAACAGCCTCAATGGTAGTAGGAGAGAGAGGGGGAAACGTGTGATCTGATCTGAAAATAGCATGTGCACGAGCAGGCCAGGGCAGAGAGGAGAGGACTGACCTGTATTATGTGTGTTGCGTGGGATAAAGACAAGTGAGATCAACAAACTAGGTGCTGTCTGGAACAAATGGCCCTAAACCTGCCTGAAACATGCAGAACTTCCTCACTGAGCGCTGCCTCTGCCCTTTGCTTAAACAGCAGATCTGGGTGTAAGCCCAGGTAAAAGTCCTCTGGTGAAAGGGAGAAACTGCTGCTGGTGAACTGCAGATGACACGGGAAGAGGCAACCCCAGGCTGATGCAGGAGGGCACAAGCCTGCAGCTGCTCCATGCAGCAACGTGCAGTTCTAGACAGTCGTGCAACAGGCATCCCACACCCTGGCAACGTAAGGACCAGTTCATGGAAAAGATTACCTGAAAATGAGAGACAGAGAAAGTAGAGGAAGAGACAAAAGACAGGGCCCTGTGGAATTCCCGTTTTCCCAGATGGTTCATAGAGAATGGTGCCCCAAAGGGCATGGGTGGGGACAGCCCATATAGCACATGCACATCTACCCTAATGTGCGGCTGCCAAAAACATTGACGTCCCATTGCACCACAAATGCATGAGCCCATGCACAGTTCTAGAGAGCACGCACCTACATGGAGGGAGAAATGCTGCCACGCGCTAACAGATAGCCCTTATGCACCCATTTATTTGTACACGGGGCTTCTGTATAGGCATACTGGTGTGGTGCATTTCTGTCCCAAGCATACCCATTAGGGTGCCCAGCTCCACCCATGGGCCTGACTCAGTCCATCCCTGACTAGTTCTGTCAGTACTCTGAACCCTTGACTCGGCTGACAGCAGCAGAGCTGAATCCTTTCTTGGAGACTGGCAGGCAGAGCACATTTCTGCAGTCTCTGCGGAGGGAGTGCTATGCATGCATAATACTTGTTGGCAGTGTAGTACAGCCAGGGGTGCTGTTGGAGTTTCGTCTAGAGCTGATTAAATAATTCATTATCAATAATATTGTGAATTTTGGCAATATTTTCACTGAATAAATATTCACAAATACGTTTCCATTATTTAGCCAGCTTTGGCTCTGTCCCATTCCATTTAATGTGCAGCTCTATCAGACTTTGCTCCCAGGTAGGAAAATAAACTGGATCCTGCAAGATGCGTGGATACCAGTGAGTTTCAGCCAGTTTTGCAATCAGCAGGTGGCATTTATCTAATCGTCTCTTTGTAAGAAAGAGCTTTGCTATGCAATGTTTTTCTAACCAGTCTGAGAATCCCAAAGGTGTTTATTAAGAGGCCTTGGCATTTACAGTACGTACAACTTCTGTCTGTGCATTTTCTTTAAATTCTTTGGTTTGTAGCTTCTCAGAAATAGTGATTTTGCTCTTTTTCACTTTGATCTGTATGCCCTGCTGATTGTAAACAGACTATTTTGAACAAATGACTCTTCTTTTGGAGAGTATCCTGCATGTCAATAACATGAGTGGGTCCTCTGAAGATAGCAGGCACGTTTCTCTCAGGGTCACTGTTTTGAGAAATCCCTAGAAAACAATCCTTCTTCTATCTTTCTCCTGCTGCCAAACCAGATATGAAGTAAAACTTTGGAGGATAGTCCTGCGCTTTCTTCTAAACATCCTCAGTACAGCCTGCTCTGTCCTTGACTTGCAGAAGTCTAGATCATTGTTGGGCTGTTAAAGAATTTGTTTTTATTCCAGGCTTTCTGAAGTTTACCTTCTCCACCTCTTTCTGTCCATCTCAGTTTAGTTACAAATCTCTGTTCTCCTGGGAATTTCTCTGCTCTGCTAGTGAGTTTGCATCCTTTTATATGGCTCATAAAGAGCTCACAGACTCCTGAGAGGTTCAGAAGTCTATAATGAATAACTCAAAAAATAATCATTCAGCTGCATAAAAATACTGAGAGGCTCTAATTTCTATTGAGGACAAATCACACAAATGTGGCCCTTCTAAGCCAAACCCATTTTGAAATAGGCTATTCCAACAAATCGCTGGAAGACTTTTTCAGAGATAAAACCCTTCTCACTTTCCAGACATCTCCTTTATTAAATGCCTCATCCAGATCATTGCAATCTCTCCATATTAGGCATAATACCAAACACTAAAATATATCAGCTAGATAGAAAGATGAGAGTGATGAAGTTGGGATCTGAATTGTCACAGAAAATTACTTTATAATGTTAAATTGGACTCATGGCCACGGTCCCATAAAAGTGGATATTTATCACAGAGAGAGACAGACCCTTAGTCTGGGCTATACTCTATGTATGTGTTAAGTCCAAGGACAGAGCAGAGCCTGGCCTTAAACCACCTTTGGTGTCACTAGTCTTGGGGTGCTGGGTTCTCTGATGTAAATTAGAGCCGCCCAGTGAGTCTCGCTAGAGGAGATGTTGTCAATCAGTCACACACAGACACTGCATGGGTTCACATAGCCTGACAGTAAGACGTGCCACAGCACTTCTCTCTGTTTGGAGGAGTGAGATTCTCCAGAAGTCAGTCAAGGACCTGGGCTAAGGACCCATCTATTCACTACCCCAGCACTGCAACCTGCACCTGCTCGACCAGCTTCAGAGGGTGAAAGCAATAAGCTCCTTGGAGTGCTCTGTAAATCAAGGGTTAGAGCAGACCAAACCTGGACTATCTTTTATTCCTACTGCAAAATGTGTTTCAGTTTTCCAAATAAACGTTAGCTTTTTTTTTTTTCCTTTCCTGAGAACAGAGGATGTTTCTCTAATGCATGAAGAACTCGTGGAAAAGGAAAACCCTGTCTTTTTTAATTTAATGTGGGTACTTTCATTTTATCTATGAAAGAAAATAGCTTCTTCAACCATCAGCTTCTCATGTGGAAATTATAATTGCTATCAAAAATTTGGAGCCCAACAGAAAGAGATAAGGACATGACCCTGAAATGCTACAGTCTCTTTCTCATTCTCCCTCTCTTTTTTCTTCCTTTTTTCTGTCCTTTGCCTCCAACATTGTGTTACTTTCTCTTTAGTAGGAATCAAGGATTTCAGTAACACAAATTTTAGCACGAAAGACATCTCATGTAAAAGCTGGGTAGTTTGGATCCAGGGCTCTATACCTCCCACTTAGCTTCTATTTTAGCTACTGCTGACATATCCTTCAATCTTGGCATGGGATTAAGCACACAGGTTACCAGACGATTCTGTCCACTCAGTATAAAACTGCATCACTGGGTTCCCACCCCTTTTCTTCTTCCACTTGAGTGAGTTGCAGCCTTTCTGTTCTGCTTATCCCAAAAGACTTAAGTAGTGCATTGTCCCTTTCCCCTGGCTGAGGAATGAGGTTGCTAAATTATATTCATAGGTCCCATTCTGCTCTGTGGCTGTGTAAAATTAAAGGCCTTTCCTGTCTGAACAGGTTTACAAAATCTGGGAGTTCTGCTGCTGTTGTCGCCATGCCTAGGCAAATCCTGGGAAGCACAGGCAATAGCAAACCAGGCTCAGCTCTGCATAAGGGACTTCTCTGAAGGTGGGAAGAGGAGCCAGTGTAACTCCTGCAGATTTAGGAGACAAGCAGGCAGCTTCTCATGAAAGAAAACAAGCAATTTCACTGGAACCTGCAAAGGCACCGGGCTTCACGTTCCCCTTTTCAGTACCTTGGTGTGAAGAGAGAATCCGTCAGTCTCTCCTGCCACTTCCCAAAGGGGCCCCAATGAATCACTAAAGAGTAACGCAAGATACTTCTCCTTTGGGTGACTATGCTTCTGGTAGTGCAATGCTGGCGAAGGCGGAAGGGTCAGTGGGATACTTCCACGTGGCCCCACTTCTGGGCGGCAGCACGGAAGCAGGGACAGCCAAGCTGCACTGCAGAACTGACTAATTTGTTCTACACCACCGTCCAGCAGCGTTTTGGAGGAACTCATCTAGGAACAGTATCTAGGCACTAAAACAACATTAAAACATGGTCTACATTGGTCCTTAAAGCCCCTTTCCCCCTCAGTTTTTCCTGAGGGATGGCTTTTTTCCTCCTGATTTTGTCTTCCCCTCTTGCTACCCTTCCTGTGTTCCCATCTGGCCTGCTCTCTGTGGGACCTTAGACACCCTCTCACTGCCTCTGGTTTGCCATCTGGGCTTAGTAACACCAACCTCCATCCCACAGGGATGGGCTTGTGGGGGGTGATATTTGGTGAATTCATGTCTATAAGCACTTTGAGGTCCTCTTATGGCCTCATTAGAGAATAGGAGATGACTGTTTTGATTGCTGCACTCTCTCCCACAGGCCACTTCTGCTCGGGTCAGCATGATGCCCTGCCTAAGGCTCTTGTGTCCTTTATACGGGGACGTGATGGTTCCTGAGCAGAGCCTTCATCACCCAGGTTATTTCTGTATCAGAGTTGCTGCACGCTAGGCTCCATAAATCCGGTGCAATCCAGGAAGAGGTGATTCCTCCTCCGCCCTGCTCACAGCAGGTTGTCACCTACTCCGTGAACTGGGCCAGACGCTGTACTGCAGCTCTGCTTTTACTCGGGGAATTACATGCTAAGATGGTTCCTCCTTCCCATCCCCCATATCTCCAGCCACAAAAACAAGCAAATGCTTGTGAGCTAATCCTGTGCAGAGACTTTATTAAATAAACACAACTAGTACTGGTGGCTTGTTTGTTTGGGGTTGCTTTTTTTTGCATTTGCTATTTTTGGAAAGCTAATCCTCTGGAGTTCACCCAGCGATTTCAGTCACCTCCAAATAACACTTACTAATAATCTTAATAAATCCATCTCCTAAGCAGCAGCCACTACTGCCTGGCACTGAAGTACACAGAACACCTCAGCAGCTCTGCTTCAGCTGACATCCTTGTTTATCTTGATCGTAAAGGAAATGGAGCACTTGCTCCATACATTCTCAAATCTCCCAGAATGGCTCCTTTGGGCGGTGTGACTGAGCACATCAGTGAAGGGGAAGATGGTCAGGAGGATGTGACTTGCAGGCTTCCTCTCTTCCTCTGCGCCGCTCCAAACCACCTGCTGAGCACTTCTCACAAGGCTGCTTATATCCGGGGTAAGACACCCCTATTAGATGTACATGTAGCCATAAACACAGAGAAATTGCTTGATTTCTATGGAAAAATTAATGGTCCTCATCAAAATAATGGTCCTAATCAATGCAGGGGGACCTGGGGACATATTCACATTTTTGATGCCCAGTCACATACTCATAGCAAGAGATGGGGTGTCAGGACATAGAGATATTGTTCTCACCTATTTCATTGACTTTATGTGTGAAGTTGGGACAAGTAACAAAAGCAGAGATCCATCAAGCACCAAGAATGGATCATGTGCCTCAGTACAAAACTGCAAACCTAACTCTTCCGAAGTTGCGCAGCCTAATTTAGTGTCCCTGAAAACTATACAGGGCTCTTTTTTTAGCAGTGTATTTCCCCCGATGCTTGCAGACCCTCATGCATTATGGCAATGAGAAGCTCAGTGCTGATCTCATGCTGAACATGCTTCCTCCACTTTGCTCCCAAAGAACTTCAAACTGGTACGCGAGTACCTATCAAATGAGTCTTCACACAGAGACTCCTTCAATAAGAGTCTCTGTTTCTTTCAAAACAACTCTGTAAGAGGCACTGCTCTACTCAAGTATTATTAACCCCTGGTGTTACCGGCAGGAAAATTAAAGCTCAGTGTGAAATGACTAGTTTAAAGCAGGCAGACCAGTGGAAAATTAGGTACCAATATGGAAAAAGGACTGGAGATTTCTTGCATGTAGATCCTCAGTTTGCACAGACAGACCCCTTTGAAGTTTTTTAGTTTAATGATTTAATCACAGCTTATTATATACTCCGAAATATCTGGATGACAGACATTATGCATATTGCCACTTTAACTTGTCTGTATGCCTCATTTAGAGTGGATGACACTAAAGGTAGCTTCCTTATTGTGCCACCGGTGAAATCCAATGCTTGCTACAGTCTGGCTCCACTTTTTCTGACTGGTTTTCATATTTTCCATTTCACAAGGGGAGGAAGCTCTTGGGAAAGATGCCAGGGTCTTGGCCTTGATTACACTAATTGAAAAGTGAGGCAGTTCCAAACCTCCACCAAAAGGAATTGATAGAGAAGTTTGTACCACTGATGCCCTGTAATACTGGAACTGGCATGGCAGGGGCTGGGCAGAAAGAGAGAATCCTATTTCTAATACTAGCTCATCCTTACTTACTGCCATCTCTTCAGAGTCAAGGCAAGGTTAAGCCAAACACTAAGAGAATTAAGAGGTTTGCAGTTTTTATCCTACATTAACCATTTGGCCTCACCCCTCCAAGCACCCGATTAGGATTTTATCAGCTAAACCTTATTCCAAGACCCTTGTGAGCCATTGTGGAACTACAGATTTTGGGGAGCTTATTTTTGTTATGCTTCCCTGTGTTGTGCTCTCTGAGATCCTGAGTGCTATAGGCAGGGGCCAAATGAAAGGGACAGACACTAAACGAAACTGCCCACAGGAATTTGCTGTGTTGAGGCCCGCTATGAGTTAAAAAAAAAGGAAGAAAAGAAAGAGAAGACTGTACAAGAAACATGCTATAAAAAGGGGCCTGACTGTTTGTGCAGGCAGGATAGATTACATTTAAAACATTTCTTATGGGAGCAAGAGTTTGCAGTCTGATGGGAGAAAAGGTAGAGAAAAGAAAATAAATGACTGGGAAGAGAAGACAGAAGACAGTAGATAAAAGAGAGAGGAAGGAAAAGAAACAGTCTCATTTTCTTCTTCATTCATATTTCAGAATCGTGAAGCCCTTTGTCGAGTAAGACATAAACAAAACATGACCTATCCCTACATTTCCTTTCCCCTTAGTGTACAGTTAAAATAAAATTCATCTGTGCACAGAAAGAAATGCAACTCCTACACTTAAAAGGAAAAAGACAGAGCAATGCATGTGTAGAATGACAGATAAATATGGAGACACACGGATGCATATGGGCATACAGCCACAGATACAGCGCACACAGACATGAAAAAGAAACACGACAATACCCATGTGCATGCAACAGATCCCCTCCAGGCATCGTGAATAAAGGCAGCAATAAAATCCTTCTATTACTAGCATTTTGCACTACCAGACCAGCTTAACTGTAAAGCAAACAAAAAGCTTCTTCTTGTCAGAGCTGCGCTCCCTGTGCCTGCCAGCCCGCCATGGCAGCATGCAAAGGCTGCCGCACACTCTCCCTCTTCTACCAGCCTTGAGTGCAGACACCCACCTCGGCCAAGGTCTGTCTTTGCTGTCAGAACTTTTTATGCAGTACTAAAAAACTCAGCAAGTTTCATATGGTTAAAAGGCTGATATCACTGCCTCTGACTAATCTTCATTTTCTATTTAAGCTCCCCTTCCCCCCTTCCCCCCCCCGCTTTCTGATTGCGTGCTGATTACATGCAGCATTGCAAGGCACAAAAGCGAACTGTATTTTAGCTATGTGTACATGACTGTACGATCCCCCGACCAGACCAACGTGCGCTTTTCTCGATGACAACGGAACACAGATCCCGAGTGTCGGGTGGCAAAAGCTGCAGTCAGTTTCCCATAAGTCTATTTCTGGTGCAATGCAAGTGCATAAGCATGGGGCTGGATGTATATTTAACTCCACATGTTTTAATCCAAAGAGGTCAGGAAATAGGAGCATGAATGCTCTTGTTGTGGCAGATGGGAATGTGTTGGATTGCCCACATTGTCAGGCAAGGGGCCCTGGGCCTGGAGGTAGTGCTGACATCATTGTCTCTCTCTGGGTTTTGCCTGGAGCTGCAGACAGAGAAAGCTGTGCAGGCAGTAACCCTTTCCTGCCTGAGCTCCCATCTAGCACGCTCTTCCACAATCTCCTCTTTGTCACTGTTTCTGCAGTCCCAGCCAACGCAGCCTTCAAAGAAAATTGCTTTGGGCCTGCTTAGGCTCTGATATTTCCCTTCCAAAAGAAATAAATTGTATCAGCTCTTGGGGAAAAAGGTTAAATGTAATGGGAGTGTGTCATCTCGGCAGTGGAAAAACACAAGCCCCAAAAGAAAGCCTTGGCATATATCATTCAAATACACAGATAGGAGTGCACAAGGACACAAACCTTCTGCTATAAACACCCAAACCTAAGTAAATCTACGAACTACATAAAAACTTGACATTTAAATACCCTTGACTCAAGGCAATTGTATAAACCCAGTAAAAGGAACAGGCTCCAGCCTCTGCATCTTCAGCACTTCCAGTGGCTTTCCTTCAGGTAATGGCTGAGGCGCAACTTGCCTAGTTATCGCTCCGCTCTGCCCCACAGGCACCCCTGTTTCTGACCTCCTCATGCTCCTCTCTCCCCACCCACACAGCCTGTCCCCAACATCTCAGCAGGCACCCACAGTGTCACAGGAGTTAGACAGCCACAGCTTCCAGGGGACTCAGCACAGCAGAAGATCAAGTGTTAGGTCAGCAGAGAGGCAATGCCAAGGGAGTATGCAAAATAAATCCTATCAATTCAAAAAGTCAGAGCACACATAAATATCTCTGTGATTCCATGCATTGCTCCATGGCTTTTAGGCTCTCTGACAGTTTATCTCCACTGTCCAGACTGATGTAACAGCAATTTGGAGAATTTGAACCAGCGACACCCATTCAGTAGCTCTTGGAAATCTTTAAAAGCCCCTTTTCCTTGTACATCAGCCCTTTTCTTCACCATTCTTCTTTGTGGTGGCATGGAAACAAGCCATGAAAAAAAGGATTTTGCAGGAAAACAATTTGATTCTGTATTTGCACTTTTCCACAGACAGCAATCCCCTAATGATTTGGGGTCATTTTCTCTTGCCTGTTCCTTTTTATTCTAGCAACATAAAAAAGATCCTTAAAAAAATACTTGCTCGCTGTTCAAATAACAGAGAGGGACTAACTCCCCTTGCCCCAGTAATGCCAGAGAATCCCACAAAGCACAGTGACCTCTCCTTCACTCCCCCCTGTTCTGCCCAGGGATTACAGCGGTCTCAATACAGGCTTGTCCATGCATGGGCTGTGATTCCCAGCCACTGCAGGATCTTTTATGAACATAATTTCAGCCTTATTCACATTTCTTGACTTCTCTGTATTCCCATCAGGCTTTTGATGTAAAAGTAACCAACATGGTTAACTCTTTGGAGCAGGAATTTCATATTTTTACTTATCTGTAGATGACCCTAGAGCAATAGTGTGTTATAAAAGAAATAATAATTTGGGGGGTGGGTGTGTGTGTGTGTGTGTGTGTGCACTGAACTGCAGAGGGGATTATGAGGAAGAAGTCAACAGTGGTTTGAAATACAACACATTTAGGGGTTTTGTAGCAAGATTTGTGAAATCGGGAAATGAGACAGATACTCAGTCTCACCTGCAGCTCCTCTGCAGTATAAATTAACCACTGCCTGAACTCAGGGCTATGCATTTACTCTTCACACACACAACCTCCTCAGGTCCGCACAGGAAGAAAGGCAAAGGCAGAGCATATGCTGCTATCTGCTCTCTGGGCAGCAGTGCTGCTGGGACTGCGGCAACAAACACTGTTCAGATGTAGTACATCACTTTGGCTCCTTGCACTCTGATGGGATCCACGTTAGCCCGCAGGTAGGTCAGAATTAGAGGAGTAAAAAAAGTAAACTGGGGACTGCATTCTGCCCCTGTTCTCCTAAGCTCCAGCAAATGCAAATTCAGCACATCTTGAACTCTGTTCCCATCTGTTTAATTTGTTGTAGAGTGACATTTATATGACTGTATCCAATGAATGAATCCAACATGTTCTGTGCAACACACAATTTGGTGACACAAATGTACATATCAGATGCTTGTATGGATATTTACATATTGACAATGTATGTGCACTGAGCGTGGATTTGGTTTGAATGTGTAACACAGATATGTCCAAATCCCCCAGGTGTCTTCTCCAGTGCACGAGACAGCTCCGAGGCCTCTGATGGTGCCTGGGTCCATAAGGTAGGGAGACTTTAGCAGGTCTGCCTCTTAGCAAGACCCATTTGAGCACAAGGGGTCCTGTGCCTGCACATCCTCTGGCTGAAGCACAGCACCGTGGCCTCTCTCCACACCCTGTACCAGGCAGAGCCCATGAAGATAACTATTGACTGTCCACGTTCAGTGCCTCAGGTGATGGAGTAGAAGACAGGCCATTAGGATGTGTTAAGAGTGCCTTGGCTGGCTGCAAAATAGCGTGAGGCAGGAAACAATGGTGTTAGTCTTGCACTTGGTGTCTGACTTGATAGGTCTCCATTAGGTGGCATTGGCAAAACCTTGTAAACCTTAGGGATCACCTGTCAGCTACAAAAAAAAGCGCTGTGGTGACTGTGAACTCAAAAGTCTTCCTCTCTAAGGTCCTGTCTTAAGTAATTCAACAACTACCACTCCACAAACCTTGGACTGGGCTGCAAACCAGACCAGCCTGATTCAGTTGCTTTCCTTTATCTGCTGCCACTAGAGGAGTTTAACCCATTCCCCGGGGCTCGGAGCAGAGTGCAGTGAGCCACACACAGCCCCGGTGAGTCAGCAGTCATGAAAACATAGCACCCCGACATGTTCAATGTCTCCCCTGCTCTGGGGGTATGAGAAGAAACCCGCCATTCCCGCAGAGTGGATGGGCACATGGCTGGGGCTTGTGCGAACGTTTTGGTACTTTGCCTTAATTTCTATGGTGCGGGTTTATTCGTGAGTGGATCTACACGCCTAAAAGCGAGGAGCAGTTTCTGCTGGGATCACCAGAGGGATTTTTTTTGCTAGGAAAGGGTTAACCGAAGTGCCCTTGCTGAGCTCCGTGTCTCCTTGCATTCCAGGGTAAATGGTGTTTTGCAGAGCCCGGTTACCTATGGCAACAGCAGAGAGGAATATTGCAGGCGAATCTTCTGAATCACAGGATTTACAGCCCATATGTTTATTCTGCAGTGAAACACTTCCAGCCCTGCTTCTGATGTGAGCTGGGAACCGCGAGAGGGCTTTGCAGAGCCATTTAAAAGGCAATGTGAGCTGGAAGCGAGGCATTTTTAATCAAAGGCCAGGTTCAAAAAAGAAAAACGCAGCAGAACAGAGGAGCCTCCAGAATGAGCTCTGCTGTCACGAAGCATACCTGTAGTCACACGCCGCCGCCATTAATAATCTCCACACAATTTCGTGGCTACATAATAAATAACTCCCCGAATTTCTAGCCTCAAGACTCAGCTCTCGCACAGCCAGCCTGGGCAAATCAGCAACGTGAGGTGGCTCTGAAGCCGCCACAGCCACGGCACCGTCCCCTCGGCCACAGTGGGCTCTCCGGGGCCTAAAGGCACCATGTTCCCTCTTGAGCAATACCCGGACAGGGTACTGCCCCTGGGCAGCAACTGTAAATTAAAGCATCTGCTGCTTTCTGACGTGTGCATGTACTATAGAGTTACAGATCACTCTATGGATGCTTTTCGTTATGGCTTTATAAAAATTTGAATAGGATTTTTTTAAACGATCACGACTGGAGAGAGTGCTTTAAGCCTGTTAAGTATATTTATGGCGTCATTTGAAAAAAAAAAAGAGTAGAAATACAAGCTTTTACATATAATTTTGAAATGCCAATGGCTTCACTAAACTAACTGCATCTCAACTCATCCCTTCTGAGAAAATAAGCAGTTCCAGGCCTGGCTAAGCTGTGGCGGCGAGATCATCTGGGAATTCAGGAAGCTAACGGCACAAGCCAAGGAGCTGTGGTTGAATGCTTGAGCAAAGATTCATTTCACCTAACTCTAACCCTCCGAAAGTCAGGAATCTGGTCTCGGCTCCCTCTGTAGTCAGCAGAGATAAATTCAGTTGTTCAAAGACAACTCATCACACCTAAAAGAAATACCTGCGTGGCTGAGCGTGTGCATGCAGGTGCATCTCATGGTACTGGAAACAGTAATGTGATCCTGATACAGGCTGAGGGCAGATCATTGTAAACACAGCTAGACAGACACATCAGACTAAATTCACGTGGAAACATCCAATTTATACCCTTCTCCCTGGAACTTGAATGCTCCCATATGTGGCTACTTCTTTACTAAGAAATTTGCAGTGTATGCTACATATTAATCTACTCATCTTAAAGCTTGAAAGGAAAACGCTATTCTAGCTGAATGAGGAGCTGGACGTTTTGCAGGAGTCTGCTACTCATTTTTGAAAGCACAGAGGCAGGTCATTGCAAACTGTACTTGCTGTAACCTAGGAGGAATTTGCCTTGCTGATAAATATTTAACAGTCATGAAGGACTGATCTGCGATGCCTTGTATGGACACCCTTTCAATGGGTTCGAAGCAGTACATGCCATTTTTCAGCAGTGCAGTTCCAAATATGCATTTGTTTCAGAAAGGGAAAGGGAAAGCAAAAATAAGATACAAAACAGTTGAATCACAGTGCTTCTGTGTGAGCCCTCAAAATTCAGAAACGGGCACATCTGTTTAACTCAGATTTTTGTTCCATTTGGCTAAAAAGAAAACATTTACTTCTTCTTACTGTTTTTCTTTCCCTCAATTTAGAAAAGAAAACAGAATCTGAGTTTATTGATCCAGTGAAATTTATTTGGGAAATTGCTTTGAAGCCATGGACTAAGATAAAGAGTAATTCATAATATATGTAGCAAATGATCATGCAAATCACAGAAAAGGAGAGAGAGGAGGAGAGTGGGAGGAAGAATTCATCCCTTAGATGGAAAATGAATGGGTCTTTAAAATAGGAGAACTGGCAGGGTATCTGCCTGCCTATCTGTGCATTGCTTTTTTAATGCACCCATTTATTGTACACAACCATCAAATACAAAATTAAAACTTGAATGTGATTTGCGTATTCATCATTCCCAGGTTCAGCTTTTTTGTTTGTTTGGGGGTTGCATTCAAGTTCTCGTTACAGTAGGGAGATCTACGAGGCAGTGGGGTTTGCATTATGCAGTGAAATCACTCAGACTTCAGATGATATTGGTCAGATGGAGGGAGGGGGTCTTTCTTTTCCCTTACGAATCAATCCTGGAATTTGCCTTGCTTCTGGCTGAAGTTGTAAGGTTTTAGAAAAAGAACCAGCAATTCTGCTAGCAAGAGGAATTTTGCGTGGTTGAAGAACGGAGAGTAAAAGCAATCTTTCCCGCAAACGCATGTGTGCGCGCGTGTGTTCGTTTCTCATTCTCCACCATTTCCTGAAAACAGGGCTTGGGGAAAAAGCACACAGACACATAACATTTTTCCATTAGCAGAGCAAGCGGGGGAAGGTAATGGGTTGGGGGGAGGGGGTGGTAATCAGAGATCTGCTTAGTCTTCATAGAAAGAAAAATGCCTGGGCGCCTGCTTTGCCATAAATTGCATCTGGTGGTTGGAGCTACAGCAAGTTATTAAAGCGACTGCATTAAAGTCATAATTCAGCAGGTCAGCACCACACTCTCCAACCCCTCCTCCATCATCCCTCCCAGCTCCATTTTCTGAAGGGACCGAACACCGGTGTCCAGAATCAGCTCCTGCTGCCACACTTGGTGGCTTTTTTCCCTGGGAGGGGAGGGAGAGGGAAGGAAGAGCAGGCGAGCTCACGCTACTGAGGTAATTTGCTTTGCAGAGTCACAGGGAAATGGTGCTGCCTACCCAGGCCTGGCGATACAGGAGAAATCCAGCTTCCCAAATTTAGCCTTCCCCACACAGCAGCTGGGTGACTCCCTGGCTCCAGGCCCCCTCGTGCTCCATAAATCCTTCTCCGGCTTCCTCGCTGGGCTGGAAGAGGGAGGGGGGAAAAGTGAGATGTCAGCATACCTTGGGGATGGGGTTGAAGGCAGAGGAATATATGCTGCTCGTGCCCGATCGGACAGAGGGACGGGAACGGAAACTGCATCCCACAATCCCCAAGATGGATGCCGGAGCGGCCAGAGCAGGGGCTGTAAACAGCCAGCTTAGCGGAAAGCTCTCACTATTGAGGTCAGAAGCCGGCTTGGAGGAGGCAACACTTGTCTCACATTTTGTGTTAATGTATTTGAGCAGCTCCCTGCCTCACTGCTACGATGAAAGCTCCTTTCAGATAATAGCTTCCATTTCATTTTCCTTTACAAAAAAACAGGCACATACAACAGTAGTGCTAAAAGGTTCAGGAGTCCCCAGCAGCTTTTCTGATAACAAGCTCGTGCACGTGTGATTAAAAACAGACTTGTAGCGGAAAAACCCACAAACCCCAAAACTAAAGGAAAAGCAGGTTTTCACCTCAGCCTCCCAGAATCCTCTAAGAGCCGTGATTTATTAAAAATCAAGATTTTTTTTTTAAGTGAATCACCTTGCAAAGATCCTTCTAAACATCCTCAAATGCGGAATGTCATCACAATTGGGGTTTGGTCACTTTTTGTGGATATGACCCGTTTCTCCTCTTTCCAAGGGGACAGAGGTGCCCTGAAATCACTCTTGCACCCTCGGAAAATGCTCTGGGGCTCTGTGTTTACTGGCCTGGCTGTGGGGAGCACAACAGGCCACAGGGCGCCTTCCTTTCTTCGGATGCTAAATATTTTCTTAATGAATCTAAGGAGGAACACTGAAGCTGAAACTGCTGAGATGACAAGTAGGCCCATGAGGTCACCCAGCGATGCCAGCTCAAGAAAAATGCCAGGTTTTCAATGCATGTTCGTGGATGTGGGCCAAGAAAACAGCACGCAAGAGGGAAAAAGTATGCACACCACTATTCCCTTAGCAGCAAAGATTCCTTGCTTAAAACAGACATGCAAATGTGTATTTTTTCTGCAGATTACATGTGTTAGAGACACTCTGATTTTTCCTTCTGTTTTTCACTAGCAGTATAAATACATACCTCGCAGAGACTCCAGCAGAACACTGGGGGATGGGTTTCTTCTGCTACTCAGGCTCCACAAAATTGTCACAGAGCTCCCTTGATGCACAGCCACCCTTAAGACTCACGACTATGGAGAACAAGTAGAACATGCCACTGCCTTCTGGGTCAGGGTTTTTTATTCCCATTGAGATTTTTATTATAGGCTTGAGATCCTCTGAGAATTAAATCCGCTGCTTGTCTACAGAACAGATAATGGCAGGGCAAGCTTCCCACATCACTGCCTCCTGCCAATGCGGCTCAGCCCTGACCTGGCTACCATTCATGACTGGACAGTGTAGAGTTCATTCTCCGTATCCCATTCATAGCCATTGGCCTTTGCAAACAAGGAGGAATTTAGAATCCAATTTGATTTTTTTTTTTCCCCCGAAGAGAAACCAACCAGCAAACCAAGCAGGAACTGAGCTGTGAACGACTAAAATAATTTTGAATGGATTTCCTGTATACAATGCGGATGGCAACAACTTTTGAGCACTAGTGACCCAAAGAAATTAAAGAGTGAATAAGGCAAAATTAAAATGTGAGTGATCCCGTACCCATACAGAGCTGCTCCAGGCTTTGTGTGTGTGGCATTTGGCGGGGCCGCTTTGGAAAGGAAACACTTTTTGTCACTGCAGTCTCGCTCCCTAGCATTTACTAGCACAGTAGATTTTTGTAGCTGCAGTGACCTAAGCACACAAGAAAAGTATGCACGTCATGGGAGAGCTTGTATAGCCGAAAGCTCGTCTGTATTTCACAAGACTAAAAAGTTGAAAAAAGATACTGCCTCTGCCTACAAACCTCGCCTCTCGATAGCTTGCCCCTCATTCATGTTTGCACTTTTGAGAATGCAGCAGTTCAGACGAGCGCTAGGCATTACAGCTGCGATTGCCGTATTTATTATTCCGGATACCACAGCAATGAGACAGACATTCCGATGTGAGGTCTACGATTTTCCCCCAAATGTGAGGATATTAGTCAAGCTCACATCACAACGTGAAAATAGTAATCCGCCGTATTTCCAGTGTTATTTCCAGCAACAAGGGGGCAGCAGGGAGCCTCGAGCAGAGCTCGGAATCGAGCAAGAGCAGACGGGCTTCAGCTCCTTATTTCCAGCCTCCTTCGGGCAGTGATGGAGGAAAGCCCACTCCTTGAGGAGTGCATGATAGGCGAATACATGGGGTCTTACTGTGTTTCTCAAGCAGAAGGATTGGGAGTGTCCTGCTAGGTCTCTCCAGTATATCTCATACTCATTTCTAAAAAATCTGACGGCACAAATAACCTTTCTTCCCCTAGTGTTTATGCTGTTTCAGTGGAGTCATAAGGGACAAGCCAGGCTTCTCGGGATTTAGACTGTAAAGAAGTCAGTTGCTGATCTTTCATATATAGGAATTTACTTTGTCTCACAATTCAAGTGGGTTTTGGGGTAGAAACCACCATTTCAAACCTGCAGGTGCACCTGCACCAGTGGGACAGAAGAACCACAAACGTAATTTCATTTTCTACAGGATTCACCACAGGGAGTATCCCTAGCAAATTCTCACCCCTCTGGCTGCAGGGGTGCTTGCTATCCACTTTCCTTGCAGCCCGGTGTACAGAAATCCACCCATGGCCATCTCTCTATGTCCTACCCTGAAATGCTGCACAGAGAAACTACTTGTGAAATGTCCCTGGCATTTTGGAAGCATTTAGTGTGCACAGCTGCAAAAAACTACTTGCAGGGGCATTATAGACATGCTTGGGAAATGCATAAATGAAAGGCAGCATGTGTTTATTCCTACTGTTCAGACAAAAATGTAGAGTAATATTCAAGAAGAAATTTGAGGGCAGCTTTACTGAGCAAACTACGGTTTAGCCAGATCTAGAGCTGCTGCCCTTCCCCGCAACAGGGCTTCTCACTAAATCACAGCAGCTGTCCCTCCAGCGCCAGCAGCAGCCGGGAACACAAGGAACCATTTTTTCTCTCTTTCCAATGCGGAAGCAACACAGGAAAGTCACAGAGCAGCACTGAGTCAGGGCTCTGCGGCACAGTAAATTTCTGAGGCTGCCTGGTATTCTAGGCACATCCTTACGGCAATAAACTCCTCAGCATCATATCCCAGCCAGGAGAGAATCTGGAGCAGCTAAAAATACAGTCCCTGCATCTCAAAAGCCTGCACACAGCAAACTGCTGCCTGTGACCTCCACACCCTCCTCTCCCAGCACACACACACAAGGCAGGTGGTGATCAGCCCCAGCCCTCAAGGCAAGGACGAGAGAGAGCACGATATGTGGTGATGGGCATTACACACAAATTGAGGAATAAACCTGGGCTACTGGTAGGAAGGAGACTTTCTCCTTGCCTGGCACATGAGAAAAGACTGGTGGGGTCTGCATTGCCTGGGTTTTTGAGGGGTGATTATTTCTCATTTTGCTTTGCGTAGTGAAACACCCCAAAGATTCTGGCATTACCAGGCACTATAAATCTCGAGGACACCACAGCTGTGACTGGATTATTTATAGCTCTGCTTTTACATTACCAGCTCCAAAACATCACACAAAGAGGAAGGTAATGAAATCTCCACCTCTCCAGCCGTTGCTCTCTAATCTGAAACGGCATTTCCAGGAGCCATTTTCACTCAACCAGGGAGTCTAGGAACAAACACGTTCTCACCCTCCCACTCACTGTCAGACAGCCCCACAACTGGCACGCACGTACACAATCACACACACATTCATTCTCTACATTTCTCAGCGAGAGATACAAAAAGTCTCATGCATTTGCAGTTTATCACATGCAAACATACACATCTCTTCCCTTTCAGTCACGCAAATACACAATCGCAAACGCATTCTGGATTAAATTCTATTTTCACTTATGCTATGCAAATATAAAAGCTGAATACTTCCATTAAGATAACAGATTTACAACTGTGTAACTGAGATCAGAATATGGTGCTGACTCTCTCATACATAAATTTCCATAGTTGCTCCTGAATTTGTCTTTTTCCTCAGCCGCCTCTCTGTGCATTAATCATTCAACATTTAAATCAGCCATCCACTTGCTTCTTTTTGCTTTGTCAATGAAAATTGTTCAGCATTAATTATAAAACTCATTCTCTACTGAGGTTTTCTTGGCTTTTTTTCATTAGTGGGTGGAAGTGTCAATTTACAGTCATCTTGTTCTGTCTTCTAAAATACCCTGTGTACCAGCTATACTGCAGAACACATTCTCTGTGTGAGAGCGCCTGTGAATGTGTGTGCGAGCTTGTGAATGTGTGAGCTTGTGAACGTATATGCAAGATTGGGAATGCATGTGCATACATGTGCATATGTAGAAAAGATATGGAGACTGTGTTTGAATTAGAAAGGCTAAGTGCTTCTCAGGCTTTATTTTACAGTTTGAATTTTAAGCACTTTCTGAATCCGAAGATTTTCATCCTAGCGATACAGATGATTTCAGGTTACAAAGCAAAGAGTTTATAGCAACTGCAAATGTGTTCTAAATCAAGTATCTTTGGCGACAACAATACAATAGAGATTTAATTTTACATAGCGGTAAAACCTCTCCAGATTTGCTTTCATATTTTATAATCAAAAGGATTGGACATTCCTGGTCCAGCACCCTGTGCAATCCTGCAGTACAAACCCAATGTGAGTACCGCAGTGCACATGGTAAGATAATAAACCAGTATGCTGTAGCCAACAGCACATCACAAGGCAATAAAACACAAAAGCTAGAGGATTTGGTTTAAATGGGAAATATTTTAGTGCATGGACTGAATACAGTAAGGCGGAGGCTGACTAAACTTGTCTTTGCAGGTATGATTTTCACAATTGTGAATGTTTTACTCCGTTACTACAAAGCAGAAACTACACCAGCGCGTAAATGCTTTCCAATCTTTTCATTATACTGGGATGCTGCAATCTATATTTAACCCAAGGGGAGGGATGTACTCAAGAAACAATTCTCTCCTTGGCAATCATTTCTCTTACAAGTTATATAGAAATGTTAGACCGCTTTAGCTGCCAACCAGGGATTACAAAAAAAAAAAGGGGGGGGGGAGGAAGGCAACCAGGAGAAAGCTGTATGTCTCTGCAAAAATGTATTATGAACCACCGAAAAATATGAGTCAAGAAACTAAGGTAATCTCCAAGGCAACAACAAAAATATGAACAATGCTAATGCTTTTCCCCTTCTGGGATTCTGGTACAAGTTTGTCCTGACCCAGTACAGTTACAGTGTCATCCCCTTCATGGGGACCTTGCTGTGTGGAAACCAACGGTTCAAGTAACCAGGTATGTGATATGCCAACTCTCTCCCCTTCCGCCAGATCTGAATTCTGTCTGGGCTGGTGGCCACTGAAACACGGTGCCTGTTCTGTATGCTCTGCACTGCTGAGATGGACTTGCAGTTTCAGTTCAGTTTCACTGAACTGCTGCCCACCACAAAACCCTGCATTGCAACAGGCAGTAATTGCCTCAATTGCAGAAAACACACAAAGTAAAATGCTCAGAAAAGAGATCAAGAATGGAATCAATCCTGAACACTAAACTGGGGAGGAAAGGGAAGCTGTCGAGAGGAGGAAGTTAATATTACCCAAGCTATATACATTCTGTGAAAAACAAGAAACCTTCAGTCTCCAAGCCTATCAGGCAGTGCTTTTCACTCCTACTGAAAAATTGGAAAATAGAAAGTGTCTTTTTACTCTATGGTGGAATGAAAGTAAGTACAAATAACAGTATTTAGTCAAATAACAGAGCACCTCTCCAATCTAACAGAAGTTCTGCTTTAGCTAAACACTCAGTGAGTGAACTGGGAATACAGCCCAGGGTTTGGGTTTATTTACTTTGTACAGAGCTCTGCATGTGCTACTCTGATGAGGTTAGCACACAAAGAGGCAAGACACACTGTTAGTCAAGCAGTGCCCTCTCCTACTGATAGAATAGGAGGAAAAAGGTGAGTTTGATTCTCATTTACATCACAACCATTTTGTACACCTGGGAGCAAAAAAAAGGAGGTCAAAATGAAGTCCGTATTAAGGAGGACTTCTCTGGGGAAGGTAACCTGGGAAAGCACTACAAATGTAGTTGGAGTTTATACAGGTTAGCCATGCTTCTACAGTACCAGGAGCAGGGTCACTAGGTGAGGAGACTAAAGGAGCTGTGTCCCGTCTCTCCCATGGCTCCCCATGCAGAGCACAGGCTTCTGGTCACACCATGCAAAAGTGCTTTGCCACCCTCCTTACCTTCCCCTCCCTGCCTGCCGCTGTATCTTCCTACAGAAAGTAAAATTTATTCCAGCTTGTCTCCCTTTCTCAAGTAAAATAGCCTGTTCCAAGAAAAGCACAGGTTTGCCATTATAAACACATCGACATTAGAAATCCTTACTAGCAAAGCTATGCTGGTCAGAAATCATCTGATATCATACTCATGTCAGCAGGGCTGTGACAAACCTGCCCTTAGATGGACAGAAACGTATTTTGTGCCAAATTCTAATTTACACCCATAACTCCTTACAGTTCTTGCCAGTGTGAAGGAACCTTGGAAGGAGCATATTCCATACCTGTTTTGACCCTGCTTGCACTTCATACTAGTGTGAATGAGAATTTCGAACTGTGAGTCCATATGTGCCTCCAAATTGCTTCTAACTTTTCTACATGCTTATTTTAGTATTTGTCACCCATGTGTATGCAAATAAAGCTTGCAGAGGAGTTCTGAGTAATAGGGAGAAAGAGCCTACCACTGTTTATTAGACTCCAGCTGATGCCACAGTCAAAAATGCTACTGGTAATTTTAGTTCCCTTCCTCAGGGACACTTCCTGCCCTTCCACATCATTATGAAAACTGATGGTGACAATAGATCCAATCCCAGTACCGGGAGCTCCTCACAGAGACTCATAACGAAACAGGCTCTTGAGCCTGATTTTTTTCTTTTTCTGCTAATCTTCCAGGTCCAGATCTTCCTTCTCTTCCAGATCAGAGGTGAAACATGACATGGCAGAACAAATTAAGCTTTTCTATCCCTTGCCCATGGTCTCCTTCTCCTAAGGTCACATAACTTCATTCACAAGAACTGTCAGTCCAATTCCATTCATAGCCATGAAATTACCTGAAAGGATTTTTAATGCACTTAGATTTTAGTATTGTATTTTTACACTTTTCATCTTAGGTTTCATTGTCTGTTAAACCATCTTAGACTTCGAAAGTCACATTTCCTTCTGAGTGATTCTGTCTTTTTCCATTTGGCAAGTGTCATATTTTTCTGTGATTTTCTTATGGCATTTAAAGCAACAGGATCCCTTTTATTTACTTACCTCTCTGGACATTCATATATCACCCATTTCTCTAGTAAAATGCACAGCTCCAGGGTTACTGCCCCTGCAAAATCATCCAAAGAAGCCCACCTACTTCATCTGACCTCCAAAACTGGTGACAAATTTTGCTTTTTCCCTAAGTGAAAATTCTGAGTGATTCAGACACATAGATTCAAGTTTTCAGCCACTCTACATATTAGGCATATACTAAATTTGAATGAAATCATTTGCACATGTGCAACCTACATTTATGCATGCAAATCAGGCAATTAGGTACAAAATTACCTGATTTGCATACATAATGCTAGAACCAAGCAAGTAATATACAACAAAAACATATTCTATTAATATTATTTTCTTCTGTTCTGAAATTAGCTGCAACTGGATTAGGAAATACTCAAGATTTTCATCACTCAAAATGATTAGTCTGTTTGATGAACATTTCTAGGTCTACTGATGTGCTGGCTAATTACATATATCAAGGGATACCGATTTTGTACCCCGTTTGGTAACTTGCCATGAATTTTACAATAAGATGTGCAATTCCACCTTTTTCACATTTAGAATTTGACTTAAAATTCATTTGCACAAATAAATCTTAAGCACATGAATATTAAAGCATCACAACACAGATGCCCCCAAAATTTGCTTTGAATTCAAATATTCATTGAATTTTTTTTGCTGTTTGTGCAATCCAGCTGCTTTTCCGTGCATACAAATATGGAGCTGCTGTAAAAGCAGCTGCATGTGTAGAAAAAGAAGCCAGTGCAAACAGAGTCTGTGGAGAATATTTCCTACAGGACTGCAGTTGTAAGCAGACAGGTCACATCTCATAGATAATGAAACAAGAAGCTTTCCCTTGGCACTGTAATGCCAGAGGGGTCTGCCTTACTGGAAAGTAAGTGCATACCCTGGGAGGGCTCTGGTGACACCCTTGACCCTGACCTCTCCTCTCCGGTGGCTCTGTCTGCCTCCCACTGCCTTGCTGCTCTGCACATGTACCGACACACTTCTTTTGGTTTGCTTCCCTTTGCTGTGCTCCGTCTTGTTCAGAAGGCAAATTCCTCAGGCACAGACCTGTCCTATTTGTCTACAAAGTCTTATGCATACTAAGGGGCTTTAGTTACAGAATAAATAAACAATAACTGCATTTCTGCTGTGCTGCGGAGACATTTTTGCATGTCTCTAACTGTTCTCATGGGCTTATCTCCAAACCCCCTTAAGCAGCTCATTATCATTTTTAAGATGGGGTCACCAAGACTCTTTCAGATAAGGGCAGATCTTCGGTTCCTGTGATGGCGGTACAAAGCTCCACATAGCGTTCAGCATTTCATTCCTCATGCATCCTGGTGTTTGCTTTCTGATCAAAGATGCCCATTTTACAGAGGTGAGCTTCCACTAAGTTATCCAATGGCAATCAGGTCTTATTCTGGTACCTTTAATTTAAAACTAGGCAAAATGCTGAGGAAAATGGTTTCCTCACAGTGTGTGCAACTGCATATGCCATAAATTTCACCTGCTTCTATCTGGCTTATTCACCTATCACCAGTGTACCAAGTCCTGCTGGCTTGATTCTTTTATGCTCAAACAGCACTTTTAAACTTTTCAACATGCCCTCTTGTTCTTTCTCCTTTAGTATTTAAATTGTAAGCATTTCTGAAAAGACCATGTCTTTGTCTTCGAAAAACTATGTTGCACATCTTTGGCTGTGTCCTGGTTTCAGCTGGGATAGAGTTAATTTTCTTTCCAATAGCTGCTGTGTTTTGTATTTAGTATGAAAAAAATGCTGATAATACATATTGGTTTAGTTGTTGCTAAGTGATGTTTACATTAGTCAAGGACTTTTTCAGCTTCCCATACAAGCACAGACAGGACAAGCTGGCCAAAGGAGTATTCCATACCATAGACGTCATGCTCAGTATTTAAATGGGTGTTGGCCGGGGGGCAGAAATCCGCGATCACTGCTCGGGACGGGCTTGGCAGACAATCATCGGGTGGTGACAGCGACTTATGTTGTATATTCTTTTACCATTATTATTATTATTATCATCATCATCATCCTCTTCCATTACTGTTCTATTAAACTGTCTTCATCTCAATTCTTTATCTCAATCCATGAGTTTTGGTTTTTTCCCCTCCTTTTCTCCCTCTTCTCCCTACCCTACTTGTGGGTAGGGGGTGGGTGGGGGTGGTGTCGGGGGGGTGAGTGAGCAGCTGCATGGTCCTAGTTGCTGGCTGGGGTTAAACCACAACAGGCTGATACAAGAGAATAATAATAAAGACCATCAAGATATTTGACAAGATCCACATTTAAGAGCCATCATCGTGTGTCAACCTTGCTGTTGATTATCTGTTGCCTCTCATTTCAGGAACTTCTCACTGTTTCTTATTCATGGACGAATTGGTAATGAGGGACTCTTCACCTCATGACCTATTGGTTAATTATCTCATTTATTTTATTTCAGTGCCTTTGCTGCTCTGCAAAGTTTTGCTGCTCATAACTATGCAACCATTTGGCTCTTATTTGTCTGTCCATCACAACAGCTTCAGAGCATCTCCCAGGCATTTAAAACCAGAATATTCTGTGTGTCTCCCTCTCTTTTTCATCCCCGCCTGCTGAAAGACAGAGCTTGTCTACTTTTCCTTTCTTGCCTTTGCCTCTGGCACTTGTTCTTCCTTCATCCTCTATTTCAGGCTAAGGGTCTCCAGATCTCCTTGACACATGTCCCAAAAGAGGTACATTTCCATTTCTTGATCTTTCCTGACAGCAACCATCCCTTCCCACACTCAGCAATTTCATTTCTATAAGGAAATAAATACAATAGCAAGTCAGCACCACCTTTGTAAGCTCAAGAACTTGTAAGAGGCACTGGGAAGCCATGCATGCCAAGAATGTAGTGTATCTGTAAGTCATATGTTCAAGCTATGGAGGTAAAAAACAACAGTAGTCCTTCTGTCACAAGTAAGGTGTACGTCATTCTAATCCTAACATTTATCACACTTCCAAATAAACAATGATACTTAGAAAGGACTCAGGGCCTTTCATTGTTCACGTTCGTCACACATATCTAGTTTAACCTCACAAATTCCCAAAGAGGAAAAAAGCATTTTGTTGGAGATGCTATACTTACACCATATACAAAGCTTCCTTCATGTATTTGCAGACAAATTGCTAAGTGTAACCTACCTCTCTAAGGACCCATGGACCTGGAGCAAACGAGCTATGCAAGGTTATTGGACCCAGCAGGGAAGAAGCCAGAGGAATTACAGAAAGGATTTAGTAGTGGGAGCAAACTAAATGGGTGAGTGTGTGTGGTTTGCCTTGCTGTGGCAAACAGGCCCCTCTAGCTATGTGCTCAAAGGGGGACAAACTGCTGACTGAATGGACTTGGGACCCTGAGACAGAATAATCCTTGGGGAAGGACTGACAGGCAAATGGACTGTATCACTAACAGAAAACTACAGTGGCTACATAAAAGATACTGGCAAAACCAATAGGTAGATACATCTCATTGGATTCTTCTGTTGTGAGGGGGAAAGATAGAAATGCTGTTTATCTGCTGCTGAAAAACCAGAAGCAAACCAGGCACTCCTCCTGCAGAGTCAACAAAAGCAAGAGGAGCTGCAGCTTGCACCTCAGCAGGAGAGATTGCCGCAATGTATGCTGACATGGGGTCTGGGGAGTGCTGCTGGAATGGCAGAAGGTAGTTTGGGCCAGCTTAGCTCCGCGCTGATGGAGCTAAAACGTTACCCTCAAATGCCCATCTGCATCCCTGAATGCCTAGTGCTGCTGGTGTGGAGGATTAAAATTGAGTAGCTACAGCACACCTCCCCAGTAAGAGGGGGCCATGCAGCATAGAGTGCATTGAGCTTGGCTCTTATTCTGGACAGGCTGAGACTGGCTCCAGAGGCAATGCTGTCGTTGCATCTGGGCAACATTACATTCATGGGGAATGTGCTCATTTATAGCGATCAAACAGACAGGGAACATCGCTACCTGTATGTTCAGAGATGAGAACGGTAGCCTTGGAACGACATCCGCAGGGTCTGCAGCTAGAGCTCAAACTGATTGCCACTCTGGGCACTCCTCTGCAAGTAACATGATGGAGGAAATAGATGTGGAGGGAAAGAATTCATGTGATAGACTACAGCATTCTGCTACAAAAGGTAAGGAAGACTTGTAGCTTGCCAAAAAGCTTCAGAAGAATCATTAGTCCTACATTAGCTTACAGAAGGTCCTCCTGAGAGCAGGGAAACTCCAGCAACATGCAGCTGGCATGCAAACCTGTGCAGATGAAGGGATTGTTCACTTGAGCATATATACATGTGTGCCCAGCATATATAGATATGTGTCATGTGCCATTTGAGCCATGGGTGGAGGTCTCTGTTCAGCACAGCAGCTTCCCGCACCAGGCAGCCAGAGAAAGTCTTGAGTAGTGAGTGAGGGGTAAAATGTTGACTTGAAACCAAATGGTCTCAAATTGTGTGGGAACTCCACTGTTGCCCAAATGAAAAATCAAGTTAAGTCTGATGACTACATTGCCAGGCTTCCTTAGGGAACAACAGCCAAAAAGGCTTAAGAAGCTTGGTAAAAAGAGCTACCCAGGTCCAGCCACCTTTAAACATCAAGGAAAGCTGATGTATCAGTATGCAGACTTGACAACCCTGAAATGGAACATCATTGAGAAGTCTGTGTGGTAATGAGATAGGTCCCCATCAAACCATAGAACTAGCTTGGACAAGACCCTGAGGGTAATCGTGTGTGTGCTGCTAAGGATTGATCCCTTAAATGCTCACACCGCTGGGAAGGAATCAGGTGACTCTACAAAGAGCTCATCTAAGGAGGAAACTGTGTGGAGCAGGTGACAGCCTACAGTTCCCACAGACTTGGACTGAGATATGAGCACAAAGGGCCTGCTTTGAGCAGAGGAATGACCTTCCTCTGGTCTGGTCCCTTGGTTCTAAGGTTTGAAGAACTTGTACTGGCTTTAAGCATTTGCCATCTTTTCTGGGCTGGTGGACAGACCCCATGGCTATACAAGTTCTGGACAAATGAGGAACAATACAACTGTATTTACAGGCTCTGTGCTGGAAGGATTTTTTTCCTTAAAATATTAGAAAATAAATCTTTAATTTTATGTTACTCCTTATTTGCAACAGCAGGAAGGAAATGTGGGGTTTTTTAAAAGTGACTTTAACCTGATGTTGTTTTCAACAAAGTGCTATTAACAACTGTTATTGTTATACAGTTCTATAGAGTTATGTTGTAATTAATTTCCATAGCAACGTGATCATGTCATATATTATGGATTATAACTCAGAGGGAGAGGGGATGGGAAAAGCACAGAATGAAGACTACAGAGCAAAACCTGTCCTGATTATTACTTGAATCTTGAATGTTCTTATTAGTCCAATTTGTTTAAACAGTGTTTATTTGTAGGTAATGTTGAGGATCCAGACAGGCTGCACCTGCCTCCCCAGGCATGCTCAAACACAGCCTGGGATTGCACATCTTCAAGGGAGAGCAGGGTGGGGTTCCTTCAAATGACAGAACCTTCTGCGAGGAGGAAGTTTCAAGCTGTAACTTGCAAAATATGCACAACACACTACTGTAAAAATTCAGCCACCCGAACAAGGAAGATCTAGGCAGAGAGCTGCAAATAATCATGCAAAAAGCTGAAAGGAGCTGCTCTTGGTATTAAGCGTGTGCGGTGCAGTTCTCGGGAAATGCTATTGTCTCTTCTAGCATGGGGAAAGACAGGTACACAAGAGCATGAGAATTTCTGCATCATTTCCTGGTATTTAACTGTCACACAAGCCACTAGACATCCTATCAAGGATGCTGACTAATGAATCTATCTTAGGCTGCAGGTCCTTGTTAGCACAACGTAAGTAGATGTCCACGGATCATGCAACTGATCCTATCCCTGATGGCTGCACCTCTTGCTGCCTCCCCTCCAGCAGAAATGATGCAATGAGCACAGCTGAATGAGTACAGTTGGATGAACAGAAGAGTTGACTGCGGAGAGGGGGGAGGAGAACCATTTAAAACCACAGCAAATGTTTGCCAAAAATGAGTATGTACACTTACCAAGGTACAGCTCTCGAAAGGCTGCATCCTTTTGATAAAATACATGGCATAATCTTTCACTGAAGGAGGTGGGATAAAATAGATGCACCAACTGGCCTTTCTTATCAATGCAGTCGGAGTTCTTCAGGGAGGAATTATCTTTATATGTAACAGGGAGTCAAGCACATCAACAACACTGAGCACGTAATAAAAAATATTCCAAAATTTACTACTGCAGGAAGACGAGAGATCTTTCAGTTGTTTTAATCCTGGATGTTTTGTACCTTCTCTTTTTATTTTACAGAAATAATTTACAGACACTGAGAAAGCGAGTTCTGGGAGAAAACGTCTAGCATATCAAGCTAGATCAAATAAGCCTGCAACATCTTCAAGTCAGTGGCCTATATTTTTCAGTAGCAGACCAGATATTCAGGCTTCCCACTCCCTCCCTAATTCTGCCCCTAGCTTCAACACAAATCTAACCTACAAAAGTGTCTTCCTTAGCCCAACTGTATGCCAGCCTGGACATGTTCAAATGAAAACCTGGGCTACGCTATGATCTTGTTTCTTGTTACCGTGATGTTTGCAGCGAAGAGTAAGATTGCCTCAGATAGGTCCGGAATACAGCAATTCAAAGCAACCCCCTCCTGTCTTTGATTTGGACGTGCTGTGCTTTCCATCACAGCCAAAGGGGAGCTCCTACCTCTGACACACAGGTATGCACTCTCCTTCACCCCAGCCCTTAGTATGTTGCATCAGCAAGAACGGCAACAGCCTCCAGCCTTGGAGCTATCTCAGCAAAGGACGCAGGCTACAGGCAAATGGCCTGGCACTGAACATTGTTGTTCCCAAACACCTGTGTTGTACAAATGCTTTTGAGTTCAGCTGTACACAGTCATTACAACAACATGCTTTTATCCCAGAGGAAGGGAGACTAGCAGTTGGGGCAGTAACCCAAGGCCACAGTCTCCCTCATTCTGATAGGCGTCTGCCGTGTGACCTTGGCTAAAACACTTCATATTACCCATCTGGAAAACGGATAAACTAACGTAGTGACTTGAGGAGTAACTTCACCCTTTCCTGGGCGCAGTCCTCAATTATGGTTAGCAATGTCCCAGCCAGCTTTGCATAAAAAGCACTTACGGAAGGGCAAAATGCCGTTTTGGCTTCAAAACAGAGTTAGGGTTGCTCGCCTCAGGAGAAGCCCCCAATTCCTAGCCAGCCTTCGGTGGCCCAGAGGCAGAAGCAGGCTGCTAAATCAGTGGTTTGCCTGAGGAGCGAGCGGAGGCTTGCAGCAGCATGGCTGCTTTCTCTGCACATTCCTCTGGTGACGCTGCTTATTACCCAGCATGCAGATAACCCTGAGTCAAGGCTTTGGTATGAGTGGCGCTGCCAGGAGCTGCGTGCTCAGAATAGAGGGTTACAGTTTAAACCGAGGTGAAGCGCCGTCCCCAGCCAGCTGCACCCTGCCTGCCTCCCCTCTCGGCTGGAGTCAGCCACCCCTTCACCTATTTGCAGAAAAGGAGCTTTCTAGTCCCTCCCCTCCACCCCACTGCTCAGCCAGGGATCATTCCCATTGAGAAGCTCTCAGCCTAATAGTAATCCCGACGAATTTAGCTGCTGCTAATAAATCCCACCCCTCTGCCCCTCCCAACCTGCCTCCATGCAAATCCATTTGTAGGTTACTTGAACAATAGCGGAGCTGTAATCAGCCCTCCCCTCTGGCAGCCTGCAGGGAGGGAGGGGAGGAGGATGATGACAGTGGGGAATTCTGCTCAGCTCCTTGAAGCTGCACAGACATGTTTCATGTACCCGTTCCCATCCCCTGCGCAGAGGCAGGCGGGAGGGCAGGCAGGCGGGAGATCACACGGCCGTCTAGGCCGGGCCCAGGCCAGTGGCAATTACATGCCACAGCAGCCTGGTGCCCCCTCCCCGCACTGGCCCAGCCTGGTTCGGTTCAGCTCGGTTCGGTTCAGTTCGCTGCTTCCCACTCTCTGCCTGGGCTGCCATGCTGCAGCCGTGCCAAGCCGCTCCATTCTGCGGTGGGGTTGCCAGGCTCAGCCTCCACACACAGAGCATGGAACAAAGCAAAGAGCCTTTGCGCTGGCCAAAAAAATAGAGGAAAAGACCCCAGTGAAGCAGGCTCCGGGGAGCTGGTCACCCTGGCACACCCGGTACTGCTGGGAGAGCAGTGCCAGCCGGAGAGAGAGAGGCAGCTCCCCGTTATAGCTCTCTTCGGGAACAAGGAAAAAAACCAGCCTTCTCACTGTTAAAGATGATCAGTGTGGGAAGGGGGTGTTTTCCTGAAAATAATTTGCTATTCGACAGCAGCTTACATCTTTGAGGTTTCTTTGCAAAGGGCCATAAAAGCAGCAGCGAGTGCATATGGCCGCTCAGGGCTACAGGGGGAGGGCTGTGAGCGGATGCCAAATCAGCTGAAACCTAAGAAGCTTGACCTTCCTCACCTCCACCCCTGCTCCCACCGCCTCCAAATAACCTTACAAGGGCGCATCGGGAAGGCAAGGCACACAGCAGCGAGGGGAATGCAATCTCAGTCCAGCAGCAAGCAGGGCTGTGTGTCAGTGAGGGGGGGAGAGAGAAAAGGACACTTGGGGGTAGCTGCAGCCACTGTCAGCAACGCACACTGATACCAGCAAGGTTCATTTCGTCAAGCCAAGCACAGTAGTCAGACTGTGCAATCTTGAACCTACCTAGCCCCAAGTAGCTCAGCCAGTCCAACCAGTCAGAGACCGTACTGGCCGGACAGACTGGTGACGAGCATCCTCCCCCTCCCATTCACATGTCTAACTGCTCCCTTCTGCTTTTCACTCTACGGTTCCCTGAATGGCTGGAAGGGAGTGGGTTTGCTGTCAGAAACTTGAAATGACACGTAATCTCCCGTGTTTTTTCCCACGGAGGTAGGTGAGCCCGTTCCCAGGGAGAAGAGCTGAGTTCCCGCAGAGCCTCCCAGTCAGGGCCAGCAGCATGGGGCTGGGCTGCCCTGTGCCAAACACGTGGAGAGGGAGATGTTCGGCTGGCTCGACAGAGGAGCCCAGTAGTAGCCTCACTCAGTGCACACACACCTAATCCTTCTTTTAAGACATACACCAGGGAAAAGACCTTGTCTGCAGTTCTTTTCGCATCACCCCATCAGCAGAGCCATTCCCCTTCCCAGTCTGCAATACAGATTTTAAGGCAGGGGCTGAAACAAAAAAAACCTCAGTACACGGTTTTCAGACACTTTGAAGATAAACCCAGCAGTGCCCATTTCTATACAGGAGGGTATAACTATGCCCTCTGCATCTTCCAGGGGATGGTTGTAAGGACAGCTATGTAGGTACAAAGCTATGTTTTGGGTAGAAAATGCATGTTGTAATGGATTCTGATGGCTAAACGCCAAGGGGGAAGCTGTTCTGCTTCAAGAATAGCCTTACAAGAGTCAGCATTACAGTGACAGTTCAGTACTCTGCTGCAAATCTACAGGATGTGTCACTTTGGCAGAGAAAGAGGCTGCTAATGCACAACACAAACCATCCTACTATGAATGGAGAATGGCTGCATACCACAAAAAAAAGAAAATGGCAAGACCTAGGGAAGAGGGAAGCTGCAAAGCGACTGCTGCATAGTAAGCTGGGAACCTGAGAGCTCTGAGGAGACAAAGCCCTTTCCCTTGAGGGGAAGAAAAACTCAGCTCGCAAGATGCGTAAAGAAGCAAAGACAACCCTTTTTCCAGTGACTGCTGCAGCTCTGCAAAGCTATGCTGGCAGGCAGCCTATTTGAAGAGATTGCAGTTTCAAAACAATGTTAGTCCTGACTAGTTTGGAGCTCAAATGTTAAAGGGGAAGGGGGGTGGGGGGGAAGAGCATGCTCATATGCACAACATTGCTAAGCAAATAAAAAAGCTAACAGACACCAGTGAGCATTGCTGAACTTGAGACCCTGATGAAACCGTGTAGTATTTCCCCCAAATGGACATAGGATCTCTTCACTGCACAAACACTTCCATCTCCAACTCACACAGAGCTGCCAATGCTTAAAAAACAAACATCCAGTGACACACATGTTCTAACCCATTTCTTAGAAAATAGGCTACAAGGCTATTAAAAGAAATGTCGAGAATAATCTAGCTGGAAAAAAAAACACCAAAACAACAACCAACCCTCCTTGGGAAAATAAACCATTTAAATACTTCCCCATTACAAGAAGGAATGAGAGCACAACAAATGACCACCTGGACAAATAAATTCACTTACACGATTTATTCAAGCAAACATTGGGCTTTACCTTAAATAACTGGCAAATATGGGGGAGGGGAGCATTACTGTAAAATGCAGAAATCAGCTGAATCTCTGTACGTGAGACTCGCTCAGCAGCTCCCTTTTCCTCCTCCTCGAAAAAAGGTTACAGCTTGTTTGTCAGCTGTGGACATCTTCAGAAAGAGAAAAACCTATGGAGTGGGTTCAAAGAAATGCTGGCTAATCTGCCCAGACTGGCTGTTTAATGAGCCAGAGTAAAAGAGAAGGTCACATGGTTACAAAAAACCTCCATACAACAAATGCCCCGTAGCCACAGTTAACTTTAATTAACTGCAGTATTACAATTCACTTCAAGCTTATTTTCCACCTATGTCTGCTGCCCTGTACCTTTCCTTTGCCTGCTAAAAATCAAGTTGATGAGTCTCATAAGTGGGCTTACGCTTCCAAAATTCTGACTGATAAGAGCTTTTCAAGAATGCTCTGCAATTAAAGAAATCCACCAAACGGGGCTCTTTCTAACTCCAACTACTGATGACTGATTTCAAGATTACAGGAGTGGCTCTGTTTATATAAATCAGGGTATTCACACTTGTGTGACATAATTAAATGTTGAATAGCCAGTAGCTTTTTTCTCTTAATGGCAGCTGCAGTTCACACATGAATATTACTTCTCTCCTTGTTAGGTTTAAACTCAGAATTTCATCCATGTGTACAATTTTTTTGTCTGCCAGTCATGAGCTCACAATGTTAGTCCACCTATCTCGTGATTTAGAAATAAACTGCTTTGTGGAAACTGCATGATTAAAAATAATTGAAAGTATGATCAGTACAAATCTATACTCTAAAAAACGCATAGGTTGTATCCAATAATTAACTCAAAACGTATAGGTTGTATCTAATAATTAACTCTAAACATTCTTTTTCTGCATTAGCCCCTCCGATTCATTACATAAGAGCACTGTGTTGTGAGATTTTTAAGCACCAATATATCACTTGGCAGAAAAAAAAAATGAATACGTATACACACAAAGTCATTGTCTGAAATCACAGATATAGTGATGCCAAAGGCTGAATCTCAAAATATACCCCACCCCCAAAATAATCGGAGTATGTACCTACACAAGAGAGCAATGATCTGAATGAACACTAAGCATATAGTCTCAAGGTTCTACCATTCTTTCCACCAGGAATACAAATGAAAAATGTCTTCAGATCAAGCAGATACCAAATGCCATCTAGACTTTTAAAAAGTACCTCTTTGTACAATTATGGGATTTGGGGGAATGGGGATCCTTAATATTCAATAAACTCTAAGCTC
Source organism: Dromas ardeola (assembly GCA_013398915.1). Classification (NCBI taxonomy): domain Eukaryota; kingdom Metazoa; phylum Chordata; class Aves; order Charadriiformes; family Dromadidae; genus Dromas; species Dromas ardeola. The sequence goes on from VYZM01003948.1 coordinate 741,243, forward strand.
ATAACCTATGACACTGTTGCATTTGGAACAGCTCTGTGTTCTGCCGGTCAAACTGCAAAGGGTTTCTGCAGTCCTGCTGTTTTCGTTTCAGGTTTTCTATCTTTCTTCCATTTGCCTCACTGGAAAGGACAAAGTTCACATTAGGTTTGTTTGCATTTTCTAGCCAGTGTGAGGCCTGTGTATTTACTTTGCCTGTTGATCACCTAACAGGTATTGCACTGCTCCTCAATCTCCAGCAAATGCCAATGTCACATAAAATAGTTAATTATACAAAGAACCACAAATGATCGTTGCCAAGAGGAAAGCATTTCACTTCAGTGCTTTAAGGAAGCTTCCTCACCTGAAAACACAACACAGCCCCTGAACTGTTCACCGATTCAGTTATGAAAAGCCATTGCCTAAACGGGGTAGTGACCCACCAGCTGCAACACCAACTGTAGAAGCTGTTATTTCCCGCTACCCGTTTTTGCGCCGTGCTCAACTACAGTCCTGCCTTACTACTTGTCTACAGCTAATGCCGAGCTTTGATGACCGCTCTTAAAAAATCAACTAAAATAATTAACCACGTGATGCTGGAGGTTTTTTTGTGAAAGAGGGCTTCGTTTCAAATCTCAAGCCTTATTAAATTGCGTAGGCAATGGATGCATCCTGTATTGCAAACACTGTTTGCAGCTGGAGAGCTGGGGGGGGGGGGGGGGAAGGGGGGAGGAAATGAGATGCAGAAACAGTAAATAGAAAATGCTTAGTCAGCAACTGTTACTGCAACATTAAAGGTGAAATGTAAATAGGCACAGTGCCAAGATTTAGATAAGTTTGATAACACTATCAACATCATCATCTTACTACATATATGTGAAAATGTGCGTACAAGTGCCACAATTATCGCAATGAACTGCAGGCTCTTGGTATAATGGAGACTTTTAAAAAGGCAACATGGCTTGCGCATGCTGCCTAAGCTCTGAGAAAAATAAAACTTGCTACTCGAGAAGTATTAATATCAATTGAATTTATTACAATTTACTAAGCTCCAAGGCACATTACAGTGTTCTGTTAACTACAGAAATGTATAAAGGACAAACAGAGCATGTTTTTCATGTACAGCATTTTGCTCTACTGTTCAAAACCATCCGTGCATCAATAAAAGCAAAAACAAAAAACACATGAAGATTAAAAACGTTCAGATCAATAGAAACAAACTGAAACATTTTCCTTACAAACTTGCAACAAAAAACACCCTCCCCCCAGAGCCACCCCACCGTTTTGCAAACAAAAAACAAAAACGAAAAAAATAAAGTGAAAGACTAACACTCAGGGCTTGTAAAACGTAAGCTGTCACCATTTTTGTAGCAATTTTTTAGGCATCAACACTGGCCTTGGCAAAAATTTTTTTTTTGTCTTTTGTGTTTTTCTTCTTCTTTCAGAGAAGTGCATACATTTACAAAAATACACACCAGCAGCAGGTAATCGCTAAGGGCTATTAACTTTGTACCTAGCCAACACACTGCCAAAGAAATGAGAACAGGTATTATGTAGTAACCAAACAATATTATATTCTGTTTAACAAAAACCAGCTCTATCCTTCAAATGAAGAAGAGTACATACCTTTGTTTCAAAATATAGAAACATACGACGAAAATAATGTCTATACATAAGACTAACTTTTGCAGTTTGTTATATTCACAATTCTACATCTTCAGGAGTCTGAAGGGATTGGATTTCCTACTCAAGGGTCTCTCTCCTTTTTCACTTTAACGTCCCCAGCTAAAATGGTCGCGATCTCGCCCTGCATAAATGCCCAAGGCACATTGGAACCGACTAGGGGACATTTCTCTCCGCTGGGGCAGTAGACTTCGCCAGTCGCCCCTTGGGCCTTGATGCTCTCTCTGGAACAAGGGAAGCAGAACTTGTGGCTGGGCACAGAGGGGCACTGAACAAAGTGGGTGTCCTCCAAGCGTTCGTGGCAAATGGTGCAGCACAGGGGCCCGCTGTTGGCCATGGGGGAGTCCGGAATGTTTTGGGGGTGCACTTGGTCCATGGCGGGGTGGGCGCTGGGGGGAGGAGGGGCCACTTGCAGGTTCATGTCCCCGTTGCGGGAGGCCAGGCGGGGCAG